>VXAA01006881.1:104584-199793 GCA_013399115.1 Anseranas semipalmata | reverse complement strand
CTGGCCACAGCCTGCCCGAGGCGAGCAGCGCGCCCCGGGGTGGCAGGGACGGGCGCGCTGTCCCTGGACTCCCGATGCAGCCGTGTCCCCTGCCTCGCTCCAGGCAGCCGGCGTCTCCGGTCCTCCGGGCCCTCCCGCAGGAGCAACCCCCCCCAGGTCCAACCTGCACGACGGCAGATCCCCACTCTCCAGTAGGCAAAGCCCTGCCTGTCCCGCAGGCCTTTTGCCAGGACCTGGCCCTGGCTGGCCATGGGCCGAGCAGAGGTCTGTGCTTGCAGCCCCCTGCAGCCCCTGCCTGCTGTCCCCAGGACCACTCTGAAGCCCTGCATCAGCTCTTATCTATGTTCATGATGCCAGCACCTTCAAGGCCCAGCAATGCAATGCCCTCCAGCCCTTTGGAGCCACACTGCCTGCTGCAAGAGACCTGCCCTTGAGCCTTTCCTCCTCCCTCAACCCCGAGGAGCTTCCCCCGCCCCAACCCCCCAGCCAATTCCAGCATGGGGAATAAATAGGGAAATCCTCTTGCAGCTCAGGTGCCTTATCATCACTGACCCCTGGAGTGCTGCTGGGTGCCAGGGCTGCCAGCCCCACAGCGGAGTGGAGGGGAAGGTAAGGGTCTTGCCTTTCCCTGAAATCTCAGGCTGTCTCACCACTACCAGCTGCTGCTTCTCTTGCCACACAGCAGCGAGCAGGGCTGGGGCAGACCAGGCAATGCTGGCACTGGCACTGCGTCTTCTGCTCCAACCTGCAGCAGCTGCTGGGTTTCACTGCACTGATGCAGGAGAGGAGTTTCAGACTCCCTGAGCGCTCACATCTAGGCCAGCTAGACTGGAGTTCTTCTGTTCATGAGAGCCACTGCATGAGATGCTGCTTCTGCTGCCAGGGGGTATCTCATGACTGAACCCAAACCCCAGAGGCTGATGAAGTTCCATTTTTGCACAGGGTACAGCTGCCAACACAGTCCTAGAGCAGCAGTGCAGGAAACCATATGATTCCACTGCCAGCTGGGTGTCCAGCCATAAAGGCTTCTGTTGCTGGTTTGGAGAACATCAGCCAGGGAGCCTGTGTAGTAGCAACACCCATTGCAATCCCACCAGAGGTTCCCGGACAGGGAGATGGCTCTCTCCAAATGTGTGGGATGTTGCTGCTGGGATGCCAATTGCTCTGAGGTTTGACGTGGAGTTTGGGTCACTCGGGGTCCAGTTGGTCATTGGCACCCCTCCCTGGGAGACACAGCTTCTAAGAGTGAGAGACACCCCTGACAGCCAGAGCTGACTTCACAGAATTACGGAATGGCTGAGGTTGGAGGCACCTCTGGGCCCATCTGGTCCAACACTTTCTCCAGCAGAGCCACCCAGAGCTGCTTGCCCAGCACCACATCCAGGCGGCTTTTGGAGATCTCCAGAGGGAGACTCCACAGACTCTGCAAGAAAACTGTGCCAATGCTCTGTCACCTGCATGGCACAGAAGTGCTTCCTGATGTTTAGATGCACCCTCCTGGGTGTACTCCCTGATGCCACAGCAAGGGCTGGCCCATTTCCACGCTGCCTGGGGCAGGCTCCTTCCCCAGCCTTTTCCTCTTTGGCAGGTGTCTTTTAATCGGTAGCATGGCCCCATGCTCAGCCTGCACGGCTGAGTCCTCCTGTAGCTGCAGAGAACTGGCGGGTAGCTCTGCCCGCCCTGCAGCTGCTGGCTCTGGCGGGCCTGTGTGGGGACAGCCGCAGCTCAGAGCAGAGCAACTGCTAGGACAAAGCTGTGCTCCTGGGTGTCCCAGGTGGGTGCCTGTTTCCAGGGAGATGTTTGTGGCAGGTCCTGAGACAGTTCTGCAGGATCCTTTCATGATGTGGATTTCTCAGCACCTGCTGGGGCAGCAGAGCACAGCTGGCTTCCTGCAGCCATGGTAGGACAGATTCTGCCTCAGTCCCCTGCGCCACTGAGCTGGAAAGGAGAAACGGCGTTCCCAGCATGGGCTTGGCCTGCTCAGGTAGCAACATCTGTTGGCATTCACCCTGGATCAGGGGAGGTGGATGTCCTCTGGCAACAGCCCCCAGCTGCGCTGCCCCTGGGGGAGCTGGCAGTGCCCCCTGAACACACTGTGGCGGAGCTGCCTGCACCCAAGGACCATGGTTCAGGTATTCCTTGCTTCTCCCTTCTTGGGTCTGGGTTGGGCTGAGGCAGAGAATGTTAACTTATCTACCTTACATGGCAGCAAAATGGGACAAAATGCCATTTGAAGCAACAGCTTCTGCATGTGAACTGATGCATGTACATCTGGGCCAGACAGGGAAGGGGGAGGCAGAATAAAACAATTATGAAGCAATATGCAGTGTTCTGTTACTATAAATGAGTCCACATGAAGGGTCTGTGCCACTGCCACTGTAACCTAGCATGGCAGAGCAGTGCAATATTAAGCACAGTGCTCTGAAAATTGCCCACAACTCCAGGGTTGGGGGCAGTGTCACTGAAAGGACTTAAAGCTTATTTTAGGGTCCAAGAACTCCCTTTTCTCACTTGGCATTTCTAGCTGATGCTGTGGTTTGATATGTCCTGCCCCAATGACAGCATCAGTTTATTGTGTTTTTATCCCATCTCCCCCCCACTCTGCACCACACCATCACCATCATGAACTCTGTGTGCAAAGCACCCCTGCTGGGGCTGCACACTTGTTCATGGACTGCCTGTAGACTGGATTGGCAAATTGGAGCTTTCAGCTGCTTAGAAGTTCTTTGGTCGGGGGCTTTTTTTTGTTTGTTTGTTTGTTTGTTTTGTTTTGTTGTTCTTCTTCTTCTTGACAGTCCAAAAGCCACTACACAATGCAACCCTACAAACACTAGTGTTAACATAACCGAAAGTGCTGCAGAGAGGTGAAACTCAGTCTGGTGCTGTTGGAAGTGACAGACTCACTGCTGTTACCAGGAGTGCTGGAGAGAGCTGCAGAACAGCAGTGCTCCTTGCACCATGCAGAAAGGAGCTCCCCGGTGAACCTTGTGCATTGCAATGAGTCTGATAACTCCTGCACAGACCAGAGCAAAGCACTGCAACACTCCAGTGAATGCAGTGAATGGCACTGCCTGCACTGCATGAAGTGGCTCCAGCACCTCCCCAGCAGAAGAACTGCTGGGGCAGAAGGTGCTCCACAAGCAGGAGCTATAGGCACTGCACCATTTAGACTGTGAGGATGGGGGGGGCAGGAGGAGAGCAGCAAAGAAAAAGTGAGCAGTAAAGACAGACCCTGGTGTGAGAGGGCCGTGCAGATAGGAAGGGACCTGTGGAGGTCTCTGTTCCAACACCTGCTCAAAGCTAGTCTAGTTAGATAAGGATGCTGAGGAACTTGTCCAGAAAATTTCAAGCATCTCCAAGGATGGCGATCCCACAATGTCTGTCTTTGGACCCCTGTTCCAGTGTCTGAAGCCCTTGCTGGTAATTTTTTTTCTTTGTATCTGGTTGGAATTTCCCGTGTAACAGCTTGTGTCTGCTGTCTTGTGTCCTGGAGCAGAATCTGGGGGAATGGACTCTCATGTGGGTACCCAAACGTGAACACACACACACACACAGAGTAAAAGGAAGATACAGATGTAGCCATATAGAGATTGTATATACATGGACATGCATTTATTTCTACATATATGTTGCTATATATATACATGCACACATACAAGACTTTTTTTGCCCTCATGAGGACAATTTCATCCTTTACAAGGGAATTCTTTCTACACAGACCACTCATTTACCTGGAAAACAGTTCTTAAAGAACTAGGAAAGAAGTAGTGATTGTGTCCCATGGGCTATTTATTGACTCAGTGGTCCCCTCTCAGGACAAGGTTTGTAGAACAACAAAGATGGTTCATAACATTTTCTAACAGTGAGATTGTATGAAGATTTGATGGGCCACAGCACAGTGCTGGTGCCGCTGTTGTTCATTAATTGGCCTCTCCAGGACTTGCTCAGATGCTCAGCTGAGCTGCTAGTGGCTCAGAGGAGATCCCTAGGAGGTCATGTCATGCTTTTATTTTCAGAGCTGGTTGTGCAGCGGTGGCTGGTGTGGGCCCTCTGACCCCAGACAGGGGCATGACAGAGGAATGCTGCACCGTGCTCTGCTGTGCTGCCCTGCAAGGGGGTCCATGACATGGGGGTTGCCTTTAGGGAGCTGCTCACCATGCTCCTGGCCTCAGTCAGGAGCGCCTGGCCAAGGTCTGGGGAAATGGCTGGCACCGTGCATGTGCCCACCCTGCAGCAAGGGTGCACAGCCCTGTGGGAGGGTCTATGCACCCATCTGCCTGGGACATACACTTTGAGGCAAATTACACTGTGCAATGTGCGTGTCATTGCTGCAAGAATCCTGCAATGCAGAGAATCTATACTCCCATAGGGAGAAACTGGCTCTGACTGCAAATGGGCAGGAGAGGAACAATCTCCCTTCCCACTGGCCTGCTACCTGGGAAGGGCCAGGAGCTCTCAGACCATTTGCAATGCCTCTACAGCCAGCTCCACAGCCCCTGCAGAGTGCAGGGTGCAGCTGCAGAGGGGATTCAGTAGCAAACTCCTGGTGGGTGTGTCTTCAGCACCAAAGGGAAATAACCCAAGACCTGCAAGAAGTTGTCAAGGGCATGCTGGAACTGGGCCTTGGGAGGTGAGAAAGACTGTAGCTACACTCTGCTGTGCTGCGTCTCATTCAGGTGCTGGGTGAGTTATGAAGCACTTCACGTGACTGCAGTGTCCAATGCTCTCTGGATAGCCAGGACTGCCAAAATCCATCTAAGCAGGGGGTCCCACTTGCCTGCCTACACTGGACCTTGCACAGCCTGTTGGTGGGTGCCACTGTCCTCGCTGCCAGGTTGACGTCTCCTCCAGAAGGCCTTGCGAGGACTGCGCTGCACTTCTGCCCACAAGCAGGCCAGAGACATGAATGGGCATGGGGTGCTGGTGCTGCAGTGGGGCATATTGCTGGCAGATCTTGGTAAGCACAGGCCAAGGGAGCAGGGACACTGTGCCATACCTCTGCTCTCTCTTTCAAAGAGAGGCAGGGCTGACTGGAAACACAAACATGCAGAGCAGCAGCAAGATCTCTGCTCTGGCCATCTCTTGTCATATCACCTCTGCAGATGGCCAGTGCTGCCCACAGCCCCCGCACCCACCTACCTGGTGCTGCCCACAGCCCCCCCATCCGCCATCTCCCAGTGCTGTCCCTCTGCACCCACAGTCACAAACCCATGGCTGCTCCCGTGAAGCTCTCTGTGCAGACCCTGAACTGGGCTGAACTGGGCTTTCCCACATGCTGGAATGCATGCCTTTGCTTCAACCAGTCTGTCTCCTCTGTCCACACCTAGCATCCTCTGTCCCCCAGCTCATTCGGGTGCTGCTGGGAGAAGGAGGGTGCAGCGCCCCGCGAAGAGCTGCTCAGGCCCCAGAGCCCTGTGTTAGAGCAGGCACTGGTGCACTGCTGGGTGCTGCCCAGTCCTTCCGAAGCCCTTGCACACTGTGCCTGTCCCTCCAGTCTGCACCTGTACAAGGCAGCTCACCAACATCTTCTGCAGAAGAGACCCTGGGGACAAGCATCTTTCTGGAAAAGTGCTAGGATGGGTTTGTCCTGACACTGCAAACATCCATCTCCTGCACAGCTCCTGTGCCTTGCAGAGGACGGACCAGTGGGACCCTCTGCTACCTGGTACCCTAACTCAACCTGCCCATGGCTGGTTGCCTGGCCTCAGAGCTGCCTTAGCAGGGACTGCCCTGCAGCCACTGCTGCCATGGCTAAACATGGCTGTGCTGGAGGAGGCTGGGATGTGCTGGGAAATTCCCAGCGGTGGACCTGGAAACATGCCTCTTTAGGTAATCAGTGCAGTGCAGGTGCTCTTTAGGTATTCAGTGTTAATACACAGGATGTAAGGCTGGGGTAGCAAACCTGATGAAATTAACAAGCAACTGGCCATGTCATCGCCCCCTCACCCCTGCTGTCCTGTCTCTCCCATGCTTTCAGCTGTGGCTGCTGTGATGCTCCCCAGTGCTCCCTGTCTCCAGCCCCTACGCACCCCGAAATACCCACAGACCCACAGGCTGCTGAGCAGGATCCTGTTGGGGTGTCTGAAGCAGCCATGAGGCACCTCTGATGGCACAACCCTGCTCCCAGGACCTCTCAAGGCACCATTTGGCACCGATAATGCTGCTGCACCGTGAGGCTGCCACACTGAGCAGCTGGGCACACAGGGTGCCTGGGAGCTCTGCGGTGCTGGGTGCATGGGCACAGCCCATCGGGGCTGTGGCAAGAGTGGGGACAGCACTGCAGGGGTGACATCAGGCAGATGGTCTGTGGGACATCTGCATCCTGGAGGGGCTGTGCCATGCAGCTCCAAACCACTGCTGCCCCAGCGGATGTCTGAGTCCAATGGTGCCTGGTGCGGGTGGTTTTCCCCATGCAGCATCTTCAGCTCTGCCCTGCAGAGGCAGACGAGGTCCTGCTTTGGTTCATGGAAAGGAGGGCAATGCATCGGCAGCCCTGCACAAGGCTCGGTGGTATCCAGCCCTCAGTGCTGTGGTGGTGCCTGGCCTCAGCTGCCTCAGGACTGGGTCATGCTGCCCTGTGCTCTGGCTGCTGCCAGCTTGCAGCCCCCAGGGGCAGGGAGAGGGCCCGTGGGGCTTTGCTGTCCAGCCGTGCTCTGTGGGATCAGTGCCTGCTGAGGCATTGCAGACCTGAGGCGTGGCGGGACTCCAGCCTGGGGCTGCATGCCCTGCACGTGCCGATGGCATGAACTGCATCCCCTGCTCCTGCCCTGCAGCACCTGCACCCCGCTGCAGCCACCGCTGCAGCTCTGCAGTGCAGGCTGGCTGTGGCAGTGTCCATATGCGGCCGCCAAGGAGCTGCTGTGGTCCCTGCGGGCAGGAAAGGCCCTTCGGCCACGCTGGGCTGTACCAGGCAGAGCAGAGGGTGGCCTGTGCCCTCCCTGGCACTTGCCTGAGCAGGGACCCAGCTGCTCCTGCCTCGGCCCAGCCCCTGACCACATGAACCTGCAATGGGGCTCAGACGTGCTCGTGCAGTGGGATAATGCTGTGCTGGGGCCCGATGCCACTGCCAGCTGTCCTAGCAGGGACGCTGCTGCTCAGTGCAAGCCCCTGATGGGGATGGGGATGGTGGGGTGCAGCTCAGAGGCCGCCCATGTCCAGCACAGGCCCTTGCACGGGGCGGCTGGTTTGGGGTGGAAGTGTGACCTCTGGGCTCTGCAGCCTTATGGAAGCCAGGACCACAGTGGTGCCAGTGGCCCCCACATGAGCTGGGGAAAAGGGCTTTTGTCTTGGCTCTCCCAGACCATGTCACAGCATGTGGGGATGCTGCTGGCACAAGCAGAGGGGCAGCCCCTGGCTCCCCAGGGACCATTTGTAGGATGTGGGCAACAGCAGGGCACCGGGTTGGTGGTGCCATCACTAGCAGGACCTGGACAGGGCTGCGGGTGCCCTGGGGGGGCTGCACACCTCCATGGGCACCATGTGGACCTGGGGTGGGGGGTGGGGCTGCTCAGGGCCATGTGGCCCCAGGGCTGTCCTTGCATCAGCAACAGCTCCATCAGCACAGCCACAGCTCCCAGCGCTGACCCCGGGGCTGACTCAGAAGGCGAAGTGTGGGGACAGGCGAGGGGCTTGGCCAGAGACCCCAGCCCGAGGCCGGAGCTGGGTGCAGGCTGTGCCTGGGCCAGGGGCACCCCAGTGGTCGGGGCAGGGCTGGGATGGGAAGGGAGGCGCAGGGGCTGGGCCGGGCGGGATCCCGCGCAGGAGATGATGTATGGGCAGATGTATCAGATCGCACAAGATAAACAAGCAGTGAATTTCATCAGGGCCCATCATGGCTTTAATTTGGCTGCCTAATGAGTCAGATCCAGCCGCGCAGATAAAAGTTGTCAGAGCCGCAGCCCTAATGAATTTCTTGCCACTTGTAATCAAGGCAGCTTGTCTGAGGGGGATGATTAATGGGCCCCAGAGGAGCTGCCGTCCCTCGGCTTCCATTCCCGCTAATGCAGTCGCCAGGAAATTAACCAAACCCAGCACTGGGCTGGGGCCGGGGCCGGGGCATGCATGTGCCTGTGTGGAGGCACCGATGTGTGCTGGGCAGCGGGAGGGGCCGGGGGTGAGGGGCCGACATGATCATGGGGGCAGCCTGGCCCGGCTCTGCGTGCTGCTGAGAAGGGTTGGTACCAGCACCGGGACCGGGATGGGGACCAGGACACTGGCACACGTGGCGAGTTACGGGCCCAGTGAAGGGGCCAAGACCATCACCCGCAGCCACCAGTGGGGCAGCCCCTGCCATGGGAGGGGCGTGAGGAGAGGCAGGGCTGTGAGGGGATTGCAGTGGGGCACTTGTGGGTGTCCCGCTGCGTTCCTTCCTCCCAGCAACGCCACCCCCAGCCCAGTGCCCAGTCTACACCCCGTGGTACCATGCAGTGCACAGCCTGGACCCAGGCATGGTGTGTGTGGGGGGGATGATGGATCCCCATGGAGCCCCAGACCCCCTCTGCTTCAAACTCACCGTACCGCGCTCAGCGACCAGCTGTCCCCAGCACTTGTGACCCGGAGCGTCCCCTGCCCAGCACGCGCCTCTGTTGTGCCCATCCCCAATCCTGCCAGAGCTGCACATCCCTCTGGGACCACGTCCCCGTGGTGTCCCACAGCACCCCCGGGGCGGGGGATGACAACACACTTCTGCCCTCCTCATCCCAGTGCCATGCCACGGCCACCAGCTCGGCCCAGCTCGGCCCAGCACTGTTGTTACCAGCTTCCGAGCTGGAGAAGGAAGGGCTGAACGTTTGCCAGTCTGGGCTGAAAACACACCAGACCCCCTCAAAGCAGGAAGGAAGCATGCTGGAGGCTGCATTGGAGGCCCAGAAAGCAGCACACTGAAAAGCCAGGCTGGCGGGAGGTGGGTTGCTTTATTGGCCTTTATCTCCTTGGCTGCAGGTAACACACACAGGGCAATTCATGGCAAAGAAACAGTATATACAGAGTGTCCATATAAATATTTCCAATGTACATTTTATACACAAGTGATGGAGACGTTCCACAGCAGCGTCCAAAGCCTCGGGGGTTCCAGCGCTCAGCTGCAGGCTTGGCCCAAAAACAGGAGATGCTCATCTCCTCTCTCCTCTTGCTCAGCCGGAGACCAGCCCCGCCTGGGCAACAGCGGGAGCCAGTGGGGATGCGCTGTTGGAGACACTGTGTATGGCTTTGGGGCTTGAACCTGGAAGGACAGTGACTCTACAGACAGACAGACACAGCTGGGGGTCCCAGGGTGACCATCCTCTTGCCCCTCTGGGTCACCAGGGAGGCTGGAGGGGTCTATGTCCAGAGGCTGCACAACAGAGATGCTCCCTTTACATAGCACACAGGGGAACAGTACCAGTGAGGGGATCCCTCCTGTACTGGCCAGAAGCAGAGAGGGGCAAAGGGGTGCAGTGGAGAAATGCGCACCTACTGCTGCCCCCCACCGGCCCCACTGCACAGGGGTGCACAGCAAGGCCAACACAGGAGGGCAGGAGGGACGCGCCCAAGCTGCCCTACTGTCCAGGAGAGCAGGTGCAGCAATCGCCATCCCCAGTACCGGCTGTGCAGGGGAGGGCAACACACCTGAACCGCCTCCAGCCCCTGCACTATCTACAGGTGAGTGTGGTGGGGGAGCACACAGAAACTGCCTCTCCTCCCCCTGTACCGGTCATGAGAACAGGGTGTACTGAAACCCTCATCCTGGTGACTCTGTGGGGGCCCCTCCGCAGGCTGACAGCTCTGGGTCTGCACAGCCCCCCCCTTCCAGCTGCACGGGCAGAGCGCACAGGACCCAGGCAAAGAGCAGCGGGCTGCTGGCTGCCCTGGCAAGAACAGGGGGCCCGGTGTGGGGCGAGCACGGCGGGCGCATCGAGCGGCCCCTCAGACCTGCTCTGGTGGCCCCGGACCCCAGCAGGGCTGGAAGGCAGCCGTGCGGTGAGCAGAGGGCCTGCGGGGAGCTAGACGGCGCTGGGGCTGGAGCCGAGCTCGGCCAGCACCGTGGTGCAGGCGTTGTTGTTGGCGTTGGTGTTGCGGCGGGGCAGGCTGGGGGTCAGCGTGGTGACGGTGCTGTCGCTGGGACATCCGTGCTGCAGCAGGATGTCGATGCACTCCTGGCTGCCGGCTCGCCGGGCATAGGCCAGTGGGGTCAGGCCCCGAGCGTCCCGGCTCTTCACATCCACCCCGTACTGTGCAGGAGAGAAAGCAGCTGTCAGCAGCACCATGCGGCCCACGGGCATGGGGCTGGCACAGCAAGAGCACCGGCACTGGCAGAGGGGCTCCATGGCTAGGGCGGGCAGGGAGGGGGAGATGAGGGGTGGCCAGGGCAGCGCCAACAGGCGCAGGGGGAACCCACGGGAGGAGGATGGATGAGGGGCATCCCCAAGACCTGGGGACGGGGGGGTGCTGCAGCAGGGAAGCACCGGGGCAGGGCCAGAAGGGCCATGGTGGAGGCTGCAGGGCCCTGCCTTACCCAGATGAGCAGCTGCGTGAAGACTACGTTGGCCATGGCGCAGGAGAGATGCAGTGCTGTGCGCCCATCTCCATCCCCGTAGGTCTCATTCACCTCCTCCTTGGTGCCGTGTGCCAGGAGTGTCACCACGAGGCGCAGGTCATCCTCCACTACTGCCCGCAGCAGCTGCTGCCCCAGCGGGATGTCCGACTGGGGCAGCGGAGCCAGGAAGAGCTTCTGCTCGTACTTGGCCCGGATCCAGCGCTCCTTCTCCTCCCTGCCGGATAGGACACTGTCACAGGTGGGGGCCATGTGCAAAGGGCCACGTGCACCAGCGCTGCCACCCCGAACGCACCGTGTGTTAGCAGTGTGCACGTGTCACATGCAGGCACCCTTGCACAGTCCCCTGCTGTGTCCCCTCATGCACACGGCTGTCACTAGGGCTCCAAGCATGCCTCACTGCTCCAGGCACATGCCTGACACACACATGTCCTGCTTCACCTTCTTATGGCTCCCCATGTGCACTGTGCACTTACAGCCACGCAGACACAGCGGCAGTGTCCCACACCCAGACCCCCACCGCTGTCATCCTGCAAAGGGACACCTGCACCTCCATGCTGGTGCCGCGCACGCTCTCCTGCCTGTCCGCTATGTGCCAGCCTGGGGACCGTCTCCGTCCCGTGCTTGTGTGTGGGCCTTGGCCAGCGGCAGGAAAAGGTTAGCTGCTGCGCACGGCAGCCCAGTGCCACGGGAGGCACGTTATCACTGCTGCCGTCTCGCCTGGTGCAAACAAAGGCTGCGGCAGCGTCCGTCCCGCCTGGGGCTGCGGGGCCGGGCGGATCGATGTGTGCCGTGCCGCCGCTATCTGCTGCCATTCTATCCATCTGCATCTGGCGGGCGGCCATCAATGCCCCGCGCGGAGCATGCTCACTCCCGCCGCCCCCTGACCCGCTCTTATCCGTTGATAAGCCGCAGAAAGGGCTCTTGTTGGGATGAGTGACAGGAGAGTCGCTCTGATAGGGACAGACAAGGGCCTGAAAGGGACGCACCCTTGAGACCCACACGACGCTGCCAAGCTGTCTCTGTTAACCCCTTCTGCTTCGCAGCCAGCCATGGCTCCAGCAGCCATCGTATGGCCATGGCCAGCCATGAAGCCCTGCCGGCCCACTGGGGAAGCAGGAGAGGGCCTCTGGTGTCCTGAGAGCAGGCAGGACCCTGGTCACTGGAGTACCCTGTGGGTTCCTGCCCACCTCTCTGCTTGGCTGGCTGCTGCTCCAAACCTCCTGTGGTGCCCTCAAGCCTCAGGTGTGGTTGTCTGAGAAGCGTCTCTGCAGTTCCCCATCTCCCTTACCGGCTGCTCTCAGGGGTGGGCTTGGGGTAGCCTTCCACTGCTCCTTCCCAGACAGCGTTGGCCAGGGCATTGCCAATGGCTGTCATGACCATAAGAAGCTCGCTGGGCCAGTCGTCCAGGTCCAAGGAGCGCACACGGGACAGGTGGGTGCCCAGGTTGCGATGGATCCCGGAGCACTCAATGCACATGAGGGAGCCCAGGTTCAGACTCGCCCAGTCTGGATCTGCAGGTGGCAAGATAAGTGGGGCAGAGTTAATGCCAGCCTGGACTCACTGGCCTGTCCCCTCCTATGACCCTGGAGACCCATATTTGCAGGGACCTGCCCACCAACTCCCTTCCAGACACAGTGCCCCAGCAGCACAGGGAGCAAGGACCCCAGGCTGGTCAGAAAGGGGCCATGGACCAGCACTGCAGGTGGGTGAGTGCCACAGGGGACCTCCCCATCCCTAAGGAACGGGTCCGTGCAGGAGAGGACAAGACAGCCCCACAGAGCAGGTCCCTTTGGGGTAAGAGAGGTGGTGGCAGAGTGCCCCCCCTTCCCTTCCCTTCCCTTCCCTTCCCTTCCCTTCCCGGCGAGCAGTCCACCTCCCAGTGCAGCATTTCTTACTGGGTGCATCACAGTCCACGCAGAAGCTGTTCCCACGCGCGGTGCGGACGGCCTGCATGGCCTGCGCATCACCCTGGCTGCCCAGACGAGCCTGCAACGAGACCCACAGGAACCCCTTCAGGCCAGGCTGCCCCCGCCGCGTCTCCTCTCATCATTCCCAGAGCCCGTCGGGAGCCACTAGCACTGTGCTCCAGTGGGCACCCTGCAGCGTGGCTACAGGGGGGTGACCGGTGGGGGGTGTCACAGGACAGGTCTGGAGGGATCCCGACACCTAGTCGGGGGCGAGCCAGAGGAGCAGGGGCTGGTGGGCCAGCACGAGGAGGGAGCAGCAGAGCTGTCCGAGGGGGGAGTGGGCAGTGTAGGATGCAGGGAGCTCCGTGAGGCTGCAGCCAGGATGGGGAGGGGACAAGGAACTCGGAAAGGTGACAGGAACCCAGAGAGAGAGCGGAACAGTCCCAGGAATGGGATCCAATCCTGACTGGGAGCAGAGGGATCAGGACAGGATCCAGCCTGGACAGGGAAGCCTGGGACAGGCACGGATGCAGCAAAGTGGATGACAGAGAGGAGGAGCCCAAGCAGAACTCGGACGAGGCCTCTTACCTTGTTTTTGCTGCTCTCGCAGCCCTGCAGGCTGGCCAGGATCTGGCTCTCAATGGCCTGGACCCAAAGCTCTCTCTCCTCAGATGTTGAGGCCTCGAAGAGCCACGTCTGGCCCGTCAGGGAGACGATAATGAACTCAAATGGCTCATCTGGTTCTGGAAAAGAAAGGCGTGCCATGGCACGGGTCAGGGGAGGCAGGGTCTGCGGGCTTCGTGGGGTGCGAGCACGTGGGCAGTCCCTGGGGGCACGGCGGTGACTGCAGGCAGGCAGGTCATGGTCAGCAGTGTCCCCAGGGGTGGGACAGGCAGAGCCTCCAGGGAGGACTGGAGCTCTGTGCCAGCCTGGCCCTGCTGCTGCTTGCACAGCTCCACCAGCACGGGCTTGATCTTCCACACACAAGCTTTCCCCACCATCCTGGGCCGGGAAATGCAGGAACGCCCTGCATCTGGACTCCTCAGAGCTGCTTGTGCCCTGCTCTCCATGCCCTGCGTGTCCCACCCTCTGGAGAAAGCTGCTGGCCTCCTGAGCAGTGGGACCAGCCCCTCTGCAGAGCTGCTGCCCCCAAAAGCCCCGTCACCCCCAGGGACAACCTGCTCCGATGGCTCCTCAGCCGCTGCTCTGCACAGCACCAGCGCCTGCACCCTGCCAGCAGCCCCAGAAGATGCAGCCTCATTACTGAAGTCCTTCCCTGGCTGTGAAACATGTGGGACCAAATTCCTGACTTCTCATCTTCAGGGAGAATATTTTCGCTGAGCCCCACAGGTTGCGTGGACTGACAGGCACTCAGAGGTTGGGTATGAACATCCCTACAAACGCAGGCTGCCTGGTGGGTCTTCAGGGGTGGTGTCAGAGCACAGGCACCCCTGCACTGGGTGGCAGAGCTGGCAGCAGAGGGGCAGTGGACAGTGAGTAGCTGGTTAAGTACCTCAGGCTCCCTGGACCTAAGAAAATAGCCCCAAAACAACCAAGAGGACCGAAAAGCCAGACTTCAAACATTGTGTCCTTCTCTGGTTACTGCTCTGATTGTTGTAACTCCTTCCCGATCTGGGCTGCCAGGGCAGCGCTCAGCTCTGGCCAGCCCATGCCACGGGAGGCGTGGAGTGGGGACTGCCGTACGTGGGGTGCGCTGCTCATCCTTGCACCCAAGCACCAGCATTTACCTTTTATTGCCAACTTCAGTAGTTAGTGCAGTAAATGACTTAACTAAGCGGGGCCTGAATGGAATGACTAATAAACGTTATGTCACAGCACACGCTTCAGCTCATAGCAAAATGATTTGTAATTACCTAATTAGCGTTATGCAAATAACACCCTCATCTCCATAATGTGCCTTCCCAGCTCTCTATTAAAAGCAGGGAGTCAACTGCACGGCTCCAGAGACAGCACGGAGGCCGAGGGGCCCAGCCTGGTCCGCGGCAAGGCAGGGCTGTGCGGGGTCCTGCGGGGCGAACATGGGGGGTGCAGAGGGGCCTCCCCCTGCCCAATGCGGCCAGCAGGGGCTCCGGCTGCCGAGGGGAGCAGCAAGAGGGCAGTGAGGAGGAACCCGCAGCGCCCAGGCAGGAGGCTGGGGGCTGCCAGACGGGTCCCATCTGCCCTGCCACGGGCATGGCCCCTGCCGGCTGCTGCTGGGCAGCTGGGCAGGGGCTGGACAAGGCTGTGTCCACAAACACCCCCTCAGAAAATGGCTGCAGCCATGGAAAGGCTCCTTGAGGAATGACAGCTCTGACAGGGGTGGCAGGAGGGCACAGCCCTTCCTCCCTTGCTAGCCTCTTGCTTCCTTTGGAGGCACCACCACCGGCATTAAGTAGTACTGGGCACAGCACCCAACTCTCTGTCTCTTTCCACCACGTATAGCTGCTCACTCCAGAACAACCTGAGGTTGGAATGCTGCTCCTGCTACTGTGCCATGGTGGAGAGTGCCATGCTCCCCACAGCAGGCTCAGGATCTTGTATTTCTTGGGCGTTTAAAACGCAAGTGACACTTGGTTGGGAAGATGCCTGCCCTATGCCATTGCTGAGAGCACTCCATGCTGTGTCCTATACAGATCCCAGCAGCACCTGTGGTGGCTTGGAGATCATCAGTGCTGCTGAAATCGACTGGTGCAGGAATGCAAGGCTTTGGTCTCCAAACCAGCAGACCCTCGGGAGGATTGAATGACTCCGGGTGAAGTGCCAACTGGCTTGCCTTTACCAGACAGGAAGAGGAAGCTGGTTGACGCATTTCATCCTACACTCAACTTGGGACTTCCTCTGGGGAAACGTGTCTGCAATTGCCTTTATCCTGCTGGGGGGAGATCTGGGCCAGCTGGAGGGGCACAAGACAGCAGGGTGCTGGCAGTCACACTGCTGGACTTGTCCCCTCTCTGTGATGCACTTGCCCAACTGGGAAATGAAGCTTGCCCAGCACTTTGCCCCTTCCTCCAGCTCTCAGCCACAGAACAGACACCATAAAATCCCTGCTGTGGGGAGCTCCCTGCAGGCAACGCGCTTCCTACCCTAAGGATGTTTGTTGTGCAGGCTCCAAGGACAGCAAATACCAGGTCAAAAACAAAAGTCTAAGAAAATATGCATCCAGTAACTTCTAAACAGAGGGAGAAGAAATAACCGGTGACAGCCAAGCCAATAGCCCCTGCCTCCTTGGCCAGACAGTGCCGTCCTCCTTGTGAGCACTGCCGCACCCTGGGCACGGGCAGGGAGCACCCGACCACTGACGGCGGCGGCAGTCAGGCGACACCGGAACCAGCCACCACTGCGCTCAGCTGGATCTCCGAGCCCTGCTCGGCTCCAGCCCACTGACGAGCAAGCAGCTGCGCCCACCCCTTGCACCATCCCGACCCGTGACCAGGACCTGCAGACCAGGAGCACAAGCGCTCCAGCTCTTCGTGCAGGCAGTTCCTTCTACCTCTGTGCCTACGTGGGAGGCTACAAAAGCACGGATCCTGGCCCTTACAACTGCAGGATCGATTGCTGCAATCACATGCTGCCTGGGGCTAAGCATTAATAGCCAGGAAGGAAAAAGTGGCACTTCCTCCTGGGGGGGCATTGGCTGCCCAGCTGCTTGAGGGAGCATTTGCGGTTCCCAGATCTTGGATTGGGCCACACTGTTGGAGCAATGATCAACAAAGGCACTATCAGGGCACCCTGATTTATCAGAATGGACCCTATCTGCATTAAATCTCTCCTACTCCTGACCTGAGCCACCTGTGGCTGCTGTCAATGTGTTGCAGAGCCCAGGCCAGCCAGGACTTGGACCCAGGAGGTGCTGGCTGATGCTCTTCAGGTGCTGCTTGGCTGCTTCAGCTGCCACTGGGACAGCAGCAAGCAGGCTGGCAGTCTCCAGGACACGGTCATGGTTCCTGCCATGGGCTCATGCGACTCCATCAGTCTTGTTCCTCTCTCTCGTGCTTGCTCAGTACCTCTCCACCAAGCACTAATCTCAGCCCAAGCCTTCCTGCACCAGCATGCTCCCCGGCAGAGCTGAAGCAGCGAATGCCCGCTTGTGTGAATGCACGCAGTGCCTGCATGCCCCCAGGCTCCCAGGGGGCTCGCGGGGCTCCCCTGAGGTACAGCCGCTCTGCTGGGACGCTGCACCAGGCTGGGGTAATGCGTGTCTCCTGGTCCAATGCCCAGGATGCTCACTGAGGTAGGGCAGGTGGCTGCCCTCCTGCTGGGCTGCCCACGCCTGACAGTGGGCAAACAGCGAGATTTCTGGGGCTTCGGCCCCACTCGGAGAGACGTTCCCACTGCCGCAGCTGGGGGCATCCCGCAGCCCTGGAGTTCCCTGGTCCCAGCCCTGGCAGTGGTTCCCCACCAGACCGAAGCCCCAGCGCTGGCTTCACAAACCACAGGACCTCTGTTTGCCTTCCTTCTTTGTGCGGCACAGATTCCAGCTTTACTCTGAACAAAGGGCCTGTTGCTCTCAGCAGAGCCCTGGAAGAGCTAACAAAGGGTGACAGCTTTTCTTCCATACCAGGGGTCCTTTTTGCAAGTGAAAGCACTACCTTTCTTTCCCTACAGCAACTCAGGACAGCACTGTAGGGCCAGAGCTCTCTGGAGGCTTGGGAGCGGCTCGGCTATGGGAGGAGAGCGGGGAGCTGCGGGATGACAGCGTCAGAGCCACAGACAGGGTTGGAAACCCCACAGAGCTGGAAAGGGAACTGAGGACTCAGCAGCTCCAGTGGTGTGCAGACCTGGCTTCTCAGGCGGTCTGGGACGAGTTCCTGAGCAACCTAGAGGGGCTGCGCAAATTGAATCAGGTGAGGCATCAGCTTTTGGGAAAGTACAGGGCTTCCTCAGTTCTTCTGGGGAGAGGCACAGATCTCTGATGTGGCAGGGGCGTTTCTGGCCAGGTGAAAGGGCAGCACAAAGCAGATGAGACAGGCGGGAGGAGTCACACTACCTCTGCTGGTGCAGAGTTGGCAGCAAGCCCCCTGCCACGTGCAGGGCACAGGGTGGCCAGCAGAGCCCCGGCGCTCGCCAGCGCCAGGAGCAGGCTAAGGTCCCGGGGCGGTGGCTCCTGCCGGAGCCCGGAGCCCTTCCCAGCCACCTCGGGGTGGAGGCAGGGCTGTCCCTGGGCCGGAAGGCAGAGCCCCTCTCCCTGGCCTGGCAGCTGCCTGCAGGCGAGCTGGTGGGAGTCCATTACGCCAGCTCCATTAGAATTAGTGGGCAGTGGAAATGAACGAGCTTGTCTCTCTCCCTCTTGATGATTTTTTGATGATGTTTTAAAGACTGAGCTCCATGAAGAGTTGCTGAGCAGAGTACGGCGCGAGCCGGCTCTGCTAATGGGTGTTAACCCCCTGACCCAGCTCCAACGCTGCCCAGCAATGAGTGCTCCAAATGAGAGCAAAATTAACGAGGGCACTGCACAGCAGCCAGATGGGCCGGGGCCATGCAGCATCCAGACACAAACAGCAACCGAGTCACCCAGCTGAGTGGGCTGGAGGACTTCTGCAGCAACTGCTGCGTGGTGATCAGCCCTCGAGGGCTCATCCTTCACCAGCTTGCTGTGGCAGAGCAGGGAAGCCAGCAGCCCCCCCTGCCAATAAGCCAGCCTTGGGAGGAAGCATTGCCTCCCGGCCACCAGAAGAGCACCACGGGGCAGGGGAAGAAACAAGGGAACTGAGACACCCTGCACACACTGCCAGGAACCAGCAGAAGGTGAAAGGAAGAGGGTAAGGGAAGAGCCTCACCAAGAAGCCAGGTCAGGACAGAGCTTAGCTGCCCAAAGGTGCCTTAGAGCTGAGATGCCCAGCAGACTGGTGGACCTGTCACCGCCACTTGCCGAAGCAGCAGAGGACACTGGAGAGTAGAAGCAGCATTGGGAGAAGGGGAAGTGGTGGCATCCTGGGAGTGCTGTGCTCACTGCTCATGCCAAGGCCCTTCACTCTGCACTCAGTGGGAGGAAGCATAGCTTTGAGCAGAAGTGGTACTTCAGAGTGGCTGAAAACAGCTTAGCTTCAGCACTCGGCTGAGTGCAGGGATCTGTCCTGCTCTGTGAAGGGCTCAGACTGCACGCCGCAGCAATGCAGAACAGCCCAGCCCAGCAATCCCCCTGCAGGGACCTCAGCATGGAGTCAAGGAAGTGGCAATTCCCACCTCCTTCCCCAAGGACACGCTGCTTCTCCTGGGTGCAGGCCAGTGTGCCTCCCTGGCCACTGCACTGGGACCATCTGGCCACATCTCTCACAGGTACCCAAGGTCCCCAGCTCTGCACACAGGGCTGGGGCAGCACCCTCAGAGCAGAAGCAGCGATCTGGGGCATGCTGCTCCCCTCTCCCTCGGCAGCAGGACACAAAGCAGCTCCCTGGGGGGGGCACAGAAGATGGAGCAATGTTGCTCCAGTCACCGTGTGAGACGCAGTGTGACACTCCTCACCCAGCGTGGCAGGACCGTGCTTCCCCGAGCACTCGGGGCATGGGCCTGCGCTGCTCGCCCCCCACAAGGCTCCGGTCAGAGCTCCCCGCTCCAGCCCACACGACATGGGGCAGCACTTCCCGCCCCAGCAGGCTGGCAGCAGGGAGCTCTCCCAGGCCAGCGCTCCGGGCACGGACAGCCCGCCCTGCCAGCCAGCTCCCCAGCTGGCTCCTGCCTCCACCAGAGGTGATGCAGCCCTGCCCCGTGTGCAGGATGGTACAGGATGGTGTGGGACAATGCAGGATGGTGCAGGATGGTCCAGGATGGTGCAGGACAGTGTGGGATGGTACAGAACACCTCCCCATATGCCCCAGCCAGAGCAGGTCCGGGAAGGAGGAGCAGGATCCCCCTCACCATCAGCAAAACAAGAAGGCACGCTCATACTGAGCCATGCCCGGCTCCTGGAGCAGGAGTCTCCTATTCCACCTCCACCCTCCCCTGGTCCTGGCCATTTCCAGTCTCTCCTCCCACTGCTCCCTCCTATCCCCATCCTTTCTCCCTTTGAGCTGGCGCAGCAGAGGGGCCTCCAGATGCCCTGGCGAGTGGGGTGGTCACCCAGGGAGGAGGCAGGGGACGCTTCCAGCATGTGGGGCACGTGGCAGGGGGCTGCTCCTGCCTTCAGTGGCCCACAGCTCTGCTCTCTTGCTGCTAAGTCCGTGAAGTGTCCAGGAGCTGGGCAGCCAGCAGGCCCCCCAGCCTCGGGATGCTTGTTTGCAAGCTGCCACTGTACCACATCATTATGAGGTGTTTGGGATATCAACAAATTAGCAGGCGTCTGGGAAGAGAAGGATGCAGCACCATTCGTAAATGTCAGCTCGCTGCCTCCTCATTTTGCAGATCATTAAACCCAATATTCCTAACCTGTATTAGTGCAACGGGGACAGGCCCCCTCCACAGCGACAAGCCGCCAGGAGAGCCGCAGCAAGAACATTGCTACGGAGACCCCACAGTGCTTCTGTCCCAGCGCCCCGAGACCCCCACAGTGCCCCAAGCTGAGCTGGCGCCTTCCCACCGCCCCCGGGCTGCCTGCCCTGCCCACGGGGCTCAGCGGGCTGGGGACGGCAGGGCTGGGAGGGCTCTGCGCAGTGACACCCGCACAGACGCGCAACCTGAACTGGGCAACAGAGGACACATTCTGGGCACCAAACGCGCGTGTGCACATGCGCATGCGTGGACAAGTGGGGAAGGATAGCGAAGGCAGTCGAGCCAACGTGGCCAGGAAGGGACGATGCTCCTGAGGGACACAGGGAGGGTACACGGAGGGGTCCCTCAGGGGACCAGGAGTGTCATTTCTGTGTACGTGGTGCAGGGTGTGCGGGCAGCGCAGTGGGGCTGGGAGGCACCAGCAGGGAGGGCACTGACAGCACGGCTTCACGGCGCGTGCGGAGGCTCACAGCAATAGACTCCAGCGGGTTATGGGTGTGCGCACGAGGGTCTCCTGGGGGGCAACACGGAGCTGTACAGGGCTCCCAGGGACCACAGAAGGAGAGGGGCGATGGGGGCGGGGGATCGGTCGTGGCTTGGCAATGCCCAGGCACAGGCTGCCTTCCTCCCACCAGGATGCAGCAGGGGCTGTAATGAGCAGGAGTGACTTGTTAGCACTGAATTAAGAGGCTTGGCGGAAGGGAGCGCACGGGTGACACAAGCTGTGTGGGGCAGGCGGGAGCTGAGCAATAGCAGCTGGAATCCCCAGCAATCTGGTAAGCGCAGCTCAGCCCCGCACTCCCAGCTCGCCGAGATCGGCCTCCGACAGCCCCTGACAGTTGGTATTAATCACGCACATCGCCCCAACACAACTCTTTACTGGCCATCAATTTCCCGTGGGTTTTAAAACTAAAAAACAAAGACAAAACCGCGTCGTTTGGCCGCCACTGAGAAGCACATTAAGGGGCTGTCAGCTTCTCGCCATGCACCCTGCATCACTCTTTAAGCACATGAGAAGTTCATTATCCCCGGAGCTCTGGCAGCCATGGGGATGCTGGCGCAGGGAGCGTCGCGAAGGTGCTCCTGCTGTCAGACGTGCCTGGCGGCTCCCAGGCCCCCCGCCCCACAATAAAGGAGCCAAAGGTGCGGGGCACAGAGGTGGCACGGCTGCAGCGGGGACTCCGGGCTTGGCTGAGCCGGGATGGGGAACTGCTGGCCGCAGTGCTTTGCTGGGCTGTGATCACGAGCAGACTTTCCCGATGGTCCCTGCAGCCTGACGCTGCAACCCCACCACTGGTGACGGTGACGAGCTCTTCCCTGGGGCTGCGATTTTCCTGACAGCCTGACACCACGTTTGCCAGCCTGTGGGTGCTCCCTGACAGCCTGAGCCGCACTCTCTGGTTTGGTGACATCCCCGGCAGCCCAATACCACGCTTGCCATAGTTTGCTGATGCTCCCTAGCAACCTGACACTGCGCTCTCTTTAACATGCGACCATGTAAAAAAGCAACAGCTCGTTTGATTTATGATACTTCAGAACAACTAAGATTCAATTGCTCCGCACGTCCCTGGCTCTGATTACCTCCTAAATGAGATAAACTGATGGCAATTTATCCCCAGACCTCACCAACTTTCCCAGGATGCTAACCTGAGTCGCTCGTGCCCTGCACACGCAGGTTTGGGCTGGGCGCACCTGCAGGCAGCCCGGCTGCAGCCTGAGCCGCCTGCTCCTCAGCTCTCGTGCCTGGGACAGCACTGCCGACCGGGCGCTGCGGTGGCGAGCTGAGCCAGGCACCTGCCTGGCGCCCGGCGCGGCTGCGAGGTCTCCTGACAGGAGGCTCGGTCGGGTCCCGTCGGCAGAGCTCCCCGCACCGGCACGGCGCAGCTGCATGCTCATGGAGAGCCCAGCCGCCCCCTGGGCTGTCCCCCACGTCCCTCCCAAGGCGGTGTGCCTGCCAGCACCGGCCCTGCCACAGCGGGATGAGCACCAGAGGGATGCCAGCTCGACCACAGAGCACGGCAGCCCTGCTCTCTGCACAGCGGTTTTTACACTTTCACCATGTTGACTATGTGAAAGCAAAAAGCTCAGATGATCCTGCTGTGAAAAAACTGCTGGTAAATGTTCAAAAGCAGCTAAAAAAGATTCAGTGAAGAATCAGACATACTTATGGACACCAGTCCATGACATAAGTCATCAGTCATGCCCATGATGTGGGCATGCCTCTGCTGTGCCCTGGTGATTCCTCACAGCCGTGTCCACACCGCTCCCTTCCCACTGTTGCGCTGGAGCAGGCTAAGCAGCCCCTGCCACGCGTCCCAGCCGCGGCAGCGCTGCAGGTCACTGGGGAGGTCTGTTTCCTGCCCCCAGTTCTGGTGCCAGAGGCTTCTGGCAGGAGCAGCAGTTGTGTGCAAGGTCTGTGCAGTGACAAATGAAGTTAGGTAACTGACACTTCACTGGCAAACGATATTACATGTTGATAAATGTGAAGTAATGCACATTGTAGGAAAAAAATACATTACTCCAACATATGGCAGGGTTCTAAATTAACTATATCAACCCAAGACAGGGCCCGGGTATCACTGTGTTGAGCACAACACTGTGGTCAAGGACCAGGGCAGGGAATAACAGAAGATATTCCGATGCCCTCAAACACATTATGTGGCGTGGCATGGCACTGTCAGTACATGCAGTCTCCGTCACTCCACCTCCCAAGGATACTGCTAAACAGGGAAGGACAGCAAGAGTGAGCATGTGTCTGAAATAAAACTTCCTATGAGATGACAGAAAAACAGGGAAGGCTCAGAGATTCATCGACTGGGCAGCCAAGGCGGAGGGCGACAATCAGCTGTCCTGCCTACAGGGTCCGCATCATTGCCTCGTAGAAGTGTACCCCTTTGTAATTACTTTCTCCACTAAGAAACATTATTTAGTTTTGTGTAACTTCAGATCTCAGCCTCTGTACCTTCTTATGCCACCATCAGCTATGCCGAATGGACCCTCAGGACCAGACTTTCTGTATCTATGTATCTCTCTGATAACACCAGTCCTTCACTTCTCAGTCTTCATTCTGGTAAGCTGAATACTTTAATGTCCTCATCATAAATACATTCATCAGTCCCAACTCAGTTTTGGGACCTTCTTTACAACTCTCTCTGCTATTTCCAATAGTAGTATGAGTTACAGGGTGGGTTACAGCACTTCGCCACACACTTTCTTAGTCTCACGTGCAGATGTAAAATCATTGCACTTTCTGATATCCCACTTTTCAGATATGTAAAGAATACGTCTCTCTTTTTGTCAAAGCACTGGACTGAGAACTGCAAACTGAGGGCAAACGTGGGGAAGGGCAGTGAAGTGTCTGAAAAGTCAACATCTATCCATAGTTAAAAAAAAATCATTTTAACAAGATGTAAGTACAAACACTACTTCTTGCTCTCCATGAGACATCCAGTGTATATTATAGACTCAAATGATGCTCAAGATGTCTGAATCAATCACTACAAGGGGAAAGTCTTTCCTAAACACAGTGGTTTTCATGTGAAGCTCAGCTACAACAGAAAAGACTGAACAACAGAACTGTTGAACTCCCCTGCAGATCAACACCGCAATATTTCCAGGAGGGAGAAATGAAGAAGAGTTGTTCTGCCACAGGAAACCTGGGCCACTGGTCTACAGGCTGACCTGTGATTTGGAGCAAGATGCCAGGACAGTTGCAGCATGCTTTGTTAGATACAGGCTAGGCTCCACTTTCTGTTTTGTTTTAGAGTAGCCATTTGTTTTAAATGCTTGTACTTGATCCCTCTCCCCCTCCTTTAGCCATCTGAATTAAATCGTTATTTTGGTTTACTACAAAAGCTTTTTGACTGCTGTGGGACACGACAACCTAGGGTAAAGTCAAATCTTAGAGCCTGAGGATCGCATTTTCCACAGAGGCTAACCATACATGCAGGCTCTGGAGAACGTGGTTGCCAAGCTGATCTCTACCTGGACAAATGTGGATGGCTTTTCACAAAGCTCCTTGCCAAGCTTCAAGTCCCTCTTCAGAAACCAGAGAGACACCAACATTTCTCAACAGAAAAAACATCAGTACTTCTAGCATAGGCAAAGCAACGTATACGTCTTCAGCTGGTTTCCTGAAGCAGATGAACTTTTCCAAAAAACCCTCAGCTTGAGGCAGATGGTCAGCATAGGCCTTTTAAGTGATAGAAATGTGGCAAATTAACAAGCAAACAAAACAGGCTCTTATGGTAGAAACTGTCTGCACACCTTCAGCATAGTTAAGCACACTTGAACTATACAGTGTGCTCCCAGCTCTCCTAATACAGTTAGTAATTACTGCTATCACTAATAGTATGTGCAGTCACAGGCACAACGGTGGTCCTGCGGGCACTGCAGGCGAGAAGCCACGGGCAGATCAAGCAGGGCTGGTTGCTCCTTCCTGCCGAAGCACAAACCAGCTCGGACTCAGAGCGCCCCGAGCCCCAGGTACCCGTGAGCCTGGCAGGACGCCTTGGTGCCCGACGCGCTGAGCCCCTGAGCTGCCCGGGGGAGCAGAGACTTCTTACCTTCTGCTGCCGTGCTGGGGCCGTCGGGCCGAGTCGTCCCTGTGCTCTTTTTCCTGCGATGCTTCTTCCTGTTTGCATGTGGTGATGGAGGCGGCTCCAGCTTTGGGCTGGCAGCACTGGAAATGTTCGGGCTGGAGCTGAGAGAATCGGCAGTGCCGTTAGCTGGGAACAAAGATAAAGAAAGTAATGTACAGCAAGACAGCAACAGCCCGCTCCTTCCAGAGACAACCAAGTGTCCTGGAGACAGCACCGGTGCCCCGCCGGGCTCGGAACCACACAGCCCCACGACACACGGCAGGAGCCGCGCGCAGACCCGCCACAGGGGCAGCTCCGACAGCCGGTCCGGCTCGGGGCCGGCAGGGTCCCTGTGCAGGGTCAGCCTGCAGATGCTCTGCACGGGGACTCATCCAGGATGGTCACACGGGGACAGTGCTGGCACCTACGTGGCTGGGACAAGTGCAGGCACCGCATGGGCAGCCTGACATGGCATGCCAGCCAGCGCATCTCCCTGTGCACACTGTGCAATGGCAGCATCCTCGCTGGGTGATGCCTGCGTTCTGGGAAGGGACAGTCCAGGAGAAGCTCTCGGGCCCTCCCAGGTGCAGACCACAGTCCCGGGACCCGCACCACTGCGGCGGGAGCACCGATCCCCCCGGCACCACTCCGCCAGACGAGGTGACTGGGGTTGCCACACTCAGGAACCTAAGCATGATGGTCTCAATAGGCTTCCGATACGGAGCTGAAGAAGCTGCATCCCCAGCAGCAACGCACCAAATTTATCCTCAATCATACTGTTCCTTACAATTAATAGCAGAATTAGAAACAATCAGGGAGCTGCCTAATTACTGTCAATTAGAGCGCGCTAATCAAGCTCCGATCACACACACACACGCTGCCGCTGCACTCACCATTAAATGTCAAATTTCATTAGAGACCAGCAACAAAATCAAAAGCCTGACATTCAATTTCAGCAGCACACACAGCGCAGGCTTCCAATCAGCATAAAAATGCAGACTCCGGGGAAGGCAACGAGGCGCAGGAGCCCTTGCTGCACTGTTAACCCTCTCCGAAATACACTCCTGTCTCTCCAGTATCCACCCACCCACAGGGCATGTCTGGGCACTGTGCTCTCACCCCGCCTCTGTCCTGGGCAGCTCTCTGCAATAACCCGGTGTCTCCCATCAAGTCCCAACCTCCCATTTCCACGTTCGGTGGCACCTGAAAGGAAGAAAGCAATCACGGCGGCTAACAAGGGCAGCACCCTCCAGCAGCAGGGACTGCCTGTGACTTGGCAAGCCCTTTTGCCACTCCAGCCTTGCCTCTGCTCTCCCTTTTCAGCCTGGTTCAGCCAGGCTGGCTCCCTGGGCCTTCGTCCGTCTCGGTGCGGTGAGATGAACGCCCAGCAGTGGGGCAGAGAGGGCCACAGGCAGTGGCCAGGAGCTGCCCCGTGCAGAGGTCTGGCATGCAGCTGCTGTCCCCCTTGCATGGCCGGGAGAGGATGTGGTATCAGAACTTTTCCATCTCTGATTTCTACTGGATATGACACACTAGCAGGGTGTTTCTGCTGCTATTTATCTACAGGGAAATAGCTCACCCTTGAAAATTAAGAGAGATAAATCTAATAAAATCAGACTTCATTTTATAAACTACTGATACCGTTCAGCAGGACTGTGCTTACAGCAGGTGTGAGGCACCTTCATCTCCCAGCCTGGATGTCGCAGGGGACCTGAACTTTCTTGTCTGAGGCTACCCGTGATGCATCCAGCCCGAGTCTGCTGCCCACCTGCTCATGAAACCCCCAGGCCAAACCGTGCACTCTGCCCCCCTCCAGGCTCCACGTGAGGGCCCTTCTGCAGCTCCCACCAACGCGCCTGCAGGCTGTGGTGAGCCTGACATCTCCCACATCCCTGCTCTTCTTACAGCCCAGCGGCTGAAGCCACAGAGCTGGGGGCTGGGAGCTTCCAGGGCCCCCAGTGGGATGGGGAGGGGACTGCAATGGGCTGCCCCTGTGGGCAAAAGGTGAAACATGAAGATCAGATATGGATCTCTCCCCAGCAGGACAGCACTGAGCTCCTCCAACCCACCCAAGGGTTTCCAGGTCCCCATCTCACCACGGGAACCCTTCCGTGTGCACAGGCGGCACCCTCCTGGTTCCTTCCTCCGAACCAGCCTTATGGGCAGCCCCTGGATCCCTATGGTTGGGCTACAGAGGCCATCCTGTAACAGACAAACACGGACTGTGCTTGGGCATGTCTGCGTGACCTGTATAACCCTCTTCCATGAGCTCGCCAAGGTGCAAGCAGAGTGCAGCGCACCTCCAGGAGCAGGCAGCCCACACCCTCCGCATGCACCCGAGGGTCTCAGAAACCTTTGACTCTGAGCAGAGAAGCGTTCCACAGCCTGCCCTGCCGCTGGGAGCTGGAAACCCAGCGGAGAGGTTGGGCCTGGGCTGTGCAGGCCCCACGGCACAGCTGGGTGAGAGGGGCATGAGGCGGCTCAGCGGTGCCCGATGCTCCATGCCGGATGCACCGCCTGCCCCCCCAAATGGCCCGTCCCTCACGACGCCAAGACCCCATTTCTGCTGGCCGTGCAGGCTCACAGCCAGGAGAGCTGGCAGCCTGCTGGGTGCGCAGCCCAGGGCAGGGCAAGAGCCCGGGGACTGCTCATGGCTCACTGTGCCCTGGGGCCAGGGCTTGCTGCAGGGCTCTGCCAGGCCCCAGCGTCTCCTTGATGGCCCCCGCAGTTCTGCGGGCAGGAAGCTGGCGCTGCAAGGTACAAAATCGCTGCTTTCCCCACCAGTGCACCAGAGACAGAGTCATGAGCTGTGAGCAGACACCGACACTGCTCCAGGAGGCTCCCAGGACAGCTGGGCATGTTGCTCCTTACACCCGCAGCCCCTTCACCACAGCTCGCCCAGCAAGGTCTCTGGATGGCTAACGCAGAGCAGGGCAAGGCAGGACCGGCTCTTGGTGCCCAGGGCCCAGCAGGGCGCAGCAGGACCCGCGCAGAGCGGTTGAGCGGCCACCAATGCTTGAGACACACGATTAGCACGAGCTGACATTTCACCCCCCACGTCATGGGGAGTGGCAGCAGCATCCCAGCGCCGTTTGTGCCAGTCAGCGGTTACCCTGCATGAAACAGGTGGATTGCTTCGGGAGGCAGCACGTGCAGCAGGCTCCTCCTGGGTATGGGGAGCAGAGGCCGACTTGCCCTTCTCTGACGCCCCAGCCAGAGCCGGGGTGGGCGAAACGCAGAGCGCGGCCCCACCAGGGCCCCACCACAGGGCTGCCGGGAGGAGGACGGGGGCTGCCGGGAGGAGCAGCCCCGCAGGCCCCGGCCCGGGGCCGTCCAGGCAGACAGCCTGGCGGGCGGCTGCCCAGAAGGGCCGCGCCACAGAACTCACCTGCACGAAGGCAGCGTGCGTGCCGACGGCAGTGCTGCCTGTCTGGCTGTGTGCTGACAGGCGTGCTGACCCGCGGCCGCGTGCACGGGGGCACGCTCGGCAGCCGGCAGGGGAGGCGGCTGCTGCCTGTGTGCACGGGTCCCGCGGCAGGGCACGGGGCTGCTGGCTGTGGGGTGCCTGCGCCCCTCTCCTGGGGCGGGGACGCACGCAGGGGATGCGCCTGTTCCCAGTGCGGTGCGGCTGCCCCCCCGCCCCCCGTTTCCTCCGGCGCTGGAGGAGCGGCGGCTGCCCGGCTGCACCCTGTGTCCGAGGCGAGGGGCGGGGGGGCTGCTGGCACATTAATGCTCAGAGCTGCGCCCTTCCGCTCCCGTCGCCTGCGCTGCCCCATCAGCAGTAACAGTCTGATTAATTCGCTTCCAGCAGGGAGCTGATGGGGCCAATGATGGAGCCGCTGCATCAGGCGCGCTGAAATTGATAGTTTTTCACAGTTACAAATGAGGAGCCTCCTCAGCTGCAAATGGCGCCCGCACAGTCGGACTCCGGTAATGATCATAAAGAGGCTCTCTTTAAACTGCGAAAGCCCCTGGGACCGAGCGGGGGGGCGGCTGCCGCGCTAATGAGAACTACAAGGGGCGAGCAGGCATGGAAATGGCTCCTCCACTCTTGATGTGCATTTAACTGCTTTTTTAGTGCGGCGGCAGAGCCAGGAACGAAGGAGTGATGAATGCAGCACAAAAGCATTTATTTTCCAATTCGGCAAAGTGGCTACGTTGGGAAATGTATGAATTATTTTAATTCACTCAACTGTCCTGAAACATCACAGAGAGCGAGTGAGCGTGGGGGGAGGGGGCGGGACGCGCTCAGTGTGTGCACAAGAGACAGGAATTACTCCTATTCGTTCAACTGCCCCAAAACCTGGGAGAAGGGGATGCTGATGAGAAGCAGGGATGGGGGAAAGCAATGGTTACTCCTTGCACAGCGAGTCAAGAGTGGGGCAGGCAGAGGAGAGTGGCCAGAGTAGTCCTGCCATGAAGTAGCACCCCTTGCTTCACCGTGCCCTGCAGGAGAGCTTCTCCCCCCACTCTGGACACTGCCAGCTGACCCTCACGATGGTGGGACAAGCCCAACCAGCGGCCAAAGGCTGCGTCTGACACCCCTGAGCAACCTCTAGGCTCAGGACTGCCCCCCATCACCAAAATAACCCTCCCCACCTGTTGCAGCGGAGGGGAGCGGGCCAGAAGTGCTACTTACAGGGGTTGGGGCAGCTGCCGGGGATAGCCACGGCCTCGTTCCACTGGTCTGCGCTGGAGACGGAGTAGGAGCGCTGGTGCATACCGTCGGGCTTTGAGCTGAAGCCCACCAGGTTGATGCCGCTGATGGAGCGCTCCGAGTGCAGGGAGGTGCTGCTGGTGGAGTGGGGAGCACCTGCAAGAGAGCCACGAGTTTAGCACAGACCAGCTGCTGCTCTGAAGCACAGAAGAGCCGTCCTGTATCTGATGCGACATGTCCCCAGGTGGCCCTGCATGACGATAGGCTCTGCCTGGCTTTTCTCTACCAAGGGGTGCCAGTGCATCACCCCGAAAGGCGCCGAGAAGAGCAGTGCCCAGCACGCAGCACTTCTCAGAGGGACACCCAGCTCAGCGGATCTCAGCACGCCGGGATGCACAGCCAGGCATCCTGGCACGCTGCCTCCCCCTCCAGCCAGGTTCTGCAGTTGGAGTTCATGGTGTGCTCACAATCCCCACCATAGCCTCAGGCACCTGGACAAACACAAGCCCACCCCACAGCCTGCGTGCCCATCCGCTCTCACCTTCACTGCCTGTGTGTCCCTAGCAAAAAGCACAACCTTCCTGGAAGCACTAGGAGTGTATGGAAAATCTCATGGAGAATGTCAAAGGGACAAGCAGGGGAGCAGACATCTGTAGGGATCGTACATGGGTATGCCTCTTCCCACCGGCTGGAAACCCCTTGAGCTGCAGGCCAGGAACTTGAACCCCCAGGAAAGGAATGTTTTGGGGACTAGAGGCAGCCATAGAAGACAAGATTACTCAGAGATTCAAAAAGGGTCAAATGTTTCAGGATTACAAGAATAGCCACAATTTCCAAAGTATTAAACAGAGCTGTTTGAGGCTGCAGGCAACCTGTCTGGGAGGAGGACGCTGCCCCAGGGGGATTAACCCACACCTGCCTACTGCAAGCACTTTCCTACACCTTCCCCTGCAGCATTCAGCTCCAGCCACTGCTAGAGCAAGTGCTCTGGGAGCTCGGGGCAAGCAAACCATCCCTTTCCCTGTGCTGACACGACCTGTCCTCCTCCCGTGCCTGCAGGCACAGGTGCTGAGTTGGGGCTCCCACCCCAGCCCCTGGGGCCATGGGTGAGGGCAGGGCTCACTGAGCGGCTCCGACTGCGGCACCCAGCAGGCGAGGAGAGCCCGCAGCCTGCCTGCTGCCATGCGCGGAGCTGGGCTGCGAGGAGCAGCAGCCCTTGCCGGACTGGTACTTAAATGGGGTCTGGTCACAGGAGCAGGCTGGAGAGCAGTGGATGAACCCTTGCACGAGCAGATCCCCAGCTGGATCTGCTACAGCCAGAGTAGCTCATCCGACTGAGCCTTTGCTGTGTAAAGTCAGCTCCACTTTGTTCTCCAGTGCCTCATGGTAGGACCTTCCACAAAGAGCACAGCACTGTAAATTCCCCATGTGCAGCCCCAGATTTTGTACAAGAAGTTACATTTCTGTCCCCGCCATTTCCATGAAAACCTAAAAAACGTGACTCAAATGTCACTGGTGCTTGAGCACTGCCTGAGGCTGCAGAGTGCCTGGAACCTCAGCTCAAGAAGCCCAAATCTCCCCTTAGAGAGGGCAGACGGCTGCGCCGGGCACGTGCCCGAACGGCGGGTGACATGGGGCCCCAGCCCTGCCGCCCACCGCGTGCCAGGCGGTGCCCCCGCCCTCCTCTCCAGCATTCCCCGCCGTGCGGCACGGGGGCTGCCGCGGGTCCCACTGACACACAGCCGCGGGGCCGGGTGCCCGCAGCCCCGAGCTGCCCGCGCAGCGCCACCAGCTCGCCCGCCTCCAGCCCCGCTGCCGCGCGCTCCCCCTCCCTCCCTTGTTCAGCGCCACAGAAACACGTGTAAAACCATGACACTGACTTTGCCTCTAATTAGCCCTTAATTTACAAGACACACTCGGAAGGGTAATTAGCTGGCGCTCCGCTCCTGACTGCCGCATCCATCTCCTCTTGCCTCCTCGTGGGAGGGAGCCTGCTGCTGCTGGAGCAGGGACAACGCTGCTCTCCTGGGACCAGGAGGAGCTGGGTCCTGGGAACCAGGCTGCTGGGATGGGATGGGATGGGATGGGATGGGATGGGATGAGAGGGAAGGAAATGGGAGGGAAGGGGAGGGGAGAGGAGGGGACAGGACAGGAGGGATGGGACAGGACAGGAGGGAGGGGATGGCTGCCCCACATTTCAGTCAGTGCTGGCCGCCCCTGTGCCATGCTGCACACGCAGCACGTGTGCATTGCACAACCAGGGAGGGGAGGGAGGTGCAGCAGAGGGAAGCAGGGGTGCAGCAGAGGCTCAGAGGCCCAGAATTGCTCCTGGCACACTGGGAGCGCTCCCCACCTGCGGGCTCGCGCCCTTCCACGGAGCAGCAGGCTCACAGTGCCCCTGCCCTGACCACAGCCAGGGACATGCCACCCGCTGCCATGGCCAAGCCACCCTCCAAACATGCCCCAGAGCGATGGACCTCCTTGGTTCTGAGGCACCATGTGGCGGGTGAGGACAGGCATGGAAAAGAGCACTGACAGTGGGGAACGCTCGGCCTGCCAGCGGCCACCCCCAAGCAAACCACGCTGCTGGGGCAAGTGGCCACAGCTGCGGCGTGACCTGTGCCAAGCCTGCAGGACACAAAGCACGTGCGGATGAAGACATACCTGGGAAACCCTGCGCCCAGAGCCCACACTGCACGGGCACCCAGCACCAGCCTCCCGTATCCGCCGCCTGCCTTGCCAGCAGCATGTGTCACAAAGGTGCAAGGCCAATTTGAAAATTTAACTTTGCAATGACATGGTGCCGCTACGACTTCCAGGTACAGCATCTATCAAGCTCTGCTGTCTCTGCAGGAGCTTCCTGAGCTTTGTGCCAGGTGCCTGGACTCACCCGGACTCACCCAGCTGCAGAGGACTGTCCTCACAGCTCGGCTGCTCGCTGACCTCTTGGCTGCCAAACTCCAGCTTGTCCCAGGGATCTGCAAGTTGGTCCCAGCAAGCCTAGAGCTCTCAGAAACTGCACCCTTTGGAAGTGACACCACCAGCAGTTGTGTGACATGTTCCTTTTAAATTAGGCAAGCAAAGCGAAAGGTAAATAAAAGGCTACATGTAAAGTACCAACTGCCTCTGAGCCAAAGTCCCAGGAACTGAACTCTTCCTGACCCTGCCTACAGTCCCTCAAGCAAAGCTCTACCAATCACTGTTTCCTCAAAATTCAAGGAAAAAAAAAAAAAGATATTCCTGTAGACATGTTATTGTGACCTCACCAGCAGGCAAGGCTTCGTGATGCCTTTTTAAGTAAAGCCTAATCGGTGACATAGCAGTAAATGGAAAATGACCTAAAAACTGAACATCATTTTTCACAGTGTGGAGCGTGGCAGATGGGCAGCTTCAGTAAAACATGTAATTCAGTGCAAACTGGAAATTCTTCGTTAAGGTGCAGACGCACAGGGAACTGAATGAAGGTGAGTTAGCACAAAGGGGTGCTGTCAGCTGGGAAGGAGATGATTTGCAGAGTCACTCGAGGACCTTTGGACAAATCTCATTTAATGTTTTCAACAGTGATTTGGCAAAATAATACACAGGTTGTGGTGAAATTTTCTGGTGACATTATGGTGGAAGCACTCCCAGAATCAAGGAGACGAAGATATCATGCAGGATTTTGAAAAGTGAGCTCACAAAAACACAACAGAATTTATTTAGCACAAAGTGCAGAGACATGCATGCCAGAACTAATGGGCCTGATTCAGAAAAGCCTGGGAAAGTATGCACTGGTTTCCATGGATTTGTACCACACCTCAGTGACAAGAATGTCTGCACTAGGCTGGGGCTCCCGACTGACACTACCAGAGCAGGAGGAATTCCACGAGCACCACCCCATCACAGGACTGCCAGTCACACCACCAATGAAGCTGGAAAGCAAACTGTGATCCTGCATGTACAAGATAAGGTATGTCTTGCATTACTGGGAAGCAAGCACACTTTCTGCACACAGCTGTTGTGATACCTCACCTAGATCCTCGTGCACGACCTACCACCTTGGGAAAAAATTAATTCAAGCTGCAACAGGTACAAAGAACAGAGGTGACTTTCTGTTCCTTCTAACCCTAGTAGCCTGCCCACATCCTACATGCTGCTGTCCTGAACTACTACAGACTGCCAGCAGTAACAACACAACATGGATGGATGTGCTAAGTCACATATTTTTTAATAGGAATAATACTGAAATACCTACAACCTTGACAGCCTCATTCAGGAAAGGACTACTTTCTTCTCTTCCTTGAAAATACAATAATCTGAGCAGCACTGAAGAACCCAAGCCGTGACACACCAGCTCTACCTCCTACCACTAGTGTCTGACACCCACTTCTGAGCAAGCTCACAGTGAGGCCAGACCACAGAATCCCAGACAGGCTGAGGCTGGAGGCCCCTCTGGTGCCACCCCTGCTCCAGCAGCACCCAGAGCTGGTGCCCAGCACCATGTCCAGGGGCTTTTGGAGACCCCCAAGGGGGAGCCCCCAGCCCCTCTCTGGGCAGCCTGCACCAGGGCTCGGTGACTGCACAGCACAGAAGTGCTGCCTGGTGCTCGGGGGAGCCTCCTGTGTTCCAGCCTGTGCGCAGTGCCTCTGGTCCTGGCGCTGCCCCATGCAGCCCAGGGCACCCTCAGCCTTCGTTGCCCAAGGGCACGCTGCTGGCCCATGTCAGCAGCTGCTGTGAAATCTGAAGGCGCGGACCCTCTGACCCAGTCACTGCTGTCTGGCGCGAGCTTCACTCTGTTCCCGTGCTGGAGCTACGTTCTGGCACAGCATAATTAGTCATGGATGGGGTCGTCATTTTTTGCCTAAGCAGGAGACTGGGCCTCATCCTGTGGATATAGCTTGGCCGCAGTTCTTTGCACTTTCATCATCTCTCAGCTGGATTATCCCAAAGCACTATTTATCTGCGTATGAAGTCACCACTAGCACAGGCTGCTGCCGTGGTGGCAGCTGTTTTTGGCCATTCCTGTAAAGGCAGGAGGCTGGCTGGATACCTCAGCTCAGCTCAGACTGCTGGTATGTTCTTCTGTCTCCCAGAAACACACACCGACAGATCCCCCGACCCCCACCAGAGCTAAGGGCACAGCTGGACAGTTGCCTGCGGTTGTGTTTTTGGGAGGACCCACAGACTGTCCTCACATCAGCACTGCTCTCCCAGGCCGACGTGATGAACGATGGCTGGCTGCTGCATGCAAGAAACAGGGTTTGTCTGGGGGGCCTAGGGTGGGATAAAAGTTAAAGCAGCACAAACAGGGCAGCACTTTGGGAAGTCGCCCTTGCTCTGTGGCCAAGTACAGCACCAGCCTTGGCCCTGCTCCGGCACGGGCAGGGGGATGCGTTCTCCATGCATGCGGAAGCGTGTACCGACTCTCAAGCGCTCTGTTGGTGTCCGCAGCCAGAGCACGCCTCAAAGCCTCCCCAAAAGCCATGCGCGCGGTACAGCTGCGGCAGCTCTGGACTCCAGCACCCCAAGCAGTGGGCTGGACGGATACCCACCTCCAGCTGGTGGGAAACGCCTCCGTTCCTAGAGACCAACTGCTTCTTGAGGGGAAGCAAAAGCCAGCGAGCCTGGTTAGGCTGCCTGCCTGCGAGATCCCTGCTGCTAAGGACATAATTCACCACTCTTCAATGGGCGGTCAGCTGCCACGCAGGCAGGAATGCGGCTGTCCTGGGAGCACCCCACGGCCGCCTTTCCCAAAGCTGCCCCCACCCGTCCAGCGCAGGTCCGGAGCCAGAAGCATCCACACCAGGTTGGTTTTGTGAACCACACACTGCATGCCGCTTTGCTGGACACACTCGGTTCCTTCCTCTTGAACTACTCCTACCAGCAACAAGGCTGAAAACCACCAGCTTTTATCAACCAGAAGCACCAGGATGGAGACATGCCATTTGAAAGACTTCAACAGCAAGTTCTTCTTGGGAGGTGGCCACAACGCCAAGCACCTAGACAGCCCCTGGAGCCTGGTGGGGCATGATCTGGGATGACAGATGTCCTTCCCAGTTCTGCCAACAGCGAACGTCTGTGTGAAATCACTGATCCAAACTGCAGGCGACTGAGGTTTCCCAGCCCCGCTTCTTAGCAAGGCCATCAGGATCTGCCAGCTTGCACACAGTGGGAGCCACTGCCTTTCACTGGGCCTCGCAGATGCTCTGACACAGGGGGAATCTCCCTCCTTTCTTAGCACCGCATTTGGAGAGCACATTTTTGGACATATGCACGTGGTAAGTGGTTATGTAACACCCAGCTCTGACCAGCGCTGCCCCGTGGTGGTTCCAGCCGCCAGGAGAAATGGCTCTGCACCATCCAGACGTCTCTGTGAGGACCTCGTGGGCACATGAGATCAGCCAAGGCATCTCATGCTGCCATACGAGACTCATCTTCGCTTCAGAGGGTGGCTGACTCTGTGTAGAGTCAGCAGGAACCCCGCAAAGTGGAGAAGCCCACGAGCAGGTGCTGCAGTGACCCAGGAGCCCTCCAGCAGCAGGGAAACCGCAGGCAGCTGCGGCGGCGCGGTCCTGCTCCAGCCTGCGCTCTGCCCAGGCCAAGCACCCGCCCAGAGCACGCCGAGCCGGCCAGAGCAAGCCTGGACGCACCGGGCAGCTCCACCGCCAGGGTGCACCCCGGTACGCGTGGGCACCCGGCGAATCCAGCCGGGACAGCAAGCGACCGCACACGGCACTGGGCAGGGCGGTCGGAAACAGGCAGGAGGAGCCCTCGGCTGCCTGATCTTTTCTGCACAGCGTAAAATTACATCATGGGTCTTCCATTAATTTGCTCCTACAACATATCTTTTAGAAAATCTTCTCATCTTGATTATGATATTGTCAGTGACAGAGAAATCACAGTAACTCTTGATAAGTTGTTCCGACGGTTAATTACTCACACCGTTAAAATTTGCACCTTATTTCTAGTCTGAATCGTCTTGCTTCAGCTATCAGTCATTGGATCTTGGTATATTTTTATCTGATAAAGAGATCTCTATTATCAAATTTTTGTTTCTATATAGGTACTTACAAACAGTGTTGAAATAATCTCTTAACCTTTTTGCTGATAAACTAAACAAAGAGAGCTCCCTGAATCTTTCACTACGAGGTGCATTTTGCAAGCATTTCATTGTTTTTATAGATATTCTCTGAGCCCTTTCCAGTCTATTGGTTTCATCCTCATACTGTGAACACCCAAAATCCGCAAACTTCAGCCCTCTAGAAGTCCTCCCAATGCCCAAACCAACAGTCACCATAAACATTTGAGAAAGACCTTGACCAGATCTTCTAAAATTCCTGAATTAAATAATTCACACTTGCTGATTCAAACATGTCTAAATCTCCTACCTGCTGTTTAATTTGCTTCCTAATTACAGTTGGAATATGAAGAATTCATCATTCTGTGATAAGATACATCATCTTGCCTCTTCCCACATACCAAACAGAAGTGTTTACTGAGCACGTGTTTTTTTTTCTTTATTACCCGTTCTATTATTTCCATACAGTACTGAACCAATGCTGTTTTTAGGATTCATTAGTTCCTAATAAACTTGAAAAAAACTTTTCACTGTTTTTAACTCTGCTGGTTACCTTTCTTGTAACCCCTTGTGCAACCATCGTAGTGCAGGCTCCTGCAACCTGCAAAGAAAGGGGGAGGTGAGCTGGGAAAAGAGCGTCAAATACTAAATCCATCACTTAAATTTCTATGTTATGTAAGATCTCCACGGAACATGTAAAAGTTAAAGATTAAGAGCCTGGTAAGACATGAACAGTGTCTATTCTCATGATGCACGAGCTAACAAATACTGTAGCAGTGACTGCAATATTGAGGACAGGGCAGCCACTCCAGCAGAGGCTCACCAAGTGCAGAGCACAAAAGAATCGTCAAGTCAGAACACATCTGGGGGTGCAGAAAGAGGCGCTGCTGCATTTCCATGCTGCACCTCTGAGACCAGAACAGGACAAAGCACAAGGAGGACACAGGAGCTGCTTTGAGCTCAACATCTGGGTCTGCATTGGAGGTGGAACTGAGATGCAAGGTTTATCTTTTTTTTCAAGTAGAGCAGCTATGAGAGAGAAGGAAAGAAAGGTTTCCCTCTAGGAGAAAGGCAGCAAGGACGACAAACTCAGGCAGAAGTCCCCACCCCCAGAAGCTCTCGGACATGGTATGCAGTGGCAGCCTTCCCATCAGCTGAGGCGCTGATGTCCCCATGGAGAAAGGGGGTGGGGAGCTGCACACAACAACCGTGGTCTGCTGGTATGCTTATCTCATTGGTAACTTCGTTTCTAGGCTCTTAATCAACAGCCTGATTTGACGAATGTATCCAACCTCTTCCCTAAACCTGACTGCTACTGAAGGTGGTCTGGGGAAGCTGGCCAGCACAAGGTGCACAACTTCTCTGCAAGCAATGAACCCCCAAAAAACGGTGGCACAAACCCTTTGTGCAGCTGTAGCCAGAGCAAGTCTGGGAACGTCAGGAGCTGGAATGCTTCCCACAAAGCCAAAAGGGTCACTTTGAGGGCTGCTCATAATTAATCACTCCTGGCGGATGTTAGTCTGCAGAGCTCTGGCAAAGGGCTAAATGGCAGGGAAAGCCTCTACCCGTGGTTCCAGCTGGCCATGCAGGACCACACTTGCGTTATCAATTATCTACCTACTGCAACTTCCAACTTCCACTCAATGCCTATCGATTACTTTATTATGCTGTTAGTTTTATTGCTTTTTATATACATACATATACAGATACACAGATGTATGAAATATGTTAGCACAATACAGCTTGTTCCCCTCCACTCGCTTTTGTTCCTGTGCATTCTGTCGCTATCTGGACAGAGGGAGAGCGAATAGTTCACGTCTCCTCTTAACCTAGATTAATATGTTTTTAAGCAGTGCAACTCTTCTTCTGATTTTAACTTTTTGGTACCCAGTAAAATGTTCTTTTAAAACTCCTAATTATGCTCCACATTTTTTCTGTTTTAAGCTTTCTCCCAAATGATCTGGCTCATAATTGCTTTCAGTGCTGTGAAATTGGCTCAGATATATATTTTTGCGTGTGCGTGTGTGTATGTGTGTTCAATACTCTTTATTTCTGATTTGAATTCTTCTCTACCTGAACACCAGTACAACAAAGTCAAGGTTACTTGTACCTAAGCTGCTACTGATCTTCAGTTGTGTAATTTGTTTTCCATGCCTGCTTAGATGAGGGTAACTATGGCATTTTCCACAGGGACTGCACTGTTTCTTTGAGTCAGCGGGATTCAGAAAAGCTGAGGAACCTCTAGTGTCACTTGCCCAAGTCCTCCAGTGAGTATCACCATGATAATGTAATTTATTCTCCAACATGTTTTAGTGAAATACTTCAGAAACTGTTTCTAAGACACACAAACCAAAGTGCTGGGAATGAGAAGCAGGGAGTGGATGATGAAAAAATGTTGCTTGTTTTGGATCTCCCTTCTGGTCTGTTAATATGACCAGAGGTGTCACTCAGTCTCTGTGGAAACCTGAAATTATAAACTACAGAAAATGTATGTACAAGTAACATTGCTTAAAATACAAAAGAGAAGAGATACTGTGCAGCTGAAAAGTCCAAAAGAGATCACCATGGCTGGGGCGGGATGCCGACGTTAATGACAAGTTGCAATGCTACAAATCACCATTTGCATTTACAGTCAGAAGCAGAAAGCTGAGTCCAAAATAAAACTGAAGTAAGGAAGGAAGCAGACCCAGAACTCTCTGGGTTTGATGCAGAAGTGTGGACCTGGGCAAGTGTTGCTGTGAGCGATGAAAAACCAGCTCAAAGTATTTGCACACAGCTCACGAATGCTAGCAACTGAAAAGGCCATTTCAGCTTAAGCTAGAATTGCATTTTATTTTCTTACATAACTTCTGTGTCTAAAGCTATTTGCTCATAACATCTTTCATACACCCCTGCTTGTTTTGCCCACCGAGGCTGCCTAGCACACAGTAACACAACAATCTGGCGTGCACAGCACCAAGAGAGACCACAGAGCCACCTGAAGTGCTGCACAGGTCTCTGGGACCTGCAGCCCAGGACATGTCCCCACTGGACTAAGCATGCACTGCTCCTGCATGGAGCAAAGAACACAGATACACCCTGTGGCTCCGGGCAGAGCCTTAACAACAACAGGATTCATTCATATGAAAAACTCTACTTGAAGCAAGCCCACACCAGGATGACCCTACCCCTCTCCTCCTAGCAATGGGTTTTTGCACCATCCTCCAGGGCACCTCCCTGCCCAGCACCAGAACAAAGCCCCCAGCCACCAACGCCGCGTGCCCGCGGTGCAGGGCAGCAGAGCAGAGGTCAGGAAGGTCTTGAGCAGGAGGGCGACCTGCCCTCAAGAAGAGCTGAGCTGGCAGAACGGGCGACAACAGAAAGGGAGTGAGAAAGTTGCTGTCCTGCCCCTCTCCTTTGCAGCACAAGCGTGGTCTGTATGGAAGAGAAAGCACAGTGGAAAAGGAAAAGGTCTTCAGTCCACTCTGGAAGAATACCAGCTACCCTGTAACCCCAGTCTTCCTTGGCAACATTGGGCAAGTTATTTATACTGAGATTTTTCACAGGTGGCTACTAATTATGCTCTCCATTTTTCCAGGTGCCCTGTGCAAGACACCCACAGCCAGATGTTCAGAAATGCAGAATGCTCATTGCTACAACTGCAGCCGATGGGTCTGGCTCGCTGCCCCTGTGCGACGAAGCCGCGTGCCCATCTGGCTTCCCTCGGCACTTCCACTGTCCCTGGGCAGGGCTCTGATCATCAGTGTTTTGTCTGCCCCCTTCTTGTCTCTTCTGTTCCTCTCCTCCTCACTTTCTCTGAGGCCTTCTTCCCTGTTCAGCCCTGCAACGCACAGCTCCTTTAGTGTTCTAGCAAGTAATAAGTGTATCAAGTCCCAGTAATTATCTCTAATTAGGGTTAGTGATTATACTGTTGGGCTGAAGAAAATCAATCTCTGGTTTCACATCAGGGAGGGCAGAGCCGAGGTGGGGGGAGCCGGCACCGGCAGCTCCCCCTGTGCTCCCGCTCCTCCAGCGAGCTGCCCCCTGCCCGCACTGCTGGGGCCCTGCTGGCGCCGAGGACCAGCAGCTCGGCCTGGGGCCGGCAGCCAGGGCACAGCCTCGCTCCTCCGCTGGCTGGGACAAGGGGAGGGCAGCCCCCCAGGGACACGCTGCAGAGCCAGGGCTGCGGTGGCTTCGCTGGGCTAGATGCTCTCAGCACTAGCGGCCACCTCCACAGCACAGGGCTGCTCCCGCCGGTCCTTCTCATGGGGATGGCGGAGCTCATGCGCTGTCGGTGCCACCAGCACGACGTGGTGCACGGTGCTGGCGCTGCAGAGGCCAGGCCCCCCGGGGAGGCAGCATGGAGCAGAGATCTGAGAAGGTGCTACACCTCCTCTGGGCAGCCCACCGAGGGATGCTCTGCAGCCTGAGGCCACAGGCACAAGGTGCCCCCGAGCACGCCTGCCCTGCGCGCTCCTGCGGGACACAGCTGCTGACCGTGTGCGAGTCACGGGTCTAAAGCTTATTTGTGGTGAGCTGTGGGCCTGACTGGGGCTGCAATACACCGTTTGGTGACTGAGAAGACTGGCCTTGCTGCAGGGCCTCCTGCAGCTACTGAGGGGTCTGTGCCCAAGTGTCTGAGAAATGGATGAGTAGCAACCTAGGGCTGATGAGGCAGGTGGCTGCGCAGGTGGGCTCGACACCCATCCCCGCACAGAAGCTGAGAAGTGGGCTGTTGTACATTTTGAAACTAGAGAATAAAAAGTAGAAGGGTTGGGTATGCTGGAAGGTAGCTGTGGATGAGGGTGAAAACTGGATGAGGAATATCCAGAGCAGTCTGTCACACACCGAAGAAGCGGCCTTTTGAGAAAGCTCACAGCAAGGTGTGTCCATGATGCCCAGCCTGAGTGCAGTGAGCTGAGCGTTGTTACCTGGACAGGCTAGAGCATTGGGTAGTGAGGAACCTCATGAAGTTCTACAAAGGCAAGTGCAGGGTCCTGCACCTAGAGAGGAATAACCCCAAGCACCAGTACAGGTTGGGAGCTGTCCTGCTGGAAAGCAGCTCTGCGGAGAAGGACCTGGGAGTCCTGATGGACAGCAGGTTACCCATGAGCCAGCAGTGTGCCCTTGTGGCCGAGAAGGCCAATGGTGTCCTGGGGTGCATTAGGAGTGTTGCCAGCAGGTCGAGGGAGGGGATCCTGCCCCTCTGCTCAGCCCTGGTGAGGCCACACCTGGAGCACTGGGTCCAGTTCTGGGCTCCCCGGTACAAGAGGGACATGGAGCTCCTGGAGCGGGTCCAGGGGAGGGCTATGAAGATGATGAGGGGACTGGAGCATCTCTCATATGAGGAGAGGCTGAGAGAGCTGGGCCTGTTTAGCTTGGAGAAGAGAAGGCTGAGAGGGGATCTTATCAATGTGTACAAATATCTGAAGGGAAAGGGTCAAGAGGATGGGGCCGGACTCTTTTCAGTGGTGCCCAGTGACAGAACAAGAGGCAACGGGCACAAACTGAAGCACAGGAAGTTCCGGCTGAATATGAGGGGGCACTTCTGTACTGTGAGGGTGACAGAGCACTGGAACAGGCTGCCCAGAGAGGCTGTGGCGTCTCCTTCTCTGGAGATATCCAAACCCACCTGGATGTGGTCCTGTGCAACGTGCTCTAGGTGACCCTGCTTGGCAGGGGATTGGACCAGATGATCTCCAGGGGTCCCTTCCAACCTCAGCCATTCTGGGATTCTGTGTTGTCACCTCCCAAGCAGCAAGGCTCCAGGTGTGCACACAGAACAGAGGGACGTGGGAGCAGCTCGCTAGATGGGCAAAGACAGAACAGGTTCTGGACAAAAACCTCTGCAACTGGCAGGTCAAAATGGAGAACAGCAGCCAGATTTCTGGAAAATAAAGCCCAAAGCAAGAAGGTGCTGCCCTTCTCGCCACGCTTGTACAGGACCTTGGGCACCAAGCAAGAGCTGAAACCTCATTTTTATGGTCAGGCGATGGCTTGACAGCTCCCAGGAACGGTGCCGGGCTCACTGGCTCCACAGACGAGCCATGCTCTGAGAAAGGGAGCATGATGTCCTTCTGGAAACCAACTGAGAGCCGAACCTACCTAACACACTGAAGACAGTTGGATCATCAGCTCTCTGAGAATGGTAACATCTTTGCAAATGTCTGCAGTCTCCAGTAAGGCTGGAAAATGGTACAACAGCAATAATTTTTCTGTATGACTGAACAGGCTACCAGTCTTTTCACATAATAGTTCAAGTGCAGATAAAATGGTCTTCAAATGTAATGAGGACAGACCCTGGAGGAACACGGGTTGGCAGGCAAGGAGCTGCTGTGGACTGTATACAAGCTGTGGGTTTTCGAAAGGGATTTCATCTGAGCGGCTCCTTGCCGCTCTGCCTCAGATACACCCCCGCCTCTCCGCTCCTGGCTGGTGCAAGCACAATCCAATTTGCACAACTCGGTAACAACTTTGCATATTCATGCAGAGTCCAGGATAACTCAGCTGAGAAGCTCAGTGTGCCTTTCCACTTTACAACCAACAGATCAGCAGTCTCAGCTGATGTGCCACAGCATGCCCCAATTCAGACCTGCAGTGCTGGTATACACCTTCGCCATTCCAGATAAACCTCAAACACCTTCACTTATCTGACTTCATCACTAGCAGAAAGCATTTCCTTCCTCCCACCAGGACAGACTCAGGCTGGAAAAATCATCCAGCTGCCTACCTACAGGCTAGAGTGAGTCAGCTGACTGTCTAAAGGGAGACAAAACCATGCTAAAACCTAAGGATGCAGTATGTTGCAGTACCATAAATACTACTGCCGCCATGACGTGGCACGTCTTGATAACACCCTGTGGCAGCAGCCTTGCTCAGCAATTTTGGAAGCACAACACCACATCGTCCTTCGCCACTGGAATGCAGGGGCATGTGAGCATGCCGCAGTGCCAGTGCTGCAATGCCCCTCTGGGAAGCAGCAACGCTCTGCACAACCATCCCTGTTTTACAGATGGAAGAACTGAGAGACAGCGAGAAGCAGTCCACTGGTCCCCGGGGAATCCCTAACAAAACCGAAGAGACAACCTGAGTCGCTGCTGCGATGGGGCCGTGCAGCCTGGCAGCCGTCGAGGCAGCGGCCGAACGGCCAGCCTCCAGAGCCCGGCGCCTACCAGCATGTCCAGAGCGCGTGCCGAAAAGCTGGGGGACGGGCCAGAGTTCATGGGCTCTGTAAAGACACAGAAAATTAACACTTTTATGATGTATGGAATACTGTAAGCCATCAGGGACGTTACAGATAATGGTGAATCCCTTCAGCAGGAAGAGGCCCCTCATCTGGAAATCACAAGTTTCCCACCGGCAGTTGTGCATGGACAGCGACAGCACCTTGCCCGCAGCCACAGCTCAGCTCCTGCAACCGCGAGGCTGACCCCGCGGGAGCCAGCTGGCCGCCCTGGCGCGGGAGATGCTGGGAGCTGTCCTGCTCTCCCAGCGTGCCCAGCTGAGCATCTGCGGAGGGCAGGAAGGGGGCACTGGATCAGCGGCACTGTGCCGTCCCTGCTCCTCCAGGAGCTCTGGTTCTGCTCCAGGAACAACGGCCTCCGAGCCGTGTCGGCGTTTAGCCCAGGCCAGGGCAGCTCCCGTGGTTCAGGTGCCTGAGCAGTCTCCGAGCATGCGACATAGATGCCTTTCAGATGAAAGGAAACGAGAACACGTGCGGCACCGCCCTGCGCGTGCTCCAGCCACTGCGGGACGCCCGGTCCCCCAGCCCCACCGGACAGGAGGGCAGCGGCGCCCCGCACCCGCGGCAATGGGTGCAGTGCAGCCAGCACGTCTTCACGCACCGCCGCTCCACAGACCCCGTCCTGCCGGTCTACAGCACCGTGCGGCTGTGCTGACCTTCGGCTCCACTCACGTGCCGCCTCGCCTGGGCCCCATTGCACATTGCACAGGCCAGTGCCCACAGCTCTGGAGAAGAGCTGGCAGGCTGGGGCTAGCACGCGCCGAGGGTGACGGTGCAGCAAAGTGCCCTGCTGTCTGCAGGACCTCTGAAAAATGTCTTGCAAGATCAAGGCGCCCAAAAGAACAATGCGGAAGGCAGCAGGGAAAGCGGGGGCAGCCCAAGGTTAAGGAGCTGAATGTTTCCTTTGGGGACCTGGGATCTAATCCATACACCGCTGCAAAATTCCCAGTACTACTGTTCAAGTCACTTATACCAACACTTGTCAAAAACAGCCACTAATAATGTGTTCCTCCTGTTCTGAGTGCCCAGGTGGGGACTCTGAGGATTGATAAACAGGAGCTCAGTGCTCAAAGCTACACTCTGAAGGGCTGAAAAAAAAAGGTAAGTTCCTGGGGAAAGAACAGCGGCTCTTAAGCGCTAAACTGGGGGCACATAGCGGATGCTTTTGACAATTTTGTCTTTATCTTCTCTTTGCCTCAGTTCCCTTTCTTCAGGAAGAAATAATAACAGCTGAGAGAACAGAGTTACAGCATTTGGAAACATGAAATCCATTGTAATTCTAGCATATGCCTAGCAAATATAAGCTCAAGCTGATCCAGCATATCTTAGTCCTTTGGTCTTCCACCAGCCACACGAATTGGGCATTAAGGTTCGTAGGACCTGTCCTGTCCCACGTAATCCCTTCAAGTTCCTGCTGGACTCCTCCTCTCCCTGTGAAGTTCAGACAATTTCTAGTTTCTATTCAATGCACAGCACTGAATGCAATGGCTCCAACTTCACATTTTGGATTCATCCTCCTACTTCAGACAGCCAGATAAACATTCTTAAGGTGTTACCATCTGAATGCTATAGTGAATTTATAATATTTATAATATAAATATGAATTTGCAGTATTTTATACATGATTCATGATGAAATGTATTAATTACAGATAAATTCTACTACATATCTGATCTGTGCTTCATCCTCAGACTACAAACAACCCTTTAGCATATTACTGTGTGGAACAGAGGTCCCACAGAGACGAACACCGAAGACCCACACCCTCTTGCTTTCAGCCCTGGTGTCCTCACGTCTAAGTTCTTGGCCCTTGGCTGAGCAGCAGCAACCAACCTTGAGCTCCTCCAGTCCGCCTCCACAGAGCAGAGAGAGCTAGGTAAAATCCCTGCTGGCCACAGCTTAGCACAAGGCTCCCAGGAAGTGGCACGAGCCCCCCAAGGAAGGAGCCCGAGCCTCCCATCATCACCTGGCCGCCAGCTGGGGAGGCCAGCCCTGCAGAGGGCGGCAGGCAGCAGAGGCACAGCCAAGGTCTGTATATGCATGCGTGCTGCTGAGGCACAGCCTGCCTACGGGAAGGCGTCTGCTCCACGGCAGGTGGAAGGAGGAAGCCTGGCTGTAGGCTGGCCTCTGCCCGGTGCCTGCACACCGCAGCCTCCGAGGCTGCCGCTGCCACCGCCAGTGGAGCCGCCTGCCACCACTGCTGCTGCGGCACCCGGCAAGCCCACCGGACACCCCCGGTAAAGCACGTGGCTCTGCTCTGCACTGACGTAGAGGAGGCACGAGCTGGCAGCCAGCTCCAGCACCTCCATCAAGGGTGGCGACAGCCCACCGAGCAGCCCCAGGATTTTAACTGACTCAATGCAATGTACTGGCGAAGGGCTCAGACAGAGTCAAGCGGCAAGGACCACCAAAATATTACAGCAGAAGCTGCCCACTTCCCTAGCATGGAGACCCTTGGTAGCACTTCTGGAGGGAGGGAAGGAGCATATCCCCATCTGGCGCTACATGGCAGTGCACGGTTGTTGCACCAGCTCTGGTCCTCCAGACGAGCAGATCCACTGGCTGGTGTGGACAACTGGAAAGGAAGACTGCTCCGGCTTTCCTTCCACAAACTCATTCACAAGCACCGAAGTAGAGAGCAGGGTTACAGTACTCCTGCCTCAGAGTAGGTTATACTGAAACAAGGAGAGGTAGCCACAGATTGTAAGAAAAAGTCTGTGGACTGTTTTCAGGGGCCCCACAAAACAAATTCCTGTGTACTGTGCAGGGAACACACAAGCCTCAGGATCATGCGCAAATCATGGGGGCAGTAAGCTCTTTCTGAAGACACCAGACCTCGACCTGGCTTTCCTGCAAGCCTGTGAGCAGGTGTATACACTGGGGATGTTCTCTGTGCTCCCCAAACCTGCCACGGCAGGGCCAGATGTGCTGTGCCTGTACCCACAGGCTATTTGTGGAGTGGACAAGGTAACTTTGTTCCGGAAGCGAGCTGAGATTCTCCTTGGTAATACCCAAAAGCCCTTTCTATTCTATGAGATTATCGACCCTGCTCTGACCTGGAAGAATGCGTTGTGCAGCCACAAGCAGGAGAAGGCACAAGACGATCCCACCAGCCTCCCGTCTGCCATGACCTGCGCCACCCTGCTCTCTGCTGCCTCTTCTTCCCTCAATGTCATTGTCCCCCACGGCGAGCAGCGGTATGCCAGGGAAACAGGTTTTCCCTTTTCTTTGTTAATTCTTCCCTCATTACATTTGAAATTCCACAATCAGTGTGCACTGTAATTGTCGAATTTGATGCTAATGATTAATGAATTAAACATGGATCCATCAATTAGTCCTCGGAGAATAATTCTGCATAAAGCAGCGGATAATGTAATTACAGTAACAAAGATAATGAGATGTTAACATCGACGGAGCCCGACGTGACATGATCACAGCAGGCTCAGCAACCCCGGCCTGGGGGAGCCAATCCCTCACTCTGCAGAGGCAGAGCATCGGGGGGCCCCGCACCGCGATGCTCCCCCGCTCCCGCGGCCAGCCGGGTGCCGGCGAGGTGTTCTCGTCCCACTCGCCCCGTGCCAACGCGCTCCCTGGCTTTCAGCTCTGGAAGGGACAAGGACACGTGCTGCTGGCCACCAGCACGAGCCCAGCAGAAGTCCTGCAGCTGCGTGGAAGCCCAGTTCCGTCTCCAGCCCCAGCCTGGCTCCCACACGCTCCCGCACAGGCTCCCATCGCCCACCCGGCACAGCAGCCAAGGGACAGGTATGCTGCCCAGGTGCAGCTCACGATGGGCTCCGCTGCACGTGCCTGAGGAGCCCGGCTGGCTCTGGCCAGCAGAGCTGAGAGTTGATGGAGGCACTCATAACTCAGCCAGGGGACAGCTGGGTCCTCATCACTTCAGGGCAAGCGAGGACATCAGGCATGAATGTGCACCCCAAGCAGCGCCTCCACCACCACAGATATGCTTAAAATGCTTTCTCTCGGCTACAGAAGCAATCCTACAGGAGGAGGAGGAGGGGGAGGAGGAAAAAGAGAAGGAGGAGAATAAGGAGGAGGTCTCACACAGCCTGTCCCGAGGTACTCATCAAATCATGTGGGCTGCTCCTCAGGGCGAAGGGCACCCAGTGGCATCAGCCCCTTCCAGCTCTTCCATCATATAGAAGACTCACGCCCCTGCACCGAGGCAGGCTCGGCACAGTTCAGCTTTCTGCTGGTCCTCCCCGAGGCACTGGCGCAATCCCTGCTCTCCCGGGCTGGCTGGCAGCAAACCCCGCGGGAGGCTCCCGGGGAGCCCCGCGTGCAGCCACCGCACCGCAGGACCGTCTCCTTCACCCTGCTCCCCAGCACCCTGCTCTGGCTCACCCATGCTTTCTTTGCTTTAGTCTCATCTCCGAGCCACCTAACCCAGAACATCTCACTTGGGACTGCTGCATGAGCTCAGCATTTCTGGCTGAGGCAGAGCATCTGCACTGCTTCTGCCTGCGAGATCAGGCAGCCTTTAGCTGTCAGAAACTGCCTCCGTGTAGCTGCTCACAACCACCTCAGCAATCTGCTGATTTTTCCTTACACTTCAACTGCTCATCTGGAGGCAGGTTTTCCAGTGTCCAGCTGCTTGGCCTCGTTTTACATCACCCAGCTGCAATGAAGTGCCAAGGAACAGGCTCATGTGCTCTGTGCGTGCCCATGTTAAGCGTGCATGTAAGCACGTGCGCAGGCATTGCACTTACCACATTTTCAAGCAATAGCCTTCATGCATTTTCCCTCTGTGTTGATGGGTTTGGAATAGGCCCCTACAAACCTCTGCAAAGCAAAAGCTCAGGGCTGCAGCTGTGCCGAGACCAGTCTCTCATGCTGATTGACATTGTCTCCATATTTTTCTTGTGCTACCATCTGTCCTTCCCCATTAAAAAATACCTTTCCACCCAGTCTGAATAAGAGCTGCCTTCATTCTTCAAGCCAGAAACACGTACTGAAGAGATACAGATAGGGCAAAAAAGCAAAAAGAGTGAACTTGCTGAACTACAGTGAAAATACAGGTGGGGATCCTTGAAGAAGAGTGGAAGAGAAGCAATGTTCCACTGGGAAGAGGACCTGCGAGGATCTGAAGGAGACACCTGAACCTGCACTGCCACGTGTGCAACAAACGCATGCTGCCAGACCGCACACTCGCAGCCAATTTGTACCCAGACAGCAGCGCTCTCAGGCTCCGTCAGTGAGATCTGCACATCCCGTTCGTGCCCTCTCCAACCCAGAAGCCACCGGGTTTGCATGGTGCGGGAGGCACTGCAAGTGCTGCTCATGCTCGGCCCTCGGAGGGGCCCATGTCCACGCGAGGCTGCGTGCCAGGAGCCCGCCAGGAGCATGGCTGGGCACCGGCTGCTCCAGCTGCAGTCAGTGGGAGCTGTCCCTGCTCGGCGCGTCCAGCGCCTGCCCCAGTCCAGCAACCCAGAATAAAACAGGAGTGTAAATCCCTGGAGCATAGCCAGCACTAGTTCACCTGACTGAGGGTGTACAATACCAAGCAGTAATTGTCAAGAACCCTTTCTCAACTTTCTCCAAAGACCACTGCCCATTTGTGCTTTTTCTTTGAGACTTCAGGAGTCTCCACAGTTCTCACCACTTGTGAAGAACTTCTACGAGCGGTTCCAAGAATGTCTTTTTAGGACACATCCGACCCAGAAACCCAGACTCACAGATGCTCTGACAAACATAGGTACTTCTGGTGGTCTCATTTCTAGTTGTAGAAAATTAGATGGATTCTTCAAAGTCTCTATGAGGCTTTGACACGAACAGGATAAATATACGTGCCTTTTGCCATGCAGCTTGATTTGCAGCATGAGCACGACTACAGCTGCCATTGCTTCTCCTGGCACCCAGTGCTGCTGTAGCATTAGGTGTGGGGACTGAGAGCACTGCAACTCCTCTTCTGTGCTCAGGGTGCCCATCACCAGCTGCCCAGCAACACTGTGAAAGAGGAAAAATGAACAGGAGACGGAGTCACCAGTAAGAGAGGGAGGCAGGAAGGAATGGCTGGGAGCTGGAAGCACACAGAGGACAGCACAGGCAGAAGAGAGGTCGGGAACAAAGGAGCAACACCCACCAGCTGTTGGAACAATTGTTCCTACATCCCATGCCCTGCCTGCCCAGGAAGTGGCCGAGCATCTTGCTGGCAATCGGTGTCTCCCACCTTCTGACATGGGCAGCCTGCTCAGGGTCACAGCGTTCAGCTGACCCAGTCCTGCACTGGACCAAGTGGCATAAATCCACCAGTGAGACACATTAAGCCCATATGGTTTGAAGAGCAGAAGGCCTGCTCTTCTGAAGAAGATTTGTCTTTTAACTGTATCACAAAATGTATTAAAGGAAAGAATTTTGATCTTTTAACATGAAGTTAAGACACCAAAAGTTGGAAAATGCTAAGGAGGAGTTTATCGGGACAGTTTTGGTGTGAGCCATGCGATGCACACTACAATGCACCCTAAGGAAGCGACTTGTTCCACGGGACGCCCGCCCCGCTCGGCAGCCTGCGGACAAGCAGAGCTGGCACAGCAAAGCAGCGCCTGCTCCCACGCCCCCTCCCCAGCGCCGGTGGGCAGGGGCCAGTGGGCAGGGGGCAGAGCAGGGTGGCCAGCAGCTCCCCCCACGGCTGGGCTGGAGCTGCGGATCAGCCCCGGCCCATGGCACAGACCCAGAGCAGGGACAGAGGCGTCCAGCTGTACACAGCAGTGTGGGCAGAGATGTGCAAGATGGGACCGTGGCAAGGCTCGTGCTGCTGAACCCCATCAGCATCTAACAGCATAGGCGACATCTGGCTCTAGATGCATTTGGAAGGGTGCTGAGTGGTGCCCACTACAGGGGATTTCTCCCCAGAGGGACACCAGTGATGCCCACCTTTACACAGATCCATCAGACCTCCCCGGGAACCAGCTGCCCACACTGGGGTGCTCGCCTCATGTCTCACATCCGCAGGTCTCCCACAGGTGCCAGTGCTCCCCGCTCTGTTTGGACTAGCCACCTCCAGACATCCAATGGAAAACTCAAAGTTTTCCAACCTAGATCACCTTGCCTCAATAAGGAAGACTTGATTGTAAAGTAAAAAGAAGATTCACTAAGTGATACTAAAACATCTGACTTTTTACTCCAAGTCCAGGAAGAAATTGTTACAAAGGGTAAAAACATGTAACACGGTCTTAGCATCAATCAGCAAGACCACTTTGTGTCTGAACCCCTGTCTAGCTCCACACAACCTCTCCCTCCACCAGGAAGCTAACTGATCCAAATCCTATCGCCAACACAGAAGCTGACAACCAGCCTCATCTCCTCTGTGATGTGCTTCTCTGCATAACCTTAGGCTGTCCGCGGTGTCACTCTCTTTCTACCAAGGCCTGCCTATGCTCCTGTTTCATGCCCATGCAACACCAATGGTGTACAGAGGAACTGGTACCTTTGCTACTCAAAGCACTTGTTGGACTGTTTTTGTATTAAGAATAACATTTTACAAATCATAAGAAACATTTACTCTCTCTATCCACTTATCACTGACACTGTTAGCATATTCTTAGCCTTCATGCACATCAGTCACAATATATTCTCATCTTGGTGACGAGATGTTTTGCTCAGGGACATGCATGAAGGGAAGTTCTCCCTCCCTCCCTCTCTCCCTATGCACTTGCAGCTTTCCAGGAATCCACTGCCATGTGCCCTTTCTTCCTTGCGTGTCTCCCAGGATAAGGCCGCTGGGCTTCCTGGAGGAGGGAGGATGGTGTAGGACACTTGGTCAAAGAAGTCTTGTGGTAGTGCGTGTTGGAAGCTGGAGCACGTACATTCAACACCCTCCCACACCACAGGAGGGGTGGCTCTAAGGCACAAGTGATTTTGTCACTGTCCCCAACCTCATCTGTGCCACTGAAGAGACTCCTTCACAGTGGGACACCGGAGCCGCTAGGGCCCTTGCTTCAAATCCTGCGCCAGCCTGGATGCGGCGCGGCAGCGGCGAGCATGGGGCTCAGCGCTCTCCTGGCTTGCCTGGCGCAGCCCCTGCCTGTGCCAGCCCTTCCCAGGGGGCAGCCACAGCGGGCGCTGCTGGCGCAGGGCGCTCCAGGTGCTGCCCCGCCACGGCCAGGTCAGCCTGTGGCAGCGGCCTGGCCACCCGGGCAGCCCCAGACAGGTCCCCCCAGTGACATGGGCGCTACTAGGCACCATCCCCTGGTCCTGAGGCCCAGTGGCGCTACAAAGCTGTTGTCCACACGTCAGGCCCCGAGGGCTGCGCCCAATCTGCGTGCTGGGGAGGTCCCGACCCGCGCTGTGCTCCAGGTGCTCTCCAGGAGACTCCTTGCCACAAGCCAGAACCACGCCGGGAGCGCCCAGCAGCTCGCAGCCGGCTTGGCCGAACCCTGATTTCAGAGGATCAAGCAGGTCAGTGGCAGTCTGCAACAAGTCTCCAAAGAAAACCGACAGGACAAGAAGGTGGCAGAAAGGTGCCATGGAAATATCTGGACATAGCAGAGAGGCTTCTGGAAGACAGATCCAAAATGTTCTCAGGGGAAGTCCCCTTGGCTGACACTTCCCAGATGCCCTCTTGGTCTTCCAGGACACAATGGGGGAGGCAGCGAGCGCAGTACACAAACAGCGAATATTGTGGTGAGACGACATGAGGAGCGTGCCGCCCGAGCCCACCGCAGGCATAGGCGCTGGGCTTCCCCTCCTCGGCCCATGCACTTGTCAGCTTCCTGCTGCACGCTGCGCTGCCTGCAATGCGCGCATCAGGCAAGAAGCGCAAGCTGCAGAGGTCGGACGGGCCAGCCGCCCGCGCCGCAGGACTTCCTGACGTGGCTGGGCTTGCCTGCTCAACCTTACATGTTGTACTAATGCTGTTTACTTGCGTTTAGTGAGCTACAAACCTGTTAACAGATCCTATGCTTGATCTCAGCTACTCTTCCACCCCTGGTTAGTCTCTTTGCCAATAAAATTTCATACAGGAATTAAAGTTAGGACATTCCAGTTGGAAATTGGAGGAAGAAAAAAGCACAGAAAAGCAGAGGCCATCCTGCCAGGAAACCCAGGAGTCTCCAGAGTTTTCAGTAACCAACTTCCAAAACTTTGATCAAATCCCAATATTTGATCCCAAAACTTTGATCAAATCCCCCAATATTCTAGGGAATAAGGGAAAAAAAAGTTTCTAATTGAGGACAAAATTTCAACTTCTAGCCAATCTTTGCACCAAATCTCTGAAGATTTACATCTCTTGGAGACAATTCTTTAATACTGACAGATGAATAGGACATCACACTTCCGTATCTCTTTGACAAAAAGCAAACCTTAGGTGGACATAAGGCAGAGGATTTTAGTACAAATGGCTGCAGTCTGACAATGTTCTATGTCTCTGAAAACAGGGTTTACAATGGGAACACATGCAACCTAAACTAAAAACAACTCTGACTACAGTGAAGTTGTGTTTTTAATGGTTTAAATATCAGGGTACAATCATCCCCTGAGCTCAGAGTTCCAGAGGTTTCAAAAATATAAACTCCTTCCCCAGTCTTACCTTGTTTAGCTCCACGCTGCACCTGTCTGAATCTACTTTAGAGGTCAGTTTGAGTCATCACCAGAATGTTGTACACGTGTATTTTATACACATACTGGGCAGAGTGAGATATTTTCATCTTCTTTTTTTTTCTCCTCCTCCCCTTTATCTACTCCTTTTCCCACCTCTGGGTAAGGACTGTGCGTGCAGTGGACATCAGCAGACTCAGTTGACTTAGCAGAGCTCAAGTCACAAGTAGATCACGGACCACCGATTTTGAACTCCACAGGCCATTCGGCTTTACCCAGACACTGCTGGTGTACAACAGCAAATCATCCAGGTCTTCAGAGCTCGTGTCCTCTGAAGATTACCTTATGTACTGGCAGAGAACTGTAAATTTTGAGGTGCTCCAGCTGCCTGAGGCATGTATTAGAAAAGAGGTGCTCAGCGGACCCCAATAACAGTCCCACTCCTAGTCCCACAGGCAGCAAAGCTGCGAAGTTCCTGCCAGTTTGAGGCAGGGCAGATTCTTTACTGACCCCAAATCCAGCACTCTGCATTACACAGGGATATGAGCAAGTCACCTCAAAGAAGATTTTTATCATGTCAGAGCACTTACCATGGCGACTGAACCATCGGCTGCAATCAGTCTTGGAGGCGTGAGAGTAAGTTGAAAAAAATCCTCAGAAAACGTCTTACCATTTGTGCACCAGGAGAAAAAAACCTTCCTGACCACTGCAGACAACCACCCAAAGCCACATAAAATCTGATAAGGTTGCTGTCTTAACGCTGAGTCCGTGCTAATGCAGGTGCTCTGGGTAGCATAATACTGCTGTTCTGCTCAGGGGCCCAGAGTAAAGGCAGTGAACAGGGGATCTCAAATTCACAGATTTTATGTGAGGAAAGACCATCGTATCCATCCACTGTGATCCCCTGCATGCATGCACGCACTCAGTAACACACATGAGCTGGATTAAAGCATATCTTGTAGAAAGATAACTAATCTCATTTTAAAGGCTTCAAGGAGTGCTAAGTCCACCAGCTCTCCAGATAAACTGTTCCAATATTTAATTACCCTCCCTGCACGGGAACTACATCTTCTCTCACGTTTAAATTGCCCTAACTTCAGCCTCCAGACACTGCATCTCCTCAAGCTTTGTCAACTAGGCTGAAAGGCCCTGCACAGAGCTCTCCTGTAGGCACCGTTTTTCCAAGCAGCAGTGATCAGTAATCAAGTCACATCTCAATCTGCTCTTGTGAGCCCAACTCGGCTGAGATGACTGTGGAAAGCAGGATACAGGGTTACATGGACATTTGGTTTGACATCACCAGAAGCTTTTCTGTGGTCTGTCTTTGAATTCTTCCTACAGCTCTGATAACCTTCTGTAAGTACGATCAGACAAAGCACCCTAGAAATACGTCTGAGAAGTGAGTGCTATGTGCAGAGGCGGGAATTGTTACTGTACTCGTGCATGCTGAGGGTGTACAGTGGTGGTGGTGACGAAATGACAATGAACAGTGGAGAGCAGTGGCAGAAAACACACAGAATTTTCAGCTGCATATCCTTGGTCAAAAAATAGAGTAATTGCGGTCATTCACTGGCCGTTTACCTGGTCTGCAGACCAATTCTAGAACCAGCAGTGCGGGTTCAGAAATCTTTGCTGCTTCACAGCCGGCACCATGTGAACGCAGCGATGTCAGCACGCGCCACTGCCCGTGCTGAGCGCAACGCTGCGGACCCCAGCCAGCTCCCGGCGCTCCCTCCAGCTGCGCCCGAGCCCACGAGGCCTCAGCTCCAGAGCTGGGAGCACCGTGCCGACAAGGCCCGACGGCGGGACGCAACTCGGGTGCAGAGCAGGACTGAGCAGAAACCAGGATGGGGTCACCCAACTTCACTCTCGGTGGCACAGTGCGCAGCACCAGATAATCAAGAATTTCCATTATCAGCAGCATTATCAGCACACCCTCATTATCCCGAAAAGTGGAGAGATACCTGTTCCCTGCCAAATTAGACTGTTGCCAACAGTCGTCTAGGAAGAAGAATGTGTGTGGAAACCGTCTGTCCTGGGCCAGGGTACTGACCCCAAGGACAAAGTAAAGACTCATCAATGGCCCGGGAAGCTTGGGCAGGAAAGCTCCAAGTTCAACACCTCCCCAGGGCAGGGCGAGATACCTCCTGTGGCAGGAGGGCAGAGGCAGCGTGGCACAAACTCCAGGAAAAAGCACAAAGCCCCCCGCCCGACCCCTCCTCTTCCTGTGCTCGGTGGCAGCTGCGTCTCTTGAATGTGCACAAGGGAAGACAACACTCACAAAACAACCCCCTCACATCACTATGTCTCAAGGGAAAAGTGAGAAGGAAAAGGGGGCCACAAGAAAAGGAAAGGAAGAGAACAGAACTTTCCAGGGATCAAGAGACATCCCTGGCAGAGACTTCCTTTGTTTTAGGGAACAACAGCTTCCTCCACGCACAGCAGCTCGTGAGATTCAGCTGTTCCCTCTCGGGGAACTCGTGCTGGTGGTTAAAACCCTGATACTCCTTCCTCTGTCCTGGACACTAACCAGCGTGGCCCCAGCAGGCAGCTTACCTGAGGCCTGCACGAAACGCCAGCACCCCTTGAAGGCGCTCACAAAGAGCGGTGAAAGCAAGGAACTCCGGAACAGCTTTTGTTTCTGGCTCAGCAAAGCCAGGCGCTGCTAATGCCCTGGAGGGAGGGGCGACAGCCAGCTCTGGACACCCACACCAGCTCTTACCTGTGCCTCCCGTGAGCTGTGTGCTGCTCCTCTCCTTCGCCAGCCCGTTGGCTTTGGGGCTCGCGCTGGGCGCTGCTGCCGTTGTTGCCCTGGGTAGCCGCTTGCCCGGTACCTTCACTGTAGTTCTCAGCAGATCGATTTCCTTCCCGTGGACATTCTGCATGTAGTCCTACAGCACAGAGGCAGAATGATTCAAGATCAGCCCTGCCCTAGCCCATCACTCTCAGCTCCCCTCTCATTCACCCAACCAAAACTAAAACCTGGGTCCACCTATCCACATGGCAACTGGTTAACAGCCAGCAACTTGGAGGTGGTTGGGAGCTCATCACATGCCGGTTTCCCTCGCACTACACTGAGGCACTGAGCCAGGTAGGTCAGAGGCAGAAGACCCTATGACTCTTTGCCAGTGTCCACAGCCAGCCGTTTTCTGACAGAAGGGATGCAAAGCCTGGACACCGATCTGCCTTCTTCCCATGACGAGCTGGGGAGCTAGAACTGGCCCCAGGGAAGCGCCAGCTCTCAGTTCCAGCTCCCAGACCCAGTCAGCTCTAACCGAATGAAGTCGGGATGTTGCCAGGGGCACTCAGAGGCCATGGCAAGCCCATTGGTGAAAACCTGGCTGGGGATCAGAGATTAGATAGTGCAAAAGAGCACATAGGTGGCAGGCAGTTCCTCCTTCCTGTCATCCATTGTCTTTTTAATCACAACACTCAGCTATAACAGCTAATAATATAATATAGTGTGGGTAAAGTGATACCCGGAAATTCCCTCTCAGGTCACAGCTAGCAGAATTCGAGCCCAGAACAACACAATGCAGCACAACAACCTTGTACATTCACCCGCATGGCTTTAAGTTACTCCAAACTCGGTGCTTCCACCACTCCTTCTGGCAGACTATTGCACAGCCAAAAACCCCACAAGGCAGACTGTGAACATCATTCTGCCCTGCCTCCTAAAAGTACCTCACCTATTAGTCAAAATAAGGCTGCAGAGCTGTGGCCTGTCCCGAGAGCCGCATCTTGTCCCATTTCTCCCACCCCTTCTGCTCCGCAGGGTGCTGCAGCTCTCCCCTAGCGCTCCCCAACACGGCTGTGCCTTCCCTGGGCTCACACGCATGGAAGGGAAAGACCAGATCACTGCGGCCCCCGCAGAGAGGCCATGCCCGGCTCTCGGGCAGCCCTCCAGGGCGCTCCTCGGCCACGCGGCGCGGGCACATCCCAGCCCAGGGTCTAGGCCCCCCAGCTCCCTGCTCCAGGGGCATACGCCGTGATGGGGAGATCAGAGGCAGCAACCGTCCGGGGCGAGACCGCAGCTGCTGCAGAGAGTGCTGGCCTTGCTCCAGTTCACAAGGAGGTCACCAAGAGGATTAACTCAGAGCTGGTGCCTGTGTAAATCGTCTGCTTCCAAACTCAACAAGATAAAGGCATGAACAAGATCAGTTTAAGAGCAACCATTCTCCCAGTCCTGGGCTCCAAGAAGCAGGTGAAAGAGGGCTGTACGGGCAACGCTCTGCGGTCTCAAGTAGTGCCTGCACGAGTCACCACCTCTCAGCAGCATCTCAGCGCCTTGTTTTGAACTCTTCTTTTTCCACAGACCCCTGTAAAGGTGTTCAGTTCTCACTGAAGGCCCAGGAGACGGGGCAGCATGGCAGGACACCCTCCTGTACTTCCCGCTTCTGGGTGACTTGACCTTAAAAGACAGTCAAGACGCGCACTCCCTTTGGTGCCCCAGGCAGTTGCTAGAAAACCATCCCAGCCAAACATCCAAGCTGTTCCCGGCTGGGTGGGAGCCCGGTGGCACCCCTGGGCAGGGAATCTCAGAGGGCCTGGAGGATTTTCCCTAACTCAGCACAATTGCTGCGCTAGCCGGCTGCCTGCCGGAGAGAGCGGTCACCAGCGCACTGCTTTTATTACATGCTATAAAACAGCAATTTCTTCCCAAGCCTCCTCGCTAATTACCCAGCCAGTTCTCTCATTTCATTTTATTACTGGAATTAACAACGAGTTCAAAGCGTGGAAAGCTATTAAGATGTGTGATTAAGCCACATTCAATTAGTTTCTACAAACAATTTAATTGATGTTGCAGATAGAATTAACAGAAGGTGATTGTGTGAATGGCTCCACTGGCTGCAAAATGGGAGATGCTTTCTCTCCAGCTCTGCGCAGCACAGCACAGCCTGGCCAGTGAAGCTGGGCTGAACCACATACGCCTTCCTCACGAGCAGAAGCACTTACTCTCCAAGGCTTTGGGAAAGTGATATGAAACCGCACCAGTCTTTTCATAAAACTTGTTCTTTTCCTGTCACTGAACACACTCGCAGAAAGGTAAGAGAAATACAGATGCAATGAGGAAATCTGTGCTGAATCCAGGGAACAGGCCCCCAACCATTTCTACCTTCAGGCAGAGCTGCTGCCCACAGCTCTGACTCCAGACATCCTGCTTGCAAAGTCTCTAAAGCTGCTGCCTGTTCCAGAGAGGAGGCAGTACCAGTGAGCAGGGATGCACAGCTCCCTGAGACCCAAGCATGGGTCCGAGCTGCTAGCCAAGGCTGATAAGCTTCCATCGCGGAGTCACAGAACACTTGGTTTCAGGGCTGGATCCAGCTCACCTGAGCACTATCAGCCCATCTCTGCAAAGCTAAGCCTGGCTCCCAGTGAGGAGACGTCAAAGTGGGGCTGGAGATGCCAAGATACAGATCCTGGAGCAAGTACAGCGATAAACACCCAAAAGCAGATGAACAGCCCTGTCAGGAAGCTTTTGGGTGGTAAAATCAGAAGTATGACCCAGCCAGAGCCATGAGGTAATTTTCACCCAACGGGGCACGGACACTTGTGGAGCAGATATGTCTACTGAAGAAATAAGAAGAAAGGCAGGGTTACTAATCCCTGGGGTACCTCCTCCCATCCCAAGGGGGGCATGGACAGGACAGAAACAAGATGGAAGAGGAAAGACGCCTATGCAGGGATTGCCCTGAATCCTGCCAAGGAGAAGCCACTGGGAACGCAAAAGCAGCACAGAAATGCTCTGGGGCTTGAACATCCTGAGAGGGGCTGGGAAAGACCCTCTTCCCCAGTACCCAGCCATGACCTCATGGACCCCTCTGCTGCCCCCTGAATTCCGCCACCCCCAAGCATGCAGCAGTACAGGCTCACCCTGAGCGAGGCAGGGGAGAAAGGGGACGGCAGGGCTCAAGGACCTTCAGGATGCTGCATGCCTCCTCCACTGAGGATCCTGCGTACCCGTTCTCGCCATCAGCTTACCTTACCACCTGCCTGCTGGACTGACAGCTGCTGCCACAAGTGGGAGTGACAAAGCAGCACACGCCCTTCCTCAGGAGCACAGGTTTTGTTACTGCCCCAGGCTGTTCAACCCTAACGTGCCCTGCTTGTGACATCCTGTGAAAGGACATGGACACCCGCTTCATGCCACTGGAGACAAAGAAGCACTGCAGCATCTCCTGACTCACTCTAGAAGATGGGGAGGAGAGGATACAATGGGACACCCTCTTCTGAAGCACCTCTTCCTCCAGGCTGCCTTCCTGCATCGGAGCCCTCCAAGCAGGTCGGACACCGGACACTGGGAGGGAAGGCAAGGCAAGGCGAGGCAGAGCAGCCTTTGCTCATCAGAACCGCACACTGCTCACCAAAGCCTGAGCTTGTCCGCATCACAGAAAAAAAACATAACATGATGGTGGGTGTCATCGCTCTTTTCCCCAGTTCTCAGGGAAGCGATGCCAAGGAGGGAGCACACAGACCTCCTGTCCTTGCAGGAGTCAGAGCTGGGCAGCGAGCAGCTCTGCTTTCTGTGGCCCACGGGTAACTAGTCCCTTGCTGTAGGGTGCAAGATTCAAAGCTTTCAGTGAAATCTGGGGGAGGAGAGGCCCATCTTGTACCTTTCTTAGCAATGAACTGTGGATCACCAGTTGCACCAGGTGGAAGCAAACCAGATTTTTGCTTGGGGCAACACAGTAATGAAATTAAACACTGAAGAAGCAAAGCAAGGAAAGCAAGTGACATCAAACTAGATCACCCTCTGAGGAACAAATGGTGTAAAGAGGAGACAAGCCTAGTGTGTAGCAGCATCAGCTGAGAGCAGTTAACATCCCAGAAATTACTCTGCCTCTACAGTTGATTTTAACAATGGCCTACGATGTCTCCAATGGAGACCTGATAAACCACACACGTGTGTGAACACACACAGAGAGTGGACAGCAGCAGCAGCCATTCCCTCCCAGTTTGGGTCTATAAAGACCAAAAAATGGGGTTGCAAAGTTAGGGAACTGCAGAACCACACAGTATGGTAAAAGGATCAAAGACTAAAAGGAGAAAAAAACAAAACAAAACTGTTTTCAAAGCTCCCCTGAATTAAGGAAAGGAAATGCAATGACTGTTTTTCCAGCGTAAGGACAGGAGGGTCGGAAGACTCGTGGCTCAGGACCTGGAGGACTGAGTGTTGCAAGCCCATGAGCCAGAGATGCGGGATAAAGCCTGTCAGGCTCAGGGAACCCAAACACCCATGTGTCTGAGGAGATCAGGGACAAACCAGGGGCATGGGGTACTCGGGAGGCATGGGAGCTGCAACTCCATGCTTTCCTGCCTTGAGCCCCTGGGAGAGCCCGGCACAGCGCTCAGCTACCCTGCCCCGCGCCTCCCACTGCGGCCAGGCTGCCCCGCTGCAGCGCGTCCTCTGCAGAGGGTGCTGTGGTCTCAGTGTCACAGGTGTGTCTGTCCGCGGCTCACTGTCTCAGCAGCAAACTGTGCTCAAGAGGGAATGGGGAAGAAGTCATTAGCCCCACAGTGGGGAGGCGACAGAGATGGATGGGGAGGCAGCTGTGTGCCTGAGCCAAGCAGTGAAGAGGATCAGAGATGCATCGAGTGACAGCTCAGCTCGGCAGGCTCTGCACAGGCACCTCATCTCCATTACCCAATACCTAGCAGCCAGGAAAATTATTCCACACCCAAATGGCACCATCAGATGTGGCTGCAAGGAGTTCTCAGCCTGTTCCTCACCCTGGATGCAAGGAGGCAGCAGCCTCTGCTTTAATGGACTGAGCAGCGGAAACAGAGAAACGAAAGATGCATTTACTGAGCAGAATTCTGTGCAGAGCATGTTCCGATCAGCTTTTCCCACCCAGCCTGGCACTGCAGAGACAACTTTCATGAGAGAGAAGGGGTTTTCTCCAGACTTCGATAAAAAACAACTCTGCTGAATAAGCCTGCCCTATTGAGGGCTAGTGTTGAACCTCCTGCTCAGGGTCAGCAGCTTTCATCTGCTGCCAAACCCTTTCCAACTCTCTGCGACCGTGGCATCTGCAAGAGGACCTGCAGCAGCAGTCATAGCATGAAGGAGAGACTGCTCTGTCCCACCCTGCTACCCAACCCAGCTCCACTGCAGTACTTACATGAAGGCTGGGGTGGTAGGTGAGGACTCCATTGTCACACAACGTCACATACTTCTTCTTCCACTCTTTGTTGAGAGACTTGCCACTGCGTTTGAGGAGAATGCCCTAAAAGAGAAGTGTCAAGAGTCTTAGACCTTGTTTCATTCAGGTACCTCCCACTCAGCTCCAGAATCACCCCTCGTAGGAGACTGATCTTTGAAGACACGAAGATCAGGACTCAAGAAAACATCTAGGTTGGTCTTCCCAACAGCATTTTCCCTGGGACTGGTAGGAAAAAGGCTACACCCGTTCCCTCACCAACCCCAGCATGTCTCTCCAGACAGCCCTGCCATTCTCAGAGATGAGGGTCTCCACGTGCCAGTACTGAACCCCAGGTCCTCAGCGGGACCTATCACACACTCTCCTGTCCCAAATCACTCCCTCTGGCCAACTCTTCTGATGCTGAAGGACAGTGAGAACACAAGGCAGAAGCCAACCTCACCACCAGCTGACACTCCTTGCTCTGTTACCACAGTGCTCCCAGACCACCTTCCATCATAAAAAGCACAGCCAGATGGATGGACAATGAAAGAACAATTTAGGACAGGCAGGAGAACAACACTCCAAGACATGGGTCTCACAAAGGATGGATATTCCTTTGCCTGCTTGCAATTCCTCTTTAGAGGTGTCAAACTAATAGCGCCAGGGACACACTTCAGGAGGCAGAGCAGGTCCCAGGCAGCTGAGGTGTCCGTTCACCCCCTCTCCCCATCAGGTTACACGAGACCCATTCTGTGGTCTCCAGGCACAGCACACTCCTAGGGCCTGGAAATGGTCATGCTCAAATGACCAAAGCTCCCCCTTCCCACCAGTCCAACCCAGAACTAACTTCCATGGATCTAAACCATCGTTCAAAGTTGCAACCTCCTAACCTTCTCCCCATCCCAGTTCTGCCTCCCTAGGAAATCTGCCTCTAGCAGCAACTGACAATGAACCAGGTAAGACTGGAGGTGGGGAGGGAGACTGAAGACAGGTCAACAAGCCAGGTGCAAGGGTGCTGGAGCAAGGACTGGGGAGAGAACATCAAGTATTCTGCCGGCAGGGAGTAAAGGACAACATGGGGACAAAAGTATGGATGAATAACAGAGTCTGGGAAAAAGCTGGATCTACCGACTGCCGGGCCTGGGCTCTCCAAAAGCACTGTCTGAGCAGACGTCAAGACTGGCTGTTCCTAACGTGGCAAAAATCTGGGCCCCTGGCCAGCACCTCCTCAAAAACCTGGACAGACTGTCTCTGTCCTGCCAGCCTCGGCATATTTGGGGGCCCCATCCCACTGCCTAGAGACTGAGGCTGCTGCGCCTGCCCGACGGAAAAACACAACAAAAACGATGTAGGGTTTGGCACATGCTGGGGTAACAATGCTGCACAGACATGACCATGAAATCGGCAATAAATGATGCAGAAAAGGCAGAAGTGCTCCATGACAGCTTATGTTCAGTACTTGGGAAGCAAACAGCATGAAAAGGAAAAGCCTCTACTCATACAAGGGGAAGTTAAAGCAGAGTGGTGAGAGCTGAACTGTTCTGGTGGCAGGATCTGATCCCTTGCCTTCCAGAGCTCTCAGAATTAGCTGAAGAGCTCGCTCAGCAGTGGTTAAAAGGCGCTGATTTTAACATGCCTTAAAACGTGGAAGCAGTCCGAAAGCTCATGCCTTGCCAAGATCCGCAAGGGGAAAAGCAATGACCCTTGTAATTACGGCCAGCCAGCCAGACGCTTACACTGGGCAAAACGGTCGAAAAGCCACCGCAAGAAGCGATCAGCAAAGAATGAGGGGACAGCAGTGTAACTAATGCCAATCAACACGGAAATAGGTCATCAGAGAAGTGTGACACTGCTTTTGGTAAGATCACAATATCTGATGACAATGGTAGCTGTGCTGACACAGCATTTTTAGGATATTAACTGTGCAGCACATACCATTAAAATCCAACTGTAGAAAATCCATACAGCCATTAATGTACAGAGTAAAAACTGGTCAAGTGAAAGGTCTCCAAACATAATCACAAATGAGAACACATGTAATCATAAATGGCAAATCCATGTCCAGCATGTATAGAGGTCCAACCAATCTGTGTTTGATTCATGCTATTTAGTCAACGTCTCCCCTAAATGAGCCCAAGGAAAGCACAAAAACCGAAAACTTGAAGGCAATGTAGAAACTGCACAGAGTAAATCACGGGGGTGACTGGTCGTTAACACAAATTGCTTTGTATCACTTGGCAAACTGGGCTGCTGAGAACAGTGGGGATTTTAGCAGAACTCATGCAAGGCCCTGCATCTAGAACAGGCTGCCAGACCACCTTGCAGGGTGGGCTCTCTTGGCTGGGAAGTGCCATCACAGAGCGGTTCTTGAGCTCCGGGTGTAACACTGCTGTTGACAAAGTAGCTGAACTGGAGGAGCAGCAGACTATCAGGTTGGATGGGGCAGATTACCTCCAGCTGTGATATTATCATAGTGGAACAGGGCTGGAAGAGCATTCGGAGGTCACCTAGCCACATCACTCCTCAGGGCAGGCTCAGGTGCACCCATGTCACTCCAACCTTTTCACAAAAACCACCAGTGATGGAGACTGCGCTCCTCCCGCATGAGATCTGACCCCGGTGCTTTCCCGCGCCTCCCTGACGAGATGGCAGCACGGTACTTGTCCTGCTGCGGAGCAGCCCTGTGTCCTCTGGAGCAGCCTTTAATGTATTTGAAGACTGCCATTAGGTCTCCCTCCCTCTTCTCTTCTCTGGACTCGCAGTCCCAAATCTGTTGCTCTTGCATTGCAGAACGTGCTTCTGAGAGCGTTAGCCCGCTGGTCCCAGGGAGCCTCCAGCTGTCCCCGAGCCCGAAGCACAGTGCCCAGACCCGGACGCAACGGCCCACTCGAGGCCTGACCATGCCCAGAGCAGAGATCGCCTCCCGTGCCTGGCAGGCCGCGGCCTCGCACAGCGTGCAGCACTTGCTCTTGCTCCTTGCCAGGACATGGCTGGCTCTGCTCTGGTTCTGACCCACTACGGACACAAACATCTTCTCTAGCATCACTGCTGGGCTGTGCATTTCCCACATGGGATGTTTAAATGATTATTCCTCTCGCTTATAAAGCCTCACATATAAAGACAGCTCAATATGACACCATCTAACCGAGATAAATGGTAGAATCTCTGTATCTGAGAACATTTGTTTAGTATCTTTCAAACAAATCTGCTCTAGACCAGACTGAAGGTACAAATTTGGCTCGAAGTCAGTGGGTGCAATTCTCTGGCTCGTGGGCACAGTGATCCCTTCTGGCTTTAAAATCGGTTCAGTTCTACAGTTTGACCTGCCAACATGTACTACAAACCAAGAACTCCAGCTGCCTCTCTTCTCCTTCAGGTGTCTTCAACTTGACATACCTCGGTGCCACAGAAATACCTACTCCAACACTTTCAGGCTGCTGCATCCTCTATCAAGCCCCCAAAATGTGTTGTCTGCAGAGAAGAGTTCAGCGGCAGTTAGTTCAGCTACAAATCTGGAACTTCACAAATTGAAACACAAGCAAAACCAGACCTGGAAACAGAGAATCAAGCACTGGCAGCCCATTTTTTCAAGCCAGAAGGCACAAGAATCCAAAATTGGGAGCAACTACACAGTCTAAGTAAACATCTAATAAAATGGGGGGAGGGGAAGGGGCCCTTAAGGCCAAACATTTGCAAGAAACAGCTGAATCGAGGGACAGAGCTCGGTTAGACTTGTTCTTTGCTGCTGTGTTAGAGATTAAGAGGCAGGGGACAGCAGCCAAGAGGATTCCAGGTTTTAATGGTGTTGCTGTGCTGGCTGCATCACGGTTGCCCACTCTGCAGCCCAGCTTCTCTTTTCTGATGGCAGAATGTGGAGGTTTGGCCCAGCAGCATCTGGAGAACTCTGTTTCTTCATGGAGGGAAACCTCCATGACAGCTCGAAGAGAAGTGAGAAGTGGCGAGGACAAAGCCTGGTGAAACGCAGAAGAACGTGCCGCAGGCAGGCGCACCCCCGCGGCAGACCTCGTCCCCCCCACGCAGGCGCTCCGCGTGCCCGGTGCACCTCCCGCCTGTGTCCGTGGGCCGCCGGGACCCCCACAGCGGCCACGCGCAGACGGCACGCGCTGCTGCTCCGCAAGCTCCCCCTGCTTCTCACGAGGAGATTCACAAGACACAACCCTTCCACAAGTTTCTTCCCCAGCGTGGAGGTTGTATGCGAAGGAGTGAAGCTGCCAGAGATGAAAAGCGAGAGTGCCCACTCCTCTCCTTCTCCCCACTTTTACTTCCTTTCCCCACATTTTGTCGGCCAGTACGACTGTCTCTCTGTTGTGTTTGGATTGTGGTGGTGCACAGTAAAAGCAGCAGCAGCAATATGCAGCGTAATGAAGCAGGGAGCAGCGATGGCCCCCAAAGGACTCGTTTACTCCACAAATCTCCCTTCCACTCACTTTTTGCTAAGAATTTTAACACCAAACTTAATTGTAAAGTCGCGTATTGATTGGAAAATGCAAATGGCAATTTAAATGTAATCTAAGCTCCCAGCATGATCCCAGCTCCCAAGGAGGAGGAGCCACCCGCCTTGGGCCCTGCTGGAGCGCGTGGCCCAAACTGAGCCGGGCCAGGGACCTGGGGACCCCCGGGCTGCCTGCACACTCAGTACAGCATTCCCAGAAAGAATCTGGTGCGTGTGCAATTACGAGCTCATTCCTAGTAACAAACAGCTGGGGAAGCTTAGTCTCCCGGCCTAATTAACCCAATTCTCAGAGACAAGCGTCCAGCTACAAAAAAGCTCTTCCAATCCTGCAAGACCTCCCGAACCCACGTATCTTTGAAAGGACATCACAGCCAAGGGGTCCTGAGCACGTGGCGCTGAGCTGCCCACCAGCAGAGGCACTCAGGGTGAGGAGGCATTACCCTAGGTGTAGAGGGGCCCCAACATGGACGGCCTCACCTGTCCCATCAGGCATTTCCATCCTTTGTAGATGTGAGTGGGGCGTAAGCAAGACAGAGCAGGTCACCCGGGGGGTTGTTCTCAGCTGTGCTGAAGGAGATGGAGACGAGCGACAGCCAGCCACCACACCTTTGTGGCAGCCTATGTCCTCCTGCAGCCCTCCTCAGTCGAGCAGTCTCCACCCAACATCTCTCCTTTCTGCAACTCCCAGCTCGGCCTCTCGCTTTGTGGTCAGCCTTCCCAGCCATCAGCCTGGGCACCGTGCAGAAACCCGAAGCTCTGAGTGCCAAACACGGCTGCTTGCAGTCCCTCGCACGGCAGTCCTCTTCCCGCAGAGCCCAGGAAGAGATCGTGCACTGCTCACAGTGACACAGCCTCAGGGAAGGAGTCCACAGGGCACCTACCCCTTCTGCTGCCCCACATCACCCATTGACTTCAACTATCTTTAAGTACTTTAAGCATGCACCAAGCTTGTTCTTCCAAGCAGTGAAATCAAACCACTCCCAAGGTTACCTACCAGTGGCTGCAGCACCCCAAGCACAGCACTGGTTGCCATCAGCCATGCAGCACACATGCTGAGGAAAGTGAGGCAGTCTGAAAATGGCCAAGCACGCAGGCAGAAGATTCTGCATGTTTGCTGCTCTACAGCCCTCAAAACAACTGGCTTCTCTGCTCTTTCATGGCATGGCAGGACTGCCACAACATGTAAAACTTGACAAAGGCCCTGATCTTTCACCGCCCCTCAAAGAGATGTCAAGCAATGTGATCTCTACAATCTTCTGGAAAGGGCAGGTCCATATCAGAGAGCAGAGCAATCATCACCTGTCCTGAAATCTTTGTGATACGGAGCTTTGCTGCTGTTCACATTGGTGGTACCAAGTCAGCTCTCCCTCTCCTGGAGGAGTGACCGAGAGGGGGCTGACGGCACAGCAGGGATGGTGGAGACCTGCAGCACTCTGACATTACTCTGGATCTACTGTGCTATGTGTTCACACCAACCTCATCCCCCATAGCCTGAGTGTGGATATCGGCCTGTTTTCTCCTTCAGGAACAAAGTTCTGTACCTTCCTAAGATGCTGCGGAACAACCATTTAATTCAAGCAGCGGGAGGGCGGCAATTTCAGAGTGCCACAGTATCTCAAGAGACAGGTCACAGCAGTGCTCTGTGGCCTTAGCACTGCCCCAGGGCCAACAGCTCCAGCATGGTGCAACACAATCCGCCAGAGCCCTGGGAGGGAGAACCATTTACATAAACCAGAGCCCACCTTTTTGACATAACACTGCTTCCCCCAGCGTCAGTGCAAGCTCCTGTAAAAAGACTGCCAGGATCTCCTCTGCAAAACCAGCTCCTGCAGCTCTGGCTATCGGAGGTGCCAGTCCTCAACCCGGGCAGGGACCTAGATCTTACGAGGCAACACTTTGCTCCAGGCTCCCCTGGTGAGGTGCTGCTGTACAAACTGGTCACTTCACGTAGGTACTGAACCAGACAGGTTGCTTGGCACCTACTTCTTGCAAAGCACAGGAACGAAGCGCGTGCTTGTTTTCATAGATCTAGGCTTTTGTCCGTCTCCACTTGTTCAACACAGTAATAGCACTGCTCTGCCCACAGCATGGAACAACTTCACAATTACTGTAAAGCACTGCAATCTCCAGCAGACTGGACGAGGCCAGGCCCAGTCAGCAACACGCAGAGACATAGGAGCAGGTAAAGAAAGCATCTTGCCCTGCTGACTGAAAGGAAATCCTGGAAAAAGCAACCCGAAGGCCCAGAAACCAAAGGCTATGGAAATACTCCGATGACCAGACTGGACCTCCTGCAGTCATCCAATTTGTCAGTCAGCAGCGTGATTTGGGGGAGCCCAGTCAGGTCTCGCTCAAGGCTTCAGCTGCTGTTCTCAGCCTGCCCGTCCTCACCGCAGAACTTGTGCCCGCTGCTTCCCCCACCAGACACAATGAGCTGACTCAAAACCAGAGCGCAGAGGCGCTGCCGCCATGAACCAGCTTGCGCCACGCTGACGCACGGCCAGGAGGCAGCACGCCCGGCACAGAGGCACGGCTTTGACCATGCTCCTCACAACCCGCTAGCTCGGTGCCAGGCGGTGCTGGAGTGGGCACGCTCATTGCCTCCAGCACGTGGCCCTGCTGCAGGGAGAGCAGAGGCAGCCAGCCCCGCTGGGACAGGGGGAGAGCAGCGTGGCCAGAGGGGCGAGCTCCGTGGCCACGGAAGCAGCGGAAGAAACAGTTAGGGGAGCTGTGATCCCTGCTCCAGCCAGGAGACCCGTAGGGACCCGTACCCCAAGGAGAGGAGGGGCATGACCCGGCACACAGCTGACATGCCCATGCATTTCTTCCTCACATCTAACCCAAACCTGCCCTCTTTTAGTTTAAAACCATTACCCCTTGTCTTATTGGGTCTTTCCTGAGGTCTTCTTCCCCAGTGAATGCTCAGCACAAGGCAGCACCTGCTCTGGACACAGACTCTGCCCTCCCACCCCACTGTTCCTGCAGAGATGGGACCAACCCCTTGTGCACAGCAGCTCAGCTCGGGCAGCGTGTGGGCAGACAGGGCAGAGAGCGGCCAGCTGGGGCCACGGGAAGAAAAATGAATCCACAACAGCGGGCACAGGGTGCAAGGCAGAGGCATGGCCAGGTGCTGCAAAGCGGTGCATGGATCAGCCTTGCCAGCAGTGCAGGAAAACCCTGGTGGAAACACCATCCAACCAAACCACACCCCTTGGCTCACTTGTTTGCCCAGATATTACCGATCGCTGCTTTCTGGCTGACAGACAGGGGCAGGCAACGCTCTGGGTCGGTTGTAGGCGTCTTGAGCTTTCCTGAAAGCCAGGAGCCGAACGCGCTGCTGCTGGGACAAGCGGCTGCCTCCCTCTGACTCAAGGGCTCACGGGCACTGTGCTCATTGCCGCGAGGAGGAGAGCCCCTCGCCTCCTGCCAGAGGGCAGCTGGGCCAGCACCGAGCAGGAGCAGAGCACAGCGGCTGCAGGGGCTGTGCGGGGGCTGGGAAGCGGGCGTGGGGCGCGGATGCCCTCTGCTGGAGCTGCTCCGCCGGCTGCAGCAGCCCCCTACCCGCACCCGGCTCCTGCACCCCGGCACAGGCGCTCTCAGGTCCAGGCAGGCGCACGGCCCCCGGGTGCCCGCTCGGGGCTGCTCTGCACTCCCCCGCGCCCTGTGCAGAGCGAAGGCAAAGCCTCGCAGCCCCAACCCAGGGAGCCTGCCCTCGCATGGGGACGAGGGGAGAAGGATCGAACCTGCTTCATGGGAATGGCCCGCCCGCTGCCGATACTGTCCGCTTTACACTCCGGCACCTTCTTCTCCCGCTCCGGGTCCGCGCCCTTTCGAGACTGGAAGAGAAGAGACACAGGTCCGTTAGAGACGGGACACGGGGGAGGGAAATGCACAGCCCCGCCGTCCCCAGCGGGCTGCCAGCGCAGGCCCGAGCAGACTGCTCTCCCCCAGGCCAGGTCTCCCTGCGCATGGAGCAGCCAGCATCTCGCCCGTCCCCTCTGGGGACACTCCAGCCCCGGCCTCCCCACAGCCTGTCCTCTCCCCCCACAACTGCAGGCAGAGCTGTCCTCCTAGCAGAACGGGGCTACCTCTGACCCCACTCCCGCGGGGCACACAGGACATGGCGACAGACAGAGATGGCATGGGATGCAGGTGGAGCATGGATGGAAGCAGGAGAGGCTAAGGCAGTGAAAGGAACTCACACCTCTACTAATCCAACAGATTTATTCTGTTAACACACTTGCACCATACAAAGTAGCACAGGTCACCGGGCAGAGATACCAGCCCCTTACAAAAGAGCATGGACAATAAATATCTATCACACGTCTAGAGAGTTGAGAGCAAAACCCGCCAGCCCCCGAAGGCGGCTGCGGTGAGAGCAAACTCCAATAAATACAATATGAAATATACAGTCTGTTGAGCAGAACTCATTCAAAGTGCTTAAGACAGAGGAAAATATCAAGTCATACACGGCATGGAGCACAATCAATACATTCAGAATCACAACAATGGCAGAAGGGCAGCGGCAGCGTCTCTCTGGAGCGTCCTACACACCCCCTCAGTCCGGGAGCGCCCCATGTGCTTTGGATCAGAAAGGGACACGAGCCCCACGCGCCTGGGACACCAATTCACTGGCTTTTGGGCCCAGAACAAAACAAAGAGATTGAAAGAGAAGAAAACTAAAGAGACATAGATGGCTGCTTTGCTGCGAGGAGGAAGAGGAGGAGGAGCAGGAGTCCATGCAGGCTGCAGGAGGTGCAGTAGGGAAGAAGGAGCTGGGTGCTAGCGCAGGCGCTAACAGCAGCTCCCGCAGGCAGCAGCAAAGCGTCTTTTGGCCCATCCAGCTCCACTCGCTGCTGTCGCCTGGTCCCGGTGGGTCTGCAGGTCTTCCCATCCCATGAGGGTCGTCCGCCTGGCATCCCCGAGCATGGAAAGTGCCTAGACAGCATCCAGCAGGCCCAGAAATGTCCCAGCTTAAAGTGCAGGCGCAGGCCGTCTCAGCGCTTCCTAGACTTTACATTGGGGGGATTTAAAAGGCTCCTGCGTGTCTCCGAGGGGGGGACCCATGCTGGCTGGAGGGCGGGCGAGCCTCTAATCTTAGATCAATCCCAGTGCCCATCCCTTATCCGGCCCTGGAGAGGCAATGAAAAGTGAGAGAATTTGTACAGAGGTGCCGTGTGTAACCACCTGGATCTTCTAATTTGGAAGGAGTTGGAAAGGCCTTTTTGTTGATGAAAAGTTGGAAACAGTGGCACATATCTGCAAATATCGAAAGAATAAAGAGTTTGGCAAGTTATACTCAGAACACGGACACGAGTCTGTCAGAGATGGGGCGCCAGCGGACAGGCAGGCAGACAGGCCACTGAGCGTGGAGCCGGCGGCAGCAGCAGTCGGGGCGGGCGGGGGCTCCGGGCTAGCGGGGATGGGCAGGCGTCTGTCTCCACCTGGTGGTCCCCGGCACGCAGACCCCCGCCTCCGCCCGCGCGGGAGCAGGGGCACGCAGAGCAGGAGAGGAGAGGAGGAGGAGGACAGGAGGAGAGGAGGAGGAGGAGGACAGGAGAGGAAGGAGCCAGGCACAGCTCGGGGCTGGGAGCGTGGCCGCGAGGGCTGCGGCTGCTCCCGGAGCGGAGCGTGGCCCTGCCCCAGGCCACGCAGAGCCCAGTGCCCAGCTGGGGGGACCCGCAGGGCGGCCCCTGGGAGCACAAGGACGGGGGCTGCCGGCTACACCTACACTGCCCACATGGGAAAAACTAGTGGCAGAAAAAGCCTTCCCTTCCCTTCCCTGCTCTTCCTTGCCCTGTCCCACTGCGGGAGGAGGTGTCAGGAGCTGCTGCTGCTGCCACGACCAAATGGGGTGAAGACTTCAATGTGAGCCACGTGTGTGCACCAGCACGAGAGCAAGCGAGTGAGCGTGAGCCCCAGCACCACGGCGAGCGAGCGCAAGCCCAGGATGAGCACAGGTGAGCCCCACAGCGAGAGTGAGCAAGCTTGAGCCCAGAATGAGCAAGCAAGAGCCCTAGACGGATGATGACGTCCACAGCAAATAAGCGTAAGCCCCACAGCAAGCCCTCCCCCCCATGAGTGTGTGCCCACACCGAGTGAGCTGAGCATGGCACTGACAGGCTCCAGGAGGAGCGAGGGAGCGTGAACATGAGCTGACGGCGAGTCCAGAACCCGTCGGCGCACAGGCGAGCAGAAGGATGGGTGGCAGTGCATGAGCGCCCGCGTGCACTGGTGCACAGCAGCAAGCATGAGCAAGAGAAACGGCGGGGAGGGAGGAGAAGCATCCATCAGCACTGAAGTGCAACAGTAAGCGTGACCATCGACAACAGGAGACCTGCATTGCCAGGGAGGCGTGAGCACACAGAGGGGAGGGGTAGTAAGGAAACAACCATGCGTGCGGAGCCATGGTCCCGCTGCAAAGGGTGGTGTGTGCTGCAGGGACAAGGCTGCGGTCAGCCTGCCTGCCAGGGAGCACAGGGACCAGGGCGAGCACGTGCGCTGGGGGGGCCGGGAACACGTGCACACAGAAATGGGGAGGGGGAGAGAGGCAAACGGTGGGGAGTGCACAGAGCATTCAGGACATCGGAGCACAAGCTTCCCGGATGTCAGAAGCTGCAGGAGATGGATGCACTCCCAGCACAAGGAGTTGGGAGAATTTGGGATGCCAATAGTGCAGGGAGAGGGATGGGGCATGGGACATTGTGAATTTGTGTGATCTGGGACCGGAGCAACGGCAGCTGTTCACACAGGATAACGTGGTGCAACACATACAATGACTTTCTGGTGGCCAGTTCCACAGACAGCAGACACGGGTGTACCGAGCAATGGTGGCTGGAAAGCACACTTAGATGGGGCGGAGAGAGGGCCTGAGCCCAGCACATCTACAGGGGTACCAGGGGGAGAGGAGCACATTTATATGGGGAGCAGGGGATAGCTAACCTAGACACAGGGGCTAAGAGTACGTGTGTGCTAACAGCAAGGGGAAACTCGTGGGCTGCGCTAACAGCAAGGGTAAGTTTGTGGGCAGGACTCTGTGCACAGGTGTGTGCATGGTGTGAGAGCGTGCTGAGAGGCAGGCTGCAGTTCAACCAGCAGGTAACAGCTGCAAACGTCCCTGCACCCTGGGGCCCCATGGCTTTGCTGGCTCCCTAACGCCCCGTTCTCCGCTGCCCTCCCTCCCCGCCCCCGGCAGTTCCCAGGCACGCCGCTCAAGTCACACGGACGGGGGGCTCGGGTACCAGAGCGAGGGGCCCGGTGCCATGTGCCGGGCTCTGCAGGGCACCTTCTGGCACAGCACGGCTGGCACCAAACTGGAGGCCCAGGCACCAGGGCTTCATGCCACACTCTGGGGACGCAGCCCCGAGGAGAGGAAGAGCAGAGGTCACTGGCGCTGTGCACACGCAGAGTGCAGCTCTGCCCAGCGACAATCAGGGAGCTCTGCTCACGCACACACGCTGCACACACACCGGCGTGCCCCGTGCACACTCCTTCGTGTGCGAGGAATGGCTCGCTCTCAGGCGCTCACCCACAAACAGTGCTCGCTATCGCGGTCCCTACACGTGCAGAACGCTCCCTCCCTCCCGCAGCCGCCCTGCGCCCCTGCCCCTCCTCAGCCAGCAGAGCGAGGTTCCCCTGGAGCCTAGCGCACGAAGGCCTGCGGGGCGAGACTGCTGCGGACCTGCTCCCTTCCCCTCTCCTGGCCTCAGAAACCGCACCCCAAAGCTCCTCTGGGCCCAGCGTCGCTTACCGTGAATATGTTGGAGCGCCGCTTGGACTGCTTGCGGATGGGGGTGGGCGTGTTGGAGGCAGCAATGGTCTCAATCCGCAGCTCCCGCTGGCTGATGCTAGGGGTGGAGGGCACAGAGGAGGAGTAGTCACTGAAGGCTCCTCCGCCGTTGGTGGCCTAGGGCAGAACAAGACGGGGACACTCAGCAAGAGACAGGTGGCCGCTGGGGGCATGGCTGCAGGAACGCCTTCCACCCACGCAGCCTCGCACACCGGGGCAAGGAGCTGCAGCACGGGACTGGGACACGGGGGACGCCCTGCCCCATGCACGGCTCGTGCCCAGCGGGGGACCTTGGGAAAGCTGCTTCCCTTCTCTCTGCTCTATTTTTTTCACTGGTGAAGCGATAAAATCCTGAAATTGACATGGAAAAGCAGTGAAAGGACCCAGGGACACCGACTGCCGGCTGAGGTCCGGCACGCCAGGGAAGCCTGTCCCAGCGGAGGCCTGGCGTGGGGGCGCGGAGGTGGCGGGAACCACGCAGCCCTTCACAGCGGTGGCTGCATCCCTTCTCAGAGGGGCACCTCGCCACGTTCCCTTGCCAGAGCACAGGACCGGCGCAGCCGAGCCCCGCGCTGTCTGCTGCCGAGAACGTTCCTCTCTGCGGAGGCCACCCAACACGAAGCTGTGAGGCAGCCTGGAGCCCGTCTGGCTCCCAGGCCCCGCTGGTCCCCTCCAGTCTGAGCTGCGATACCAAGGGGGATGTGCGACCCCATGACTCAGGCCCTGGCCCCTCCAATGTCCTGAAGCGTAGGGTGCTGCGAGCCAAGCTCACGCTCTATGTAGAACACATCTCTGCTGCTGGTTTTGAGGTTTATCCAAGGAGACCTCAAGGGTGGCACAGGCCTCTCGTGCTTGTGGGCCTCCGTGGCCTCAGCTGCAGTGGCCATGGCTGGGAATACACGGGACAACACGCTGCATCTTCACTAACTAGCCCGACTCCTGGGAGAGGGGCAGGTCTAGCCGTGTGGTCTGTGCACTCATCTCAGGGATGCGTTTCTTTCAGACACGCAGCTGCTCACTCCCGCTCTGCTCACACAAGCTCTACAGACAATGGCCCAGAAATGAGCTTCCAGGAGCTCCCAAGGAGCAACACCTGCAAAAAAGCATTTCAGTTCTGCCCAGGACATTGTATTGCAACAAGGCACGTGGCATCCTGGGCTCTTTTTGGCAGTTCTGCTGATCTTTGAACCATATTTCAAAAGTATGTTGAAGAAACTGCCCCTGCAGGCTAGGAGAGCTCTGGAGCCCTTGTGGGAAGCAGCCAGTCCTCAGCTCACCTGCTGCAGAGCAGCGGTGGCCGGGGTCTCACCCGGTGCACAGAGCAGAAAGCAGGAGCACAGCACACATGGAACATGGATCTACCAAAGATGCTCAGTGAGAAAATACCACCTGCACACACTGTGCCTGCTGGGATCTGAGCCTTACTCCGGCAAGCAGTTAAGAAACATTAGAAATGTGAAAGACGCTGCATGGGCAGAGCAGCCAAAGCAAACCGCAACCTAGCCTCCTAAAAAGGGTGCAGCTTTCACTCAGGCTACGGACTGTCTCATCTTTTATGAGAGAAAGAGGAGACAAGCACAAGAGAACTTAGAGAGGAAAGAGCCATCCAGGAACCAGCCCAACTTCTTCCTCCCCGAAGCAGAACAAGGGACTACCGCTACTGGTGGCAGCGAGGTGTGCTGCAGGGAAGGCCAGCGCAGATGGGCTCTAAGGATGGACATCCTTCACGGCCACATACTGGGAGCTGATGGCTCCTTGTAAGAGGTTACGGTGTCCCCCTTGCCGGGGCCACCTGGGCTCCAGAGCAGCTCCAGGCTGGGCCAGCAGCACAGCGCCTGCTGGCTGAAGATGGAGCAAAGTGCCCTTCTGCAGCAGGGTGGTGAAGCCTGCAGAGCCATGCTGCCCTGGCAAAAGGTCCGGTGTTGAAGGCCACCGCCTCCAGGAGGGCCCGGAGGATCCTAACACCACGTTGGAGGCAGGGCAGCAGAAGCGACAGGTCCTCTGCTGACCGCCCAGCAGGGAAAGGGAGCCTCGTGCCAAGGGGCACTTGTGGGGCTGAGCTCCCCCCACCAGCCTGGCAGCACGCGCAGCTCAAACCGAGGAGCAGGAGGCCACGCAGCTGCTCCGTGGCTTTCAGGAAAGCCTTGCTGCGAGCAGGTGGCTTCCCTGCAGGTACGGAGCTCGGAGCGCCTCAAGTCTGTCCAGAGACAGGAAAGCTTCTGGCACCCTGGAATCCAGGACGAGAGGGGACCTGGTCTGCTCTTATTCTCTGGGCACAGAAGAGGCCAGGCACTCTGTGTGGAGAAGCACACGTAGCCGAGGCGGTTCTCTGGAGGCCATCCAGCTGACGAACCCTGCGCTGAACAAGGGATTTCTGCTGTCAGGTCCCGCAGAAGCAGGGACCACCAGGGGCACGAAGAAGCAACGCAACTCACCACCCTGCCAGTGACTTCTGATGGAGACAGCCCCTACAAACCACAGATTCTGCAAACGCAATGATGAACGAACAGATGAAGAAAGCTAGAGCTATGAAGTCGAAGCGAATTTGCTAAGACAACCCAAGTTTAGGATCAGGCATAACGATGCCTGCACAATCAGTATTTAATTGATGTATAATGTGTGAACTGTGTCAAAAAAGAAATTCAAGGTGTGAGGGAAGAGATGGTCGATGCTGCAACACAGAGAACCTGCTACCCAGGAAGACGAGCCAGGCAAGGCTGCCAGTAGCCCAGAAACTGCTCGGGGGTGCTCTCCTGGCTGAGCTCTGGGTATTTCGGTCGCCTTGTCAGCACGTTGTCAGTCATGACGGAGGGAAGGATTCAGTTCAGAAGAGGCTGTAGAGTTTGAGCTCCTGCCACAGCAGGTGGGACAAATCCTATTTATGTTAGGTGGCAGACACTAAAGCTCCTAGGAAGAAACTTTGCTAAATTGTGTTTGGTATTTCAGGTACTCCCTGTAACACTGTTTTAATTTTCTGCCTAGCCAGAAAAACTTTCTTTAGCCAGTAAGTTTGCCTAGTGTTGGGGACAAGTAAAGGATACTGTCTTTCCTGAGATATGATGGACACAAGCAGCTGAGACTGCTGGTGTCCCGTGGACACCCAAACCTCGGGAAAAGTACAAGGGCTGGAGGATGCCTTGCACAAGTTACGAAGGCTGGTGTATGAGCTGGTACCAGCCCCTGAGCTGCCCATGAGGGCAGACAGCAGTGCAGCCTCTGGCTACACGGGCAATCCTGAGCCACTTGACTGCTCGGCTGAAACAGGCTGCCCAAAGGCTTCAGCAGAGATGCAGGGACCCAAAACAAATCACAGGTATGTGGGAGAACCCTGACAAGATGACAGGTCTGGGCAAACACCTCATTTTTGCTCCTGGCAGTTGTTTTGCTTGATCTACCTAAACAACCACCTGTGGTCGCTACTGAGATCTAAAAACACGGTGGAAGCTGAAAGCTTAGTAAAACATGCAGGAGAGATCCTTCCCATTAGTGTGTAATGGGTGGATATTGTGAACTTCAAAGAATACTGACAGTGCCATAGGGTGCTTGAGCAGGGAAGAACCCGGCCAAAATTAAAATGTAGTAACTCTTGGCATACAAAGGCACGAGGTGGAAGAAGGACTGAAATCTGGGAAGGGCTTTGAGTGGAAGAGGGCAAACAGCAGCCACTGACTCGGCATCTACAGAGGAGCAGGGAAGGAGCCAGAAGCGTACAGACTGTGGAACTACAGTGGAGGGCATCATGAGCCGAGCAGGCTGCTGGATGTAGGCTTCCACGAGGAAGTGCAGATGCCTGCTGCTTGAGCTGCTGGAACACACGCACTGACTGAGCTCTGGTGAAACATGCTGCAACAGGCAGGGAAGTTCTTGTTACCGAGCACAGGTGAACTGCAGTTCGTGTTTCATTTCACTTGCAAACTTTAAGTTTCCAGTCCTTTTGTCTGCCCTCATTAACTACAGTCTCGATAATCACTGTCTTGTTTCAGTGAAGAGCCTGTGCAGGACTGCAGACCAAGGCTGGTCTGTGAACTGGGGTGCACCGACCCGGGAAGGCAGGTTGGTGGGACGGGCACACAGGCAGTACGGAGGGACACAAAGCCCGGGGGGCTGAGCAGCCTGCAAAGTTCAGTGTGGGGTGCCTGTGTTACCTCCTGCCAGCTTCTGGGAACGAGTTCCCTGGCAGAAAGACAAACTTCCATCCCACAGCAAACACGCAACGGTGACTCATCCCACAGCCCGGGGTACTCCTAAAGGCATCTCAGAGTCCCTGAAGAAAGATGGAGAAAGGGGTAGGAACAGTAAGGAAATCAGGTGGAATAACTCTCTGCGAGCACTGCAAGCATCCACTGGCCCACGAAACTCCCACCCACACCCTGCAGGCAAGGGGCAGGCAGCTGCCAGAAGGGAGCAGGGTGGAAGACAAGGCCAAGCTGAAGAACTGGGCTCCCAAACCCATCAAACCTGCTCGCCCAGCCACAGCGCGGGCAGGACGCTCGAGAGGAGAGCCCGAGCCAGCAGACAAACGTGAGCCTTCCCTGTGGGCTGCAGGGCCTGGGGGGATCTGAGGCGTCTGTTTAAACGGGTGCCAGAAGCGGACCCGCTTCCCATGAGCCGGGCTGGTCCCAGCCCCGGCCACGCAGCCCAGCAGAGCGGTGCTGGACACGGCAGTCGGGGTCACAGACCTGACGGGCACATCTGGTGCACTCGTAGGTGCTGGTGGAAAACCCTGGCCACAGCTGACCTGTTACTACAGCTGCCTCCTTCTCTGCCTTGATGGGAGCAGTGTCCTCTGTGGCACCATGCACTGCTGTGGAATAAAAGCAAAAAAAAAAAAAAACAAAGCTCCCAAAGACAGAAATGAAACCAGGGCCATTGACTGTTTCAAGAACTGCTTCATAAATAGGATCATCCATTCTGCAAGGACACCAAAACATTTCCTGCAGCACCGCTGCCACAGAGCCCTGCCCATCTGGGCACCTGGCACAACCACAACAGTGTGGAAACCGGCCACCACCTCCCACCAGGTGGAGAAAGTTCTCTGACAGCTGGGTGACAAAATCACCAGGGTCCTCTGGGGCCTCTCTTCTCCCAGTAACTGCAATGGACCCGCCAGACTGTCAGGACACAAGCAGTGTCCGTTTCCTAAAGAATCAGTTTGGCCTTGAGCATCAAACTACTTCCAGAAAAGATGTCCCTAGGACTAGGGCAAGGAGCAGGGCTGTCTCCCAGCTCCTGCCTGCCGTAAGCGACCCTTTGCGGGGACCACTTGTTCCCAATTCCAGAAGACCAGAGCCATCTCCACCAACAGCTCCAGAAGACAGAGCTGTCCCTGCCTGCACAGCACCAGGCACCGAGCACAACGTCCTTCTCTCACCATCCCTCCGGGCACACAGCTACAAAGGGAAGCGGGCCTTGGCCATACCTGCCGGCAGAAGGGAAGAGAGACGATCCTGGTGGAAGGGCAGGCAACACCAGCTGCAGTACAAGACAAAACAAAGCTCCTAATCTGTATTCTTTGTTGGGCTTCTTTCCATCTCATCTCTATGCTAAATCCTGTGTTCCCAAATCCTGCCTTGAGGTCCTTGTCCCTGACTCAGCACCTGCTCTCAGGGTTAGCAAAGGCAAGTAAGAAACCCTGGAGAGATCCCCATAACCTTTAACAGGAAAAGAAAGAACACAGCGCTGCTCTGCAAAGGCCCTGTCACTCTCTCGTTCATCCTTGCTGGTGGTGCAGAGCCTGCCCATCTCCTCCCAGAGCTCCTCCGCTAGTTAGGGACAGCTGCTCCAGCTCGTGCTGGGGGCCGTGCCCTTCCTGTGCCACCACCATCATGGCGCGCTCCTGAGCGGCGATTCTGGGCTCTTTTGCACCCTGCAAATAACTGCTGTGACTTTGGCAGCTGCCTGTTTGCTGTGCTCAGGATTGGATGTGTTTCCTCCTGTGTGGGCAGCATGCCGTATGCACCAGTGTGTGGGCTGCTCTGCCCTGGTCCATGACAAACATCAGGAATCTGCACTTGTGTTTCCCGAAGCCAGTTGGATTTTCTCTGAGGACGCTGGGAAGCAGTTCCAGAACCTGACTGCTGAGCCCAAGTGAGAGCGCAGAAACACTTCATGGTATTTCATGATCACTCACGAGTTCTACTACTTAATACTCTATTTTTAGAAGTACTTTTTGTAACAGAAGAGAAATGTGTAAACATCAAGGCAGAGATTACTGCAGCAGGTCACTGGGATCCGAAAGGGTTTGTGGTGAAGCCACAGAAGACTCAGGGAACCAAAATTAACTTTGATCCTCACTGTGGCATCCAGGTTTGCTGAGTGCAGGGATGGACAAAGCTTTAGACAGGTGCAGAGCATGTATGAGGAAGGGAAGACAGAGACAGCATAAGCTTGAGAAGGACATGGCCCATCATTATTGCTGACACTGCTACAATCCAGGCAATCAGTATTTCTTGCTTAGAAAGGCCTCACAATTAGCTGCAATTTCCTGTTAGCTGCATGCTGCATTACTTCCCTTTAACAGCTCTGGTTTCCCACCAGACCTAGGTCCCTCCCGCAAAGCCACAGGAACACAGCAAGGTACTGAGAGTAAAGGTCCTGTCTCAGAACCAAGGAGCCAGCATTCACCTCTACACAGAAGTTGTCTGCAAACCAGGCTGAAAGGTATTCTACATGAAGGAAAGGAAAGTAGGGAGGTTTCTGAGCAAAAACCTCCAACAAAGATCATGCCACACTGTTAGAAACCTCTTCTGATGCCCAAACTTTGCTTCCCCATGGCCACTCTTAAATCCACACCTTTTATACTAGCACCTTCTTTTCTTAAAAAGTTTTCTTTCACAGTTGTGTACTTTAGAGGTCAGGTTTGGTCCATTTCAGCCTTTGCTTTCCTAAGCTAAACAAGCCAACTGCTTGACATCCTCTTGTATTAGACTCTCTTCCCTCCCACAAGCCTTTTTCTGTTCCTATGCCAGCTTTCATGTATACCTACATGAGTGACTGGAATCAGACTGAGGAGTGTGGTATCACCACGCCCTATTCATGGGGAACACATTTTTGTCTTCACTACAAACACTTTGCCAGGCATAGTGAGTGCCAGTAGTACACATTTGTTAGGACTCTTTTTCCATACTTCGGACATAGAAGAAAATATTAAACAAGTATTCAGCTACTCCCTGAGGAACACTGCCCTTGGCCATCTTCCACCCTGCTTCCCCTTTCCATACAGACTGCCCCTCATTCCCAAGAGTATTTGACTGTTTACAATTTGTCTGCTAAGAAAATCCTTTAATTACCATATACACTTAAATCTACATTTTCCCTGGACTTTGCTGTTCACTTTGGATGCTTCCTACTAAACCTCTCAAGAAGTACCCATAATCGGACATACTGCAGGGCATAGCATGGCTGCGTATGTTTTGCAAGCAGCTGTGCTCTCACTCTGCTTCCATCCTGAGCTCACTGGACGCAGCAAGCTCTGACCAGAAAGCTACGCAGTTCGGCACACGTTTCTGGCTGTCAGCAGGGCTCAGTATATTCACTTGCACACAGAGACTTCATCTGGACTGGCTCGTGCCCAGGTGGCCTGGAGCACCAGGAAGCTGGCACAGCTCTCTGCAAAAATGCATACAGACCTACTTGCAGTCCAGCATTAGAAACCTATGCAGTCAGGTACAACCTTTATGTGGATTGTATAAAAATTGTTTATGTAAGGGTCAAACCAGTGGCTGCAGACGTTACTCAGGCTTGTACAGGAACAATCTCCGCTGTGGTGGTGTATCAGAAGCCCTCCTGGGGCTTCACAGGCTGATACACCCTAGGGTTCAAAGCCAATCCCTTAAGGAAAAAAATGTCAGTCTGGCAGAGTTTGTTTTGCTAAACTCGCTTTGCAATTTTTTCAGTTTTACATGCTCCTCTGAGTCCTTAGCTACTCTCTTCCTCAAAAATCATTTCACGTGTTGCTCACCGGTGAGGCGGCCACAGGGCTCACAGCTGCTCTGGCTACGCTGCCTCCCATCTTTCAAAAACCCAACTGCTGCATTTGCTGTTCCCCAGTCTGTCAGCACCGGGCCAGACAAACAGATTTGGTGAAGTCCTTGCTACAGATCCTGTGATTTCAATATGACAGTTGCTTTGGAGCTTGAATCTATTGGCTTGACTGCCCAAGAAGCAGTGGAGCCCAGTTTCGCACCTTCGTCACCAGAGAGCCAGCTCAGCATTTGTGCACACAGTGGAAACTGCAGCAGAGCCCTAATGCAACGAGGAGGCTGCCCAAGGGTCTCCTTTACCAGCCACTCACCATGCCAGCCTGCTCTGGTTTCTGACCTGCCCCTCCTGCCTCAGTTCTGCTTCTCCAGGGTCACAGAACAAACACCTCCAGCTTCACCATCGCCCCAGCACAGAGACCTGCCAGCCCGAAGAGCAGCACAGTGCCCTTTCTCTGGCAGAGAGAGCTTCCAGAGCGCTCCCTCCTCCTCTGTGCTACCCTCTGAATTCACCACTGAACTCACCCCTCCACAGGTACATCCCAAAGAAGCCCACCTGTGTATGTCTGCAAGACCATGAGGTTCCGGGTTCCAGGGGGAGCAGGACCATGCGCCCACCTAGGCTTGCCCGCACTGCCGGGCAGCCAGCCCAAGGCTGGTTCACAGACCTCCTCCTGCTCTGCCCAGGAGCCTCCCCGCAGGCTGCTCGTGGCTCTGCAGACAGCTGCTCCAGAAGCACTCCACAATCATTGGAGACCATGAGCTAGATCCAGTGGTTCATACATGAAGCCTGTCCCCAAGATAAGCAACGGGCTGTTCTGGGCTATGGACAGGAGCTCCAGGTGAAAACTGCTCTGCTCTTCCAAAAGCTACTTCAGGGCTGTGGTGTGAGTCTAAAGCTAGGCTGAACGGGCTGTGTACTGAGTGAACTGAAGGGGTGGGGAGAAGCGCGTGGGCTTCCTGGCTTTTCCTGTTCCCATTTCCCACCTGATTGATGTGAACAGAAGGAATGGAGGCTGCAGAGACAGACGAATGGCTGGGTGAATTGGGCAGGGACTTGCAGGGACCGATGGAAAGCTGCTGTTTCTTCCGTAGAGCCACCACCTTCTGAGCCACTAGAAGAAAAGAGAAAGGGACAGGGTCAGAGTCCAGAAAGCAACTTCCCACCCCTGCCCCCAAATTTCTGGACTGCTTCACTGAGACCCAAACCCTTCCTCTGACTGATGCCAATATCTGGGGCTCAAGCTGCGCCACCCTGTATTAGCAAGAAGGATTTCTGCAGAACACCCAACCTTGTCACCCCCACTGCTGCCACTGCCACACCACACAGCTGTAAGTGACAGTGTGTGCCAACAGCTCTTCCAGCAGGCTGCAGGGCAGGCCTCCCACGCTGGTCACGCTGAGTCCCCGAAGGCCACTGGCTCTCTTGGGTCTCACACAGAGCAGTGACTTCATGTCGACACCAAGGAGCCACCCAGAGCCCTGGGCTGCTGCCAGAGAATTCCCGGGCAGAGTCACCCCCTCGCAGTGGCTACAGGAGCCAGTTACAAATAGCTTGGGCAATGCCACCTCCATCAACCTGGGCTCCTGTGACCCTCGTGGACCCCAGGTGGTCTAAAAACTAACATTGGAAACAACTGTTTGGCCAAGAAGGCCAACAGCATCCTGGCTTGTATCAGGAACAGTGTGGCCAGCAGGACTAAGGAAGTGATTGTCCCCCTGTACTCGGCTCTGGTGAGGCCGCACCTCGAGTACTGTGTTCAGTTTTGGGCCCCTCACTACAGGAAGGACATCGAGGTGCTGGAGCAGGTCCAAAGAAGGGGAATGAAGCTGGTGAGGGGTCTGGAGAACAAGTCCTACGAGGAGCGGCTGAGGGAGCTGGGGTTGTTTAGCCTGGAGAAGAGGAGGCTCAGGGGTGACCTTATCGCTCTCTACAGGTACCTTAAAGGAGGCTGTAGCGAGGTGGGGATTGGTCTCTTCTCCCACACACGAGGTGATAGGACGAGGGGGAATGGGCTGAAGTTGCACCAGAGGAGGTTTAGGTTGGATATTAGGAAAAACTTCTTTACTGAAAGGGTTGTTAGACATTGGAACAGGCTGCCCAGGGAAGTAGTTGAGTCACCATCCCTGGATGTATTTAAAAGATGTTTAGATGTAGAGCTTAGTGACGTGGTTTAGTGGAGGGCTTGTTAGTGTTAGGTCAGAGGTTGGACTAGGTGATCTTGGAAGTCTCTTCCAACCTAAATGATTCTGTGATTCTGTGAAACTCCCCCAGTTCCTTCAACCTCACTGCCTGATGCCAAAAGCCCAAAATTCCATTTCAACCTTCCCAATCTCCTACCCTTTCTGGAAATACACGTCTTGACCAAAGAGCATGACAGCAAACTAGCTGGGCTTCTGAGGGAATTCAGGAGACACACCGCCTTTCCTTGTTTCCTCTTGCACAGTGGCCGGGTACCCCCATAATCACAAGGAGGAACATGACTCAAGGCGCTGGGAACACCACACGTGCTAACCAACATCACAGGTCCAACCCAATGTGCCTCGTACCGGACAGCCTTGCAGCAAAGGAGCTGTCAAGTTTCCTTCCCAGAAGGACAAAAGATCACAGTCAGACACGCAGACTGTGGCCAACAAGTTCACTGCTGACACCAGCACCACTTACTGGGGGTGCCCTATGCAGGCTGCCTCTGTCATAAATATCCTGCTCACACTCAGCCCAGTGCCAGGGAACAAGGGCAGCTCACCGAGCTGGCACTAGCAATTGCTGCTCTTTTCAGTCCCTCCTTGCTCTGCTGGCATTGGAGTCTACATGTGTCTTCACTATCACTTATTTGCTTGGTGATGTGACTTTATTTGCTTGGTGAAGCACTTCGTGGAGCAGAGGAGGGGGTGCGCTGGTGGAGCAGCGTGGTGGAGCAGGGGAACCCATTCAGTAGCCTCAAAGGCTAAGACAGAGCCCTGCTCCTGTGCGATGTCTGCCTCCGTCTACAAGGCTGGCTTTGGCTGGCGGAGGTCACAAGGGGTGAGTATTAGTGGGAGTTTTCTTGTCTTATTGACACCGAAATACAGAGTGCTGACCAAAGACTTTTTTCAGTCATACATTGCTATTACACGTGCATAAATTCATGGAACTGTTGTAGATCAAACTTTCCCAGTGAAATTCCCATGACAGGACATACTGTATCTAGGAAGACTTCTCAGGAACGCCGCAGCAGCCAGAAAGCCCTTTCACACTAAGAAGACATCTGAGCATCCACAGCAGAAGTCAAAGACGGTTCCAGACATCCTAAGCAGAGCAGAGTCCAAACTAGATGAAACATGACATGAAAAGGGAAGGTCCTGCATGGCCCACAGAGGCCTTTTTGCCTTCCAGGACAGAGGACTTCATGCAATTCAGGACAGCTTCCCAGAGCTTCACTGGAAAAGGCAGATTGAAGTCAGGAACTTTCCCAGTATCGAGGATACAAGCAGGTCCAATTTTAGAGGAAGAGGCAAGGTGAGAGTGGTCTCTTGGAACAGGCAGGTTGAGAACATCACCAGTGGGAAAAAGCAAAGGATTCAGAAAAACTTCTCAGTAATTGCTGCCTCAGGTAAACACCCTGGCACAGGCTCTGCCTTGTCATTCACCCTGGACCATCAGTGGTAACAATGGAATTAATTAATCATGATGCCAGCAGACCACACAGTGGTGATAAAATCTCACCAACCTTATCCGAGGCATCTTGAGGTCAGCTTTCAAGTTTCTGTTTGCTGGGCAGAAGTTCCTCCAGTTCTTGAACATCAACAGGACTTTTTCAAGGGTTATTTCTGTCATCCCATAGGACTGTGCCTGGGATCATTTGCTTATAAAGATTTCTTTGCTTGCTACGCACAGCTCTTTGATGTATAACCATTGAGCCCTGCCCCAGCCGCAGAACCTCTGTCCAGATACTTTGCTTGGTATTTGCCAAATGTCACATACAGTGCCGCCGCACATATTAGCACTCGAGCATCACACATGGTATTGTAAAGCATACCATCGCACTCTGTCCTTGACATTCTGGAGAAATCTCTCCACAAACACCACCGGGAACAGCCAGCATGGGGGGGAGTATCTGGACAGAGAAGAGGTACATGTGAAGGTCCCAGTGACCCACCCAGGACCCTGCGGAGAACACCTTGGAGGTGGGACAGCCCCTTATGGAATCATAGGGCCTTGCACAACCCCTGTGCACAAACTCTTGGCCTCTCTATGAAGTGCTCCTGCCAAACAGTTCCTGAGAAGTGTCGCTCACTGCCCTCGAAGACGTGGCAATGCTGTCCCGTCTCTGCAGGCCTGGAAAAACCAATTCACATCTGAGTGGAAGGAGTGACACCGGCTATCCCGGTGTCCCACTCAGGATGCAGAAACCCAAACAAGCCCACAGAGAGAGCCAGAACCACCCTTGGGCTTTTCAAGCTGAAGTCCAGATCTGCACCTTACTGCTGAGAGGGGAGACAAATGGCAGCAACACCGCCCTTCAGCGGCAGGGGCTGGGCAGGCGGTGAGGGAGGCTGCCACGCTCTGCCAGCACTGCTCGCCTCTCCAGTGCTCGGGGCGGTGGGAGGAGAGGACCTGCTCGCCCCGGACCTGCGCCGAGGCGAAGCTAGGAAGCAGCACGGCTGCTGCCCTCCCTGTGCACTTCTGGGCCTGAGCCTGGGTCAGGCTCAAGACCAACACCAAGATAATCACTGCCAAAGGGCTCTTGACAACTTGCTCTCTAACCTTGGCTTGGTATAGAGATATTCTTAAGATGAAGCCTGAGAGCTGAGGCACCCCCACACCTATGGCTTCTTGCTATTGGCCTCTAAACTCTAGGAGATTTCTGCATACAGGAGTCTGTGAAGGCGATTTTGAGAACAAAGCTCTTTAACCCCACATCTCCAAAGCCAAGAAATCAGAAGGCACATTTCTCCGACCTCACTGCGAGCTCTGGTATGAGTGAGGGGACCACGCTAGTGTACCCCTTAGGGCAACCCCCCCTGGACTCTGGTGAAGTTCTGAAACTAAAGCCGGTGTCTGCAGGGCACTGGGCGCTACAGTACACAACCCAGCCTACATCCCTCTTCCTGACCGTGCCAGGATCACCCACAGGCTGTATTTGAAGCCGCAGGCAGGCCACCCCGCCTTTTCACAAAAGCAGTAACTATGACAAAATCTGCTGCTGGAAGTAACTTGGAAAGGATGAGAAGTGCAGTTCCCACGCAGCAAACAGCATTTCCAGGGGGGCTCATGCCAAGCTGTGTAAGAGAAACCAGCCTTGCAAGCAGAAAAGGGGTAACTTTCATCATGTCATGCATCCTTTTTTACAGTGACCATCAGCACCCTGACTGCTCACACAAAGCCTCTGTCACTCCGAAAGATTCAACACAATTACAGTGGCACGCACTAACAGGCACGGTCTAGATCCCTGCACAACACAACAAACTTAGCTTGAGACCAAATAGCCAGAAACTGCCCTAGGTGCGGAGGAAAGTTCTGCTGCACCCGAGCAGAATGGAGGGCACCACAATAGCTGGAGCCAGCCAGTTCCTGATGAACCTCTGACCAGTTGGTGAGCACGGAGAACCTCCTTGCTTTTTGTGGAGCCAGCGCTTCCTGCCCTGTTCTTTCCCTTCCCGCAGCTGTGCTGTCCCGCAGCTAAGCAGGCAGACGAAAGCTGTGAGTACGTGAGATTTACCCCAGACTTCCTCTGAGATGGGGGGTCCCTCTGCGCCACTTGCTACTCACAATTCTCACACCACGTTCTCCCCAGAGCCCCCAGCAGCACTTTCCAGGTGCACCCATGACAGCGCGGTCGCAGCCCCACCACACCGGCCGAGCACCAGCCCTACCGGGCCGCGCCCCCAAAGAAAAGCCCCGGCAGAGGCAGGAGGGTCAGCCCCGGTGAGGGCACTGGTACTGGCAAAGCTGCAGTGGCAGGCGTGTGGCACGGCACGGCACGGCACGGCACGGCACGCAGAGGCAGCCAATTGCAGAAAAGACGGTGCTGCCCAGGGAGCCGCCGCAACTCGGGCAGCTCCCAGCACGCGGGCTCCAAGGCCAGGAAGGGTCTCAGTTCTCCAGGCTGACACACACATTGCCAGCAGTCACGTCTCACCCACCTATACTGCACCCGTCGTCTGGGCATGGGTCAAGTCTCTTCCACAATGGGACTTGGTCTGGATTTGAAGAAAGTACAGGAGATGCAGAATACAGTATTTCCCTGTGCATTCTTTTTTTCCAACAGTTAATGAAAAAAGGAATATTAATTAAAAAAATAAGGATTTTTTAAAATTTCAATTTGACTGGCTTCAGCTTCTAGCATCAGTTCTCTGCTAGCCTGCAGTCTTTTGTATCCGTGTATCTGTGATTTTCTCCCCATGTAGATATTCAGGTATCGTAAACAAGTCACCCCTCAATCTTCTTTCTGGTTTACTGAATGGATAAACTCTTCTAGTACCTCACTGTCAGGTATTTTTTTCAGCCTTTGATTAATTTTTGCAGGTTTTTCTTTTCTTTTTTTAATCTTCTCAGTTTCTCTGCATCCTTTTGAAAGACCGACACCCAAATTCAACACGGCACTCCAGCAGTGGTCCTCCTGCTGCCCTGCACGAAGATGAGAATCCATCCCGACTCCCAGCCGGTGCTCCCCCGTTTGCACACCAGGGACATCATCAGCCCTTCCTGGCACGGTTCCTCCTCGCACAGCGACAGCCCACGGTCCTTGTTCCCATACAGCACCAGCATTTGCCTACACCAGCATTGGTTTTGTTTGCACAGTCTCCGATTACCACACGCTCCAGGAACCTCACTCCTTGGGGCCTTCTGGATTTCCTTAGCCTCCCTGCTCCTCGCATCGACAACCTGCTCCCTTCCTCCCTCCTGGCCACACGTACAGGCCATGAACAAACCCAGATGACAGACGAGGCACAGCACCCCGCAGGCGCTGACTTCTGAGCCTTCAAGCTGCAGCTCAAGGTCTCCCGCCAAGACAGGAGCAGCTTTCTAAGCAGCTCTGGTGCTAGAAGCTCTGAGTGCCGGTCTCACATGAGAGCTCTCATCTCACACATCTCACTGCTTAAAGTTCTGTCTATGCTCCCTAGGGTCAGCAAAGAGAAAACATAATCCCGGAGCACAACTCCTCCCATCTTGAGATATAAAAGAGTGAGAAGCAGCCTAACAAACAGCAGCACCTAATCCTGCAGTGCCTTCCCCAGCCCGTTCTCACACCCACCTGCTGCTATTCCTCACGGTGCTGTCCTTCAGAGAAGGGACACCCCACCACCAATTTGAAGCGTGTGCTGACAAATCCGGTGGCACACAGCACCAAACACTGCCTAGAAGCCAGGGTCAGCCTTGCACACAGCCCACCTGCTGCTGTGTCTTCCTGACTTGTCTGCAAACAGCTGAGTTGGTTTACCACATCCTTCCCTTCCAGGTCTACTGCAATATTCACCATCCTCAACTATTCCCGGCTGATCCTTCCCACCATTTCTCCGTTACTCACAGGAAGGAGGAAGGACAAACTTACAAGCAACCCGCCTGACAGAGTTCCCCGGGAACACCAAACCAGCACAGAGGCTGCTGAGAGCTTCCCTACCAGGCCAGGCAGGATAGTCTGAAAGGTCGCGCTCTGCACAGACTTCTTAGGCTGTCTTAGAGGTGGACCAGCAGCAGGAGAGGGGAACATCTCTACATGCTTCTGTGTAAGAAAAGCAGCCCAGGGACTACGAGCCTCAGTCCTGCAACAGGAGATTACTGGAAGGTCACGAGACTTGTGCAAGGGAAGAAAGATCACCAGCTCCAGCTCAGAGGACGAAAGAGGCTCTTGAAGCCAATGACAGGCTTAGTCCTCTGTCTTGCCCTCAGCCTATCCTGTTGTGCTGCAGTGAATTGAGCTGGACATTTGCTTTCAGTCTTGCTGCACTTTTTCCAAACTTTCCTCCATGCCACCTGTTCCACTTGCAAATGCTAACAGCACAGATCTCCTTTCCAAAAGCAACTCTGTCCTGTCTGGCCATCCAGCTCTGCACAGTCCCTTCCCCACAGGACTTATTACCTGTGGCATTGAGCACAGCTTCCCAGCTGCACTCCAGAAGACAAGGTAGAAAAAGGGGACAGGAGAATATGCAGTCCCGTTACAGGACATGATCCAAGTTTATTTGAGCAGACTGCAAAATCCTCGGACGCAATATAGGTTCCCTCTTCCACCTCCAGCATCCCTGCCAAGCAGACCCAAGTCTAAGCAGAAATACCTTTCCACACGCTGTTCCCACAAGGAACAGCCCTATCTGGATGCTCTGTTGCTGCTCCCTTCTTCCCTACCCCCAGCACCCGAGGGTCCTGCTGTGCCTCCCCCTCTCCTCCAAATCAAATGCAATCAAAACCCTTTCTGCAGCCACACAAGTCCTCTGGCTCGTACAGGCTGCTGAGTGGCACAGCCCAGCACAGGGATGCAACAGCCCCTGCAGCTCCGGTCATGCAGGAAGCGGCTCCCCAGGGGACAGCCCCTGCAAGAAAGGGAGGAGAAAGGGGCTGCCAGCCCTGCTACATGGTCCCATGTGCCACATCCATGCGCAGCCCACCTATGACCCATACACACAGGAGTGCTCCACACACACAGCGAGTCACACTCTTAGGACCTGGTCCATGAGAGTAAAGCAACTGCACTGCATGGTAACGTGTGCCTAACTTGTTCTGCTTCACTGAACACTCCTTTCTAACTGGGAGCCTGGGTCTGGATATTGTAAGCCTACGCTCTGGGACAGCACTGCTGCCTGCCTGGCCCGGCCACCCTCCACCCACTGCAGTTACCATCCTGGAAGACTCTCTCCACATTCAGTCCATAGGTGGCACAGGTCTCGTAGTATGTGCAGCGCTTCAAATCGTTGGAAAGCTTCCGCGCCCGAGAATCGTCAATGACCCGGGGATTTGTGGCGCTGATGGCATCTGGAAACCAAGGGGAGAGGAGGTTAAAAGCAAGCACCTGTGTCCCACCTACCCACGGGTCCCAGGGCACGCTCCTCACACTGAGATACCCACCTTCATAGTACACCCCCCGCCCTACAAATGCCTTAGATAACAAAGTCCCACATTTGTAGAAACATGGACTGGTTAACATTTTTTAAATGAACCTTATTCAACTCTGTAACCACCCAGTCACTGATACTTTTGAAGACAATGGCAGAAATGAGCTGGAGGTATGGCTGGCAAGACAAGGCAGCCTGAATGTTTGGAAGGGGACACAACACCAAGAATTCACACAATGTGAACAGCACAGCTGTTGAAGACAACTGAAGGACACTCAGAGACAGCAGACAGAGAGCTTGGGGCAAAGGTGTAAGCAGTGTGACCTTAGGTCCAACTACAGCCTCATCTGCACAAGGATGCATGTTGCTTACATGCGTTAGAAGTGACTAACATTGCATCTGTCAGCGTGCCACCGGTCACGGCAGCTGTAACTACCAAGTGCACTCATGTGCAAGTCTGCCTCATTTGCAGAGTAAAATGGATTTGCCAGTCTTGATCATTTTAGCTCTTATGGCCATACTCTACAGATTAAAGAACCAAAAGGAAGAAATGATCTTAAGTTAATTGGGAAAGATGGCTCTGCTAGGATGCACTCACAAGTAAGGTCTTTGTGGTCAAAACAAAAAAGTAGGCGTGATTTGTATCACAGTTGGCTACTCAGTGCTCACGTGTTTTGGAAAACCTACCTTCCCAGGAGGAATCTGATTTGAATTCCTTGGAGACAAGGACAGGGACAAGCCAGGGCTCCAGAGGAGCTGAGGGAATACTTGGACTTGCATTACAAAGAAGTCCTCCTTGAGCTGTCTAGTGGGCTGCTTAGTGCAACCGCACCAAGGCCGTGACCCCAGGCTGGCTCTGAACCCAGGACAACCATGATAGAATCATAGAATGGCCTGAGTTGAAAATGACCTTAAAGATCATCTAGTTTCAACCCCCCTGCTCTGGGCATGATCACTGACCCCTCTGCCATATCTCTCTTTCCCACTCCTGAGCCTCCACCCCCAGCACGTGCCTGCACCCCCAGCCCAGTCCCAAACCAAGATCCCTCAGTCCTAAAATAATTCCACAATCTTTAAATATCTGAAGTTTAACAGGTTTCTTCTACACTTAATTTGGGGTCCAGGGCAGACTCCCCGAGCCTCCTCTCCTGGTGGCACTGCCTGTTCCCAGCCTAGGAGCTCTGGGTTGCTGCTGCTCTTCTCCCCGTCCACATGTGGGCTGGCAGCACCTCAGGGGAAATGGTGCTCCCCCGCTCAGGCCTCTCTTTGGGAGCTGAAAGCAAGCCATCGTCCCTCAAACCTTTCCTGCTGCAACTCGCCCCAGAGGGACGGAGAGCAATGCATCAGCACAAAATCCTTCAACAGCCAGGCCCCAGCTCCTGCCCTCGGCTCAGCCGCTGCAGGCAGGAGCCAAGGGAGGCAGGCAATGCCAAGAGGTTCGGCATTTCCAAGAGGAAAGGGCTCAGTGGCGAGATGAAGCAGCTCTCTGCAGGAAAGCTGGGATGGTCCGAGAAGGAATTATTCAGCTCCTCCAGGGCCCTAAACCAGGGGCCTCGAGTGACTCTGTCCCGATGCAGCTTACCAGCACCAGGCAGGGAGACCAGGACCCCCCAGGCACTCGCAGGGCCCGCACCCCCTGCTCCTTTGGCACATTTACGCATCACAGGGGCAGGGGGATGCAGGGAGGAAGCCCGGCCGCCCCGCGCTCACCCTGCGTGCCCACCAGCACCATCGGCACCTCCGCTGTGTTCCGGTAGCTGCACAGCCGCAGGTAGTAGTTGTACACCGTCTGGAAGCTGATCTCGTCCTCCAGGCTGAAGACAAACACCACGGCATCGACCCAGGCAGCAAACTGCGGGCGGGAGACACACCGGCCGTTACCATCCACCCCGCGTCCCGTGCTCAGAGCTGGCAGCACGGGCAGCACCCAGCAGGTACAGGACACCACGGCTGGGCTTGGCCGCACACGCGCCCTGGGCTCTGCGCTCCCTGGCACCACGGGGAGGCCTGGGGCTAGCAGTCGCCATATGGGCGGCCCCCGCTCGGGCCTTGCAGTCCGTACGTTCTCCCACGAGGGGGCTCCCCAGGGTGGCAGCCAGGCCAGGTCCTCCCCAGGGACCTGCTAATCCTTCTAGTACGCCAGGGTGGGAAGGGACGCGGGAGGCACAGATCTCCTACCTGCAGCTCAGGGGGGCCCCCTTCATCTCGAATCAGCAGCAAGTAACTCTGACCATCCACTACGATCTCCTTCTTAAATCGGCCACCTTGGGAAGAGAGCAAAGCAGCAGGTCAAGTGAGAGGGGGAGAGCACGCAGCGGGAGACCCGCGACAGGAGCCGGGAGGCTGCAGAGCCCGGTGGCAGGGGCAGAAGATGTGAGAGACGGGGGTCACCTCTGGAGCCAGGAGGGGAGCAAGGACCCCAGCCACCCACCCCAGAAACCCGACCTTACCCTCCGGAGACTCCTCCTGCACGTAGGTGCCAGTCAGGTAGCGGTGCACGAGGGCTGACTTGCCGCTGGACAGGTTCCCCACAATGCCCTGAAAGAGAGGCATGTGTGACCCCACCGCCCGCTCACCTCCCACTGCACAGGGCGGCACGGCCATTCCCCACAAGGTGACAACATCGGTGCCAGGGCGCCCGCCCGCGCATACCAAGGGTGGCAAGGACACTCGTCCTGCCCCAAGCGGGCGCAGCCCTGCCAGTGCAGCACTAGCCCAGCTCCAGACCCTCTGCCTGCAGCCCCCTGCTCCTCTGTCCCCCAAGCCAAAGTCAGCTCACAAGGGAACAGAACTCTTCTCCCAGCCCACGCATCCCAGATTTTTAAGCTTTACAGCTCCTGACGCAACCTGACACAGGAGAACGAGGGCAGAGCCTGGCCATGCGTTTGGGTGCAGCTGCTGCTTCTGATACCAGCAGCAAGGCACAGCGCTGGCTCTTTGCTGCGGCAGTGACGCTGCTGCAGCAGTGTACGTTTCCCGGTGGAGATGGCTGTGCTGCCTAGGAAGAACGACACCTAGCACTAATTTTTCATTGAGCTGGAAAATAAAGATACCTCACACTAACTTTTAACTGGGTTGAAACACATTAGGCTAAGGGTCTGAGTCTGAATCACCCCACAGATTTGCTACAAAAGGAACATTGCTGTCCCAGGATGGGCCAGCCAGACACCCATTTTTCTTCCTAATATCAGCATTTTCCCAGTGGTTTTAAAAACTTCCAGTGTGTCATGGCTTGCAAGTGGACTTGCCTGCTGATGGGAGAGCAGTCCTGGGGTAAAGGGGTGTCTTCTGCCACCCCTGCAAGAAACGCAGCTCAGGCTGGTCAGTTTACATCCCAGAGCTCCCAGCGCTCCCACAAAGACATCCCGAGGGTGGGCGCCCAAAACACCAACTCTGCCATTTGAGCACCTGCCCACGCTGCCCAGCACAACCCAGAGCTTGGGGGTTCCTCCATTACCGAAGGCTTCCTCTTGGCTCCACCAAATATATGACTCCAACTGACTTTTTGTGTTATTCAGCACACCATCCATCCAAATGCTTTGTAGGCGTCCTCTTTCCCTATCCCCATAATTGGTTACAACAGATCACGAGGACTTGCTGTTTCACCAGGACTTAAGATCTCTGGTAGATCTACCCGACAGAAGCCACCACAGACATCCCCATGCAGATGCTCCAATGGGACTTCTGTGTTTCCAGAAAACCCAACATGCCCTGCACATCCACAGCTGCTTCACAGCAAATGCACAGTGATGCTAAACCATTTGGGACGCTGCCCCCCAGGCCCAGGCAGTGCACAGCTGACCTCGCACCCTTCTTACACCTGTGGTTGGACCAGACCGTGAGATTCACCAGGCACACGGAAGGTGCCAACATTTGCTGGAAATACGAGGGTCTCTGCACAGGTGCAGGAAGGCCCAGGCAGAAATACAGAACCTTTACGATGAATATTTTAAGCAGGTACACAGCACTGAAAAGCTATCAGCCTTCACAAAAGCAGCACGCACCCATATGCATGAGACACAAAATCAAAATCCCAAGTTCCGTTACTTGGCTGCAAGTGCTGCCTGGGTATTGGAAACAGGCAGAAGGCATGGCAGTGCCAAAGCTGTCCATGAGCTTCCTGGAAGAGCGGCTGGAGTGTGGCCGTGGTGCTGAGACCTGCCTTGGGGAGCAGCCTGGTGGCTCCTGGAACAGGACATGTCTGGCTGCAGGCTCCACGGAAACCTCGCACCTGCCCAGCAGAGGACGCGGCACCCAAGGGGACCCGAGCCCCGTGACTTCGGGTCGGAGGGCTGCCGCGGGCAGGCTGTGCCACCTCCTGGTTTGCCGAGGTGAAGCCTACCTCCCGTCCTGTCCCGGCAGGACTGTGAGCAGCTCTCCCAGGCACAGCCCGTGCCTGCGTCCAGCGGCGTGCTGCAGCACCGTGCAGACGCACCCAGCTACCCGCGGCGGCAAGGGGCTCCACGGCCCCCCAGCCTCGCCCGCTCCTCACCCCCGCTCCACCTGGCGCTGCCCCGCAGGAGCTGTGTGCACGACGGGGAGGCAACAGGAACCGGGAGCACGTGGCCAGCCCAACACGGTGCCGCAGCGTTGTGTTCAAACCCGCTCGGCTCCTGCAGCAGGTCTGCGGCTCGGCAGCACGCGCAGCTGCACCAGCACCAGAAGAAGCGGGAAGGTGAGGAGAGAGGAGCGGCTGGGAACATTAAAGCTGCTTTGCCACCAAGGAGAGGTATATGGCATACCTTTTACAGGCAAACAGATGAGCTCGGGGCGTGAGTCACCGCCAGGCAGGTTTTCCAGCTTTAGATCATGGCTCCACCACAAGCAGGAGCTGCCCGCCACACCGCGGGTCCTGC
>VXAA01006881.1:89391-104576 GCA_013399115.1 Anseranas semipalmata | reverse complement strand
GTGCAGGCAGGGTGCTCGGAGCCAGCCGCATGCCTGGCCACAGACACGCAGCCCGCCGGGCCATGCCGCGCCGCGCAGGGCCAGCACGCCATCGGGCAGAGAAACGCGCTCCCACGGGCGTGCCTGGGCCGACCGACGCGCTGCCAACGCTGTCACCCGCAACAGTAATTAAAGATCTCGCATTTAGACAGATGAGAATGTGTATGAGACTAACCTCGTGGATAACGCGCACGTGCTTCTGGAGCCAAACGATCCCTGGAAACGTGCAGGTTTCACGAATGCTGCTGTGAATAAAGGCGATGGCCCTCCTCCTGACGAGCCCTCCCCACCCACTCACCCTTCAGTGGCAGCACGAGCCGTAGGGGTACAGGAGGTAGAGACAAAGAAAAAAGGGTGGAGAAGAGCGCACGGCGCTGCCAGCTCAGGGGGCTCAGCTCTGCCCAGGCCAGCTGCTGCTTCAGACCTGGGGGAAACCTCTGGAAAACAGCGGGGCCCCCGAGGCTGCCTGACAGCCAGGTGCCACGCCACGCACCATCAGAAACACTCGAACATCATTTAGTTTTCTAGAACTTGGACGGAGACTGATTTTAAGCAAACAAAGTATAAGGCAAAATCCCGACCTATGTCTTGCTGAAATAAACTTCTGCTTTGCCTTATCCTCAAGCTCACCTGGTGTTACAGATGAGGAACCTAACCTGTCAGAGGCAGCGAGCCAAAGCAAAACGCAGTGTATAGGCACCATGGAAACCTCTTTATCAAGACATGCTGGCAGAATTAGGGAACACACCCTGACTCTGCAGCAGCCAGCAAACAGCCCCTGCCAGCAGGCATCAGTCTGCGGTGGGTCTCGCAGGAGCCTCTCTCCTCCCCCTGCACCGCTGAATGGGCCCACTGATGGGGACACAGGCGGCCCTCGGCCGAGGGAGGAAGCTGCAAGGTAAAACCGAGGTAGGAAAAACTGCAGGGCCTAGCTGAAGTCCTTCAAGCTATTAAAAACCGTTACAGAAAGTATAGTGACCACTTGTGGTGCAAACGGGAACAGAAGCAAGGACGTCAGTGACAAGATGACTAACTCCTGTGGGAGAGGTGAAGGAATCGGTTCAATCCTGCGGAGGAAGGAGGGACACGGGCTGCAGCAGATGTATTACGTGCCGTAAAAGGGAAGCCCCTGATGAGTCCATGATTTTCTGTACTCACAGAATTGTGAACCTTGGTTCATAGGCCCAGGTATCCGTTGAGGATAAGGACTGGCAGATCAGAGACAGAGCGGGTGCTTCGTGCAAGCTTCTCCCATCATCTGCAGTGCGCTCTGTTGCTCATCAGAAGGCTCAGCACTGGCCCCATGCTCGCGTGTCTTGGTTTCAGACACGTTTTCATGGGGCTTGCGGTGCACTCGGTGCAGTCTCGCCCATGGGCCTGGGGAGCGGGCGCTCTGCTGCAGGAGCCGCCCCTGCAGCGCTGCCGGGATCGCTGCGCAGCGAGACCCAGCTCCCGCATGCGCCTGCCTGAGCCGAGCGTGCCGCCGAGGACGAGGCTGAGGTGAGGGAGAGCTGCTTGGGAACCGGGAGGGAGCGAAGCCAGGGAAAGTTTCTTGCAAAGTTTTGGACATTTAGCAATGCCTGTACAGACTCTGGGATGGCGACATGCGGGGCACAGTCATGCAAGCCTGCAATAGCTCGGGATGCTCACTCAGACCTATCTGCCTGTACAGACCTGGAGAGAAGAGCGGGACCTTGCGACTGATGGGGACGGCCATACCACCGGGGTGGATGAGACAGGAGCAAAAGCCCAGAGAGCTGGGGAAGAGGCACAGCAGTGCTGACGTACCACAGGGCAGCCAGGGCCGCAGCAGCGCAGCGCTGAGCTCGTCCCTTTGACACCTACCCTGAAGTTCTGTACCCTGCCCAGCCTTCCCTGTCCCCGCGAGCCCCACGCTGACTGCCATCCCCAGACAGCAGCAGCAGCTCCTGTGTTAGACGGCTTCCTTCCCTTAGGCAGCCGCAGAAACCCCAGACGATGACCCCGCCGCCCAGACGCCTGCCCTCCTGAGCACTGGGTCTCCTGCAGTCAGCTGCTGCAGCACAGCCCCGGGGACACAGCAGAAAGAGGCACGGCCCGGCACCGCTGTGAACCAGCCCCCTGAGCGGCTTCAGGCCTTAGGAAGAACTGCATCGGCCAGATGAAGCCCCAGAGAAGCAGAGATCCCCAGAGGTCATGGAAAACACAGGAAAAGGACTGTGTTGCTTCAGGACGAGCTGAAGGCTTTAGGTTTGTTTAGCTTGCAGCACTGTTTTGCAGCCTGCACACTGTTAACATGTCAGAAAGCAATACACAGAATAGCTGCAAGAATATTTTTGAACTGACGCTCATTTTACAAGCCAAACTAACAAGTGAATGTTCAAAGTTTGTTTTAATTTATACTTAACTGCAGATAAGAACAACTGTGGCAGCATGGCGCTTGTATGTTTTGCAAAAAGGCTTCTTGTTTTTCAGATTAAGATTGAAGGGCTCGAGGGAGACATGCCAACAGGTTTCAAAGGGAGTTAAAGGCTGCTGCGGAGCGTGCAAGAAGAGCGAAGCACTCAAGCAGACTGCCGAGGTCCCCAGGAACAGCCAGGCACACTCGGAAACGCTCGGCGCCCTGCCCATCCAGCACTGCCCCCTGTGCTCCTCAGCAGAGCGCTGCTCACCAGCCTGAAGCGCACTGCCACCAGAAAGGAGGTCCTGCGTCCTCCGTTGGCCCCAGGCACGGCTTCTGGCTCTCGTGCCCATCAGCCAGCTCGGCTTGAGCAGGCACCATCCACGTCCTCCAGCACTGGTGACCTGCGTCAGCTCAGATGGCCCCAGCGAGCAGGCACGCGCCATCAGCAACGACCAGTGGTGGAAACATCTCCAATTTCAGAGGTGCTGCACCCTGAGACCAGGTCCCCATCGCAGGTGGCCCACACGAACAGGGCCGATGGGGCACGGAGGCAGCCCCACTGCCAGAGACTGTGTCCTGCTCTGGTGTTCACCCGGCAAGCAGGTGATGACGCCTGGTAACAGAGTGCTGTGCGACACCTGCCCTGCGCTGACAAACCGCAGGAGTTTGATGCCCTCCGTTGAGCAGAACAAAGCACCAGAGGCGATGGCTTCATCCACCAGCATCCCTCTGGGGCAGGAACACCTCGGGGCGGTCGTGTCTGGGAGGCAGCCCGTAGAGACAGGGGAAGCACCAGTGCAGAGCCGAAGCCAACAAGGCTCAGATGGAGAGGCAACACCTCCCATGCTTGGACACCTGCTCTGAGGGCGACCACTGTGGTCACATGCCCGTAATGCTGTTTAGGATCTGCCCCTGCTTCTGCTATGCTGGAAGGTCTACCCTGCACAGCAGCAGCCGGTTGGGAATTATGGCTCTGTTGGGGCCAGCAGTTAGGGTGAGGTGCTCAAATACTGCCTTTGGACCTTTGCATCCGAGTGCTCTCCCAGAGCAACAACCACTCCTGGACAAGCGTGACCCACGGAGAAACCCTTGCCTTCCCCCAGCACAGCGGCAGCCCCAGCTCCTCTCTCCCCTCTGTGAGGCTGAAGCCCCTACGCATATTCACTTGGCCACAGGAAAGCACAGGGTTTTCTTGGGGGTTTGGAGAAGCATTGGAGAACCAGGGATATCCCAGGCACGAGTCGCAAGTACTCACCACCTTCAGCTCAGGCACCGAGCGACTCAGGGTCCACTCCTGGCTGTTCACAAACGAATCTGCAGAACAGAGAGGAGAGATCATCACGACAGGTCACCGTGGTCTCCCTTGGGATCCCTCCGGAGCCTCCTCCCTCTGCCACGCTCACCCCACTCGCACAAGCCAGAGATCCGCGACTCAGCCCTGCCACCTGGTCCAGAGTCAGCGGAGCCGCGCAAGGTCCAACACCGCCCGTGCCTGGCCAGCCGTGGAGCCGCAGCTCAGGACAGAAGGAGCAGCCCGGCCGAGGGCAGGAGGCAGTGCAGAGCTCACACAGCGCGGGGCAGCTCCTGCCTCCCCTGCTGGAGCACAGAAAGCCTTACAGCACCCCCTGCCCAAGGCACGCTCTTTGGGGGGCACAGGGTGCAGAGGACCCCTGAACCGAAGGCACACAACGTGGTGCCCTGAGCACTGCGCTCATGCTGCAGTACCAGCGTGTTGTATGCAGTGCAGATAAAGAGCTGAAGGCATGCTATAATCTATGTTCTTGATTGAAAGCGAGCACAATTAATTATGTGCACGTTCTGTAATTTGCAGAACACTGTAACGGGCTTAAGAAGGTTGTAACAATCAGGAACGACTTTGAGTGCCACAGGAAACACCCTCCCTCTGCCACAGAAATCACAAACACTTAATTTACATCCAAACAATCTCTAGGAGCTGGTCAAACAACAGACTTCCAAATAAAACCAGACACACTGGAGGAGGAGCAAGAGACTGGAGAACACCTTGGATATCAAAAGTCGCCAGCAGCCACTCCTAACAGACGTGGAGTACTTCATTTGCCTTGGAAGAGGAAACGCGTCCTACACCCAAAGCCAGGATGGCTGCAGGGTAGGGGGTTAAACAAAAGAGCAGCACTTGCTGTATGTTAACAGCATAAAAATAATAGGGATTTTTAGAGACCGGCAACCTGTGGGAGCACTCCTTCTCTAGGAACACGTAGTGAACTTGCTGCCATCACTGCCCCAGACTACTGCAGAAATAAAAATCTCAGACAGCCCCAAAAAGGGAGGAGGCGAGTCCGCGAGCTTGTGAACATGGCAGCCTGGCGCAGCCCTGCTCCAGTCACCTGGGGCTGCGGCCAGGGGCAAGGCCACCAGGAGCGACGGCCCTGGGCCTGCCCTGCTGCCCGTCCCCGCAGCCCCGGCCACCCACAGCCACGCGGCGCTTTGAGCGCCGGCTCTGCGGGGTTGCCCGGGCGCTGCCCAGACTGGCCGGGCAGGCTGGCAGCCGCGGGCCTCCGCTCAGGCCGGTGCCTCATCCCCAGCTGTGCCAGGGCACAGCGCACTGAAACCGGGCGGCGCAGGCGATGCCGCGAGACGCAGGCAGGATCAGAGGGCAGGCCAGGCTTCCCAGCCCTGCCGGGAGCCAGCCCACGACCATCCCCTCCCCGGCTCGTGCAGCTGCCCTCACAGCCCCTGAGCGGAGCCGAGCGCACAACTCTGATGGCTGCAGCCCCCTCCTCATCACCACGCTAACTTGTTCCGCAGCCATGCCCCCCCGGCCGGCCCGGGCAGCGGGGACGTGCGGCCCGGAGCTGCCCCAGGGCTGTGGGGCCCTGCCTGCTGCGCCCGCGCACCCCGAGCGTGCCAGGGAGAAGTGACAAGCACCACGGCACCTCCAGCACGGCACTCGTGCTTGTGCGGCCATCAGCACTGCAGACCACAGCGCTCTTCCCGTCATGTCAAAAATGGGAAGAAGACGGTACTGATACCTAGAACTTACCATTCATATACTAGCTTATTAACACTTCTTTTTCAGAAACTACAGACAAATAAAACATTAGTCTGATGCAGTAACACAAGGGTATTCGTAACCATCATGAAGGTTCATAAGAGGAATTGTTTCTTTGTGGACTCTGTTTTCCACTTGTGCTTTCCTTCTGTTATAGGAAAAGTTTTAAGGCAGAAGTAAAACCTTTATTAGACCTTTATTTAATAAAGAAAGAGGAAAATGACAAGTTCTACAGCCCTTTCAAAAAGGTGACAGACAACACACCCATGTTTCCAAACATATTACGTAGTCTAAGAAAAGGTATCACCTCCTCCCATAACTTTCGCTCTGCTTAGTTCCTTTGTTGGTTAACCACGATGGTTAAAGCAGCATTACTACTTTCTTCTTTACTGGCATCCCCTCCCTCCAGATTAGACAAAGGCAGCACACTTGCACTGTTTCACTACATGTAAAATTTCCTCAAACTGCAAAAAACTGGCAAAAATAAGGCATAGTTTTCCAGGGGTTTTGAATGAAGCACAAGTAAAACGCATTCGCTGACTTGGCTGTAAAACAGAGAGAGGCAGAGAGAGACCTGGAGAGGGCAGGCTGTTCTCTTGCCTTTTCCTGTTCTTGGATGCTTAGGAGAGAGACAACTGGTACATTTTTGCTAGTTCCCTCCTTGCTAACTATTCTAACATATCTTTTTTTAAACAAGGTTCAGGAGTTCATTAGCAACAGATTTTTAACTTGCTGTGAAGGCCTCTGAGTAAATCCCAACACAAATAAATAACTGTGACGCAGTGCCAATTTAGCTACATTGAGCCATATAACACATTCAATTAACAGACACTATTAGTGCGCTTAACCCAAGGCACCAACGTTCGACCCGTGCACCTCTGCTTGCCCATCGGCTGCCAGCACATGCAAGGTCTGTGCCATAGCCCAGGCCCCCGGTCGGACGCGGTGCACCCAGCCTGCGTGGCACCGCCAGCCGTGGTCCCGGAGCAGCGCGGCACGCCGGCTCTGCCCAGCCGCGCTCCCTGGGCACCGGCACCTCACCACCTGCAGCCGCGGCCCCGCGCGCATGCCATGGTGCGGGTTGGTGCTGAGCTGCACAGGATGAGGCCATTCCTGCACTGGCCCTTGGGTTGCAGGCGGGAGCAGCACGGTGAGGGCACACGGTGCTGACCTCCGCTGTCTGCAGCCCTGACTTCTCCAGCTCAGGCATCTCCTGAGCCTCTCTGGTTTGTCTTTGTAGTACTCTCGTTCCGTCTCCTTTCAAAACCACATCAAATTTCACTTCCGTATTGTTCTTTACCAAGGAGTTTCAGGAGTGTAAATACTCGTTCCTTGAAAACCCACTTTCTTGTTTGTTTTGGGCTTGACTTCACTGATCTGCCCTGCCCTTGTACCAGAGACAGCGAACTAGCTTCTCCAGCCACCCCAATCAACACCGCCCCATTTTCACTGCTAACTCCTCTTTTCTGCGCTGCAGGCTCCCAGCCTGTGCGACCATTCTGTCCGACCAATGCTGTCCTCCATTTCCCTCCCTGCTCCAGCACACCTCGTTCAGAGGAAGCGGACAAGCCGGCTGCCCATGCTGCGCACGCGAGCCTCTCTCAGCCGCAGCACGAGGACAGGCGGCTGTACCGGGGAGTCCCACGCTGTGACTGACCCTGCCCAGCCCGCCCGGCCGCCCCACTACCGGTCAGCCAGCTGGAACGACACGGCGCCCTGCCTGCGGCACTCCGGGGCAGAGATACCTCCGCTGTACGTGCTCACGGCAGTAAGATGAACCCACTCTTACTTCAGTGCCCAGAAAGGTAAAAGCAAGTGCTTACTGACTATGTGACAGAAGGAACAAAGACTAAGGTGGAAGTGGCCCTGAACTGAAGACAGGCACAGCATTCCTTCCAAATCATCTGGAAATATTTCTGAGACATGGATCTCGGAGGGACCAATTCCACCTGCGGTTCACCTCCAAAGCCAGGGTCTCAGATGTCAGGAACAGAAGTCCCTTGTGTCCATCTGCCAATGCAGGCTGTACATGTACACACAAACCCTTCCCCTAAAATTCCTTTCTTTCAAGAAGACATCCTACTCTGATTTTCAACTGCCTGTGATGGAGATGCCGCCAGAGCATGGTAGATCTTTCTTTCTGCTCAGTGGGAATCTGTGGTGCTCCCGGAGCCAGCCAGGCATCTCCTGCCTCCCAGTGACTCCGGTGGGCTTCCCCCATGGCCACTCGCACTGACCCACTCACCTTCTGACCTTCCTGACCAGCTAAATGGATGGAGTGCCGGTGGTGTCCTCTACCACCAGGACTGACGACGAAGCAAGGCAGTGCCTAGGCAGAGCCGCGAAGTGATGTGAGGAGGCCAAGCATCACAGCACACCTGGGTTTGCACATCTGGGACCAGAAGGCTTCAGCACGTGTCCTCTGCCTTCACCTCATGGCATGCCTGGGAAACTTCCCAGCTTCTGCAGGAGGCAGGAGTGCAGAACTAGCCCTGTGGTGTCCTGCAGCAAGCCCTCCAACACGCCACTTCCCAAAACACCAGTGCCTAGTGAGTCGGTCTCGTGCAGAATAAAGGAGGCTGTGCAGGAAGAGCATTTTAACCAAGTTTCACCTGCACTCTGAACTACTGGCACCAACCGGTTATTCTTCAGTTCTGGCTTCACACGACCTTCATTCAGAGAATTTGGGGGCTTTCTTAAACCGTGCCCTGAAAGCTGAAACTTCTCATAACCAGGAGGCATTAGCGTCACCTTCCCCAATTTACTTAGTTAACAGAGCAACATTCCCACACATACACTTCTAGTACTCCTTACAGACCACGGGGAAAAGCTTGGCTCTGGCCCTCAAAAAGAGGAAAATAAATGTCTTCATCTGCATCAACCAGCAGCCTGTAGCACTGCGCCTCTCCTGCCCCAAGCAAGATGGGGCAGTTTCCGCAGCACCTGAAGGATCGCCGTTCCCTGCGCCATCCTCACCATCGCCTGAGACAAGGTCCTCAAGCCCACCTGCTCGCCCAGGAAGGCCTGAGGATCTGAAGCACGACCCAATCCCACATCGCCAACCAGGGGCCGTGCCCCAGCTGAGTCTTTCAAACCTGGCACTGCAGCCAGTCACCCAGCCACGTCCAGGCGCTGCCGCGCCGCTCCCAGCACACGCCGGTCGCCTCTCCCAGCACACGGAGGACACGTGCAGCCCGCGGGCCGTGCTGACATCTGCACAACCCGCTCCTCAGTCCCGACGCCGCCAGGCCAGGCCCAAGCAGGCCTGTGCAGCCGCGTCCCCCCGCACCGCCCCGCAGCCCCCCATGGGGCGAGCAGTCCCTCCGCGCGGCTGCCGGGAACTGCCCCGCTCGCTCCGTCCTCGTGCGCGTGCCTTCCTCAGCCGCCAGCACCTTCTCACGGCAACTGAAAGCAGCAGCCGTGCGCGGGCGGGCGTGGATGAAATCCACGGAGCTGTCAGAAAGGCACCTCAAGAGCAGTTTCTCAACCACCCAAAACAGCCATAGGCCAAGTAACCTGACTGTCGAAAAAAGCTGACACGACTCGCTGATGTCAGCTTTGTCCATCCCAAGTGCTCGCTGTTTGCTACTAAAAGGCAGCATATGGATGCTCCCTGCATCTCACCTGCGTGAGTTCCATAACACCGCATACTCCGTGTATCCCTGTCTGTTACGCACTCAAATTAGCGCAAGGAGGTCGATGGGGGTGCAGGGGTCTCCCTGCTGGTGACACCGTTCTCCTCCCGCCCGCATCCAGCAGCGAGCAGTGCAGGGTGCGATGCCAGCCACTCGGGCACTGTCCCCGCCTGAAGAAGTGACCACGGCCTTCTCCAGGGAAGAGGCAGTGACCACATGGAAGCACACACCAACCACCAGACGACCTGACCAGACATGCCTAATGCACGAACATCCACTAACCGAAATACAGGCAGGCAGGTCAGCGGTAGCAGTGCCAGAGCCTTGGTACGAGCTCGTTCAGCGCAGATTGCCTCCAGCTGGGCTAACACCTTAGTGAACTGTCACATCCCTCATCACTGGGGCTCGTGTAGACACAGAGGAGTAGTGATTCACTTGATTAGTTTCACTGCTGGACTACCTGTATTGTTTAGTATTTCACATTAAAACACACCCTCTTCTTTGTTATTTAATAATACAGAAGAGACCAGACTGCCAGCCCTGCAGTTGAATACCTTCCCCAGGCGCATCTGACCTCAAAAGCAGAAGCAGTGGACTCACAGCATCACTTGGACGCCAAGTGCCTTTGCACAGCCAAATGGTGGCCTTGGCTCCAAGACACAAGATGCAGCCAGGCCAGAGAGGCAACTGATCTGACCTCTCCTTGGAAAAGGAGATTCAGGCCCATTTTGTTACTGGCCAGAAGCCTCTGCTCAGGAGGGCTTCCAGGCACCGGCAGCTCCACTCCAGAAGGCGGGTGCTCACACTGAAGTATACACAAGGTCCCTACCACGAACAGGAGCAGACGTGGGCATGAAGCAGGCACTCTGGGCAGCTGATGCCTCGGTCAGTTAACCTGGACATCACTGGTGACCTACAGACCAGACTGCTGTTGTGGGACACGGCAGCATCACATGCTAAGAAGGGAAGATCTGAACCCTCCATCCCAGAGGTTGCTCGCAACAGCACCACTTGCCTTTACAGACAGCTCAGTTCAACCATGGCAATACTGACTCTGCTTCGTACATCCACTTGCTGCTGCAAAGCTGGGAGGAGGAAGGGCCCTGACACCTCGCACGGGCTGATCTCTCCGTAGGATGAAGTGTAGCAGGTTCATCTACCTTGTGCTTCAGAGGGTGAGTGCCAGACACATTTGGTCTCTGCACACAGCAACTAATAATTAACCAACTCATTATCCAAGCCACTGTGGAACTAACTTGGACACTGAAACCCTGGACATTAAAACCAGCTTTGAAACCAGGTCAGAGGCTGAACAAACACAGAAGTGCCCACACAAACCAAGTTCCAAAGTACCCATCTGCCCGCACATGCAGATAAAAGGGCAGCGGAGCGCTACAAGCCTGGGCAGAGCCACCTCTTCCAGGCCAGGCTTGATAAAGACTCAACCCTGGCAATGCTGGCAGGGAGAGAGATTTCTCCAGGTCAAGGACCCACACACGCGAGGCTGGCACTCCTGTCAGAGAGCTTAGCCAGCGTGGAGATCGCGTGTGGGATGTGCTCTTTGCAAGGACTGCCTCACCAGAGCTTTAAATACTTAGCAGGAGCGAAGGGAGAGAATCTTGTGTACCTCTGGAAAAAAAGGGCGCGATTATTAACTTCCACCCTTGTTTCTTAGCTATGCTGCGTACAGCAGCAGCTAGGGCCGCCTGCCTTGCCAGTGCCCATACTTCGGAAGAGTCCTATGTTTCAAGCCTCCCGGTCCCTACCACTTTCCAGTCCACATCCACATACATGCAGACCAAAGAACCTCACCGAATCCTGTCGGCTCTGACAGCTGGAGCCTGCTGAAAGAGAAAACCCAGCAGTTAGTGACGTGGAGTGACAGATAACCCACCACTTTCCCAACACGAGCGCTGTGCTGGGGACTCACCTCACCAGTAAAAACCTGTTCCAAATGCCTGACTTCAGCTCTAGCTGTTTAACCCCACAAGCAAAGGCAGGTTAAGATTAAAAAGGCATTGCTTTTTGAAGTTCCCCCTTCCTATGGATATCCGAAGACTGTAATCAAACACCTCTGCACCTACTGCATACATCTCCTCCAATCTTGCCCTGAAAATTAGGCGTTCCTGTGTCCCAACAACTCCTTCCTTGATACCTTCCGGATTTCCAAGTTTTTCTGAAGTGTGGACACCAGGCTGGGCTCAGCATCTGAGGCACAGTCTCCAAACCCATCGTGCCATCTCTGCTCCTCACCAACTCTCCCAGCTAAGCTCAGGCAGGTACTAACAAGAGGTGATACATATCATTATCTGCTCAATTCATTATGCAAACTTCACCTTATTAATATAAAAACATTTTCCTCTTGTCCCAGTAGTCTTCTCTCACACATGGCCTACACATTAGTCCTCTCTGAATGGCCAAACACCAAACAGAAGAGTTTTGAGGTCTGAGGCACCTCAAAAAAAGCAGACCATCTTTCTGAAAGACGGGAATAAGGTTGCGAGAAACACTTCCTGAACTGTGAAGTCCAGATGCCACTGCCAGAGATGCTGTACCCCTTACACGATCCCTCCATGGGCAAGGAAAGCTTCAACCCCAAGCCCATCCAGTTTTCCCAAGCCTGCGTGTCAGAGGACTTCTTCAGAACTGTGCCAGCTGACACCTGGAAACGTTCCTCTGAACCGCTGACTGCCGTTATTTGTGGTCAGTCCAAAGCAGCTGGACTTTGTGCTGACTCTGTTCCAGCTCCGAGGGCTCTTGAACTTCCTGGCTATATTTACAGAAAATCACATCCCCTGCCAGCCTTCATTCTGCTACAACAAGACAAGCTCTTCTGCTCTTTCAGGGAACAAATTCTGTCTTCCCCTGATCATCCCTGCCTGTGCTTGGACCAGGCTGAACCGCTGCACCAGCAGGGAACAAGCGCTACGCACGCAGCCCAGAGGAGGCCTCAGCAGGGCTTGCAGAACAGCGCTGGGACCAGCCTCCTGACTCTGGTGGGCTGGCGGCTGGCCTTTGGGTATGCCTACACAGGGGAGTGCTGTGCTGGATGGGTATCTGAGCTTGCTATAAACAAAATTCACCCAGTACTGGGAGCAGGGTAGCAGTTTTGGCTTGGATCTCTGCCTGGACTAATATACCCACCTTTTCCAAAGAGCTGATAACCGCAACTGCAGCTGCACCCCCTTGGGAGGGCATGTTGGGACTACATTAGCAACTTTCCTAGGGCTAAGGTAGGCAGCACTAGCATAAAGCATCAAAGTTTTGGAAGTGTTGAGCGTGTGTTAGAAACACTGTTGGCCTACAAGTCTGAAATAGCAACAGGGCAGAGATCTCCTGAGCTGCTGCATCCAGTAAGCCCACGTTGCAGCAGTGCTAACATTGCCCATGTCCAACCTACAGCTTCCTGGCTCGGAGGCTCACAGCTCCCCCGGCGCCAGAGCCCACGGACCAACGCGCTCAGTGGAGAGATGACGGGGAGAGATGGGACGTATAAAACAGGACAAGCAACAGCAGCTTTGATCTGCAAATGTCACCGCTGCTTCTTCACATCTCATTGACCCAGGAGGACATATCTTGACCAGGTTAAAACCAGGCAGATAATAGCAAAAATGGTATTCTGAGCAAAGACCAAACCAAAGTGTGAACTATGCAGCTCTGGCAAGCGGTGCTTGCTCTGCCACAATGAGTGACAGCCCCATAGCCAGCCTGGAAAGGTTATCCCCAAGCTCCAGTACAGGCCTCCGTGGAAACGCTCACCCCTTGGCCAGCAGTGGTCTCACGTCGCCCAGCTGATCATCGCCAGAGAGGGCTCCAGGTCCCCTCCAGTGTGCCCCGGCGAAACATCACCAGGCTCTCCAGCAGATGGACCCAAAGGGAGCCCACACCTGCCCCGGCCCAGCAGCCAGGTGAGGGGCGAGGACACGGACACAAGTGCGCAACCTCAGCTGCTCCCCTGGGAATGCGGCAGACGGGCTGGCGGCTGCTGGCGTAGCTCCTGCTGGAAGCCGCCGGCAAGCAGCAACAGGCCCCCCGCTGCACGGGCAGGGCCCGGCCCTCCCTGCCCGGATACACCCACATTCCCCAGCCATGAGCGCAGCCTCCCCTTGCCTGGGAACCTCCCGCCACCCAGCCCGCGCGCAGCACCCCGCACGGGCCCCACGGGAGGAGCACGCCGCGGGGGAGCACAGCCCCGTCACCCCACAGTGCGCAAAGGCAGCCCCAGCCACTCGGCCGGAGCCCACAGACCCCTCCAGGACCTTTACCTGGAAGGCACAGTGAGCCCCGAGGATAAGGGGACCGGCAGGAACGAGCTCCTTGAGCTCTCCACGCAGCACCTGCGCAGCAGCAAAGCTCGGGCTGCAGCAGGGCCGCTCCTGTGCTCACCCCCAGAGCCCAGCCCTGCTGGGGAGTGCCTGGGCACGGAGCTGCCCTGGGAGCCCACGACTCCTCGGGGATCCACTAGCCTGAGCCCACCCCCGGCGCATGAGCCAAGCTGGGGAGCTGCTTCTGCAACACCAGGACTCGGGAACCCCGCGATGGAAACCCGGAGCAGCTCACGGGCGCCAGAAAGTGCTGCCCTGCCTGCCCGGAGAGCGGCAGGGCCCCAGCCCAGCCCCCATTGCCTTCCTCGCCAGCCAGCGTTCAATGCCTTAAAAAGCCCGGGGCTGCTGCACGCACCTCCCCAGCCCCGTGCCGCGCGGCAGCGCTCGCCCCGCGTGCTCGCTCCTGCAGAGGCCACGCCGGGGGCCAGGGAACGGGACTGGGCAGGGGGTGCAGGCAGTGCTGCCCCCGCGGAGCCTCTGCCAGCCCCGGCAGCCCCAGAACCGGGAGCACGACCCACCGCAGCACAGCCCGGGGATCACTTAGTCGAGCAAGCAACAACAGCTCCAGCTACCAGTCCATCGCAGGCACAGTCCCCATGGGGGTCCTGCCCTCTGTCCCTTTGCCACGCTGCTCGGGATGCCACCACAGCGTCCTGCAGGCTGTCCTGCGCCCAGTGAGCACCGCACGCTCCCGCTCACCCCCAGGCAAGACCCCTGCAGGTCAGCGCCCAGGCCGACCCCGGCACCAGGGACGGGGGGAACAGCACCTCCCTGTGCTCCCTGGCTCCTCGTGCTGCTCCTTGCCTCTGCCCTGGCAACCTCGCAGGGCACTCAGCCCCTGCCCAGGAGCAGGACCCCTCTCCCCCTCACGCGGGTGGGACACGAGCTTCAGTGCCCTCCCCGCCGACACCACTGCACGAGGCTCGGCTCTCCCTGCCCTCGCTGGGACACCAACAGGGCAAAGAGGACCACCGTGCTGTGCTCCCACGTGGCTGGCCAGCAAGGGAAGGGACCCCTCGCAGCCCCTCCTACGAGCTGGCCACGCTGCTGCTCCTTCAGCGCTTGTGAAGGTGGCACCATGTTGCTGGGGTGTCAGACGGCCCCACAGACGCCCACGCTTCGTCGCTGCAGCCGAGCTTTCCTGAGCGCACACCCCACAGAGTACCGAGACGCAACCAGGTGTCCGGGCCAGCCCAGGGACCCCAGCAGGGCCAGGCCCCCCCGCCCCTCCAGCCAGAGCAGGGGGCTGTCGCCGGGCCAGCGCTGCTCCTGCGCTCACTTACCCAGCGCTCGCAGGGGGCCGCTGCCCAGGACAGGGTCAGCACTGCCGTGGGGCTCCTTGGGGCAGGCGCTGCTGGTGCTGCTGCGCTCTCGCCTTCGGAAGCGGCTCGTGAGGAGTCTCCAGAGTCCCCCCGGCTGCGCAGGGTCCGCGTGCAGCCTGCCCCCGACCCTGGCCAGCTCCGGGTACAGCAGGTCCCGCTTGCTAGGGCAGGTGTGTAGGGAGCTGGCGTCCCCCTCGCTCTTGGTGCGGAGGCGCGCGGGGCGCAGGAGGCCCCCCGACTCCGAGCGCCGCAGCTCGTGGCCGCGGCGCAGGCGGAAGCTGAAACTTTTGCGCAGGGCGCTGAAGTTCTTCCTGGGGCTCGGGCTGCTCCGGCCGCTGCCCCCGAAGAGGTTCCAGCGGCGGCTGCCCCACAGAGAGCCGCCCCGGAGGAAGCCGGGGCTCTCCGCAGGGTGCTGCGGCCGGGCCGAGAGCAGGAAAGTCATGCTGCTGG
>VXAA01006881.1:59966-75283 GCA_013399115.1 Anseranas semipalmata | reverse complement strand
CCGCTGACGGCTGCGAGCAGCCCCCTCTCCCCCGGCCTGGGCTGAGTGCGGCACAGAATCGTGCGATGTCTCAGCAGAGGGGTGACAAAGGTGGCTTAGTCACGGAGCCATCCTGTGCACCACGCTAAGAAGAGCGCTCGTTTACGCTTTCCCCAGCTGCAGTCCCTCAAGCTCCCTCCGACACCCACACCCCGTGAGACACCCCCATGCCCGAGCCCACTGCTCTGGACGGGCACCTGCCCCGAGACCAGGGCCCCCCGCCGAATCCTGCCAGCTTGCGCAGAACCCCCCTTGAGATGCCCCCGTGCGCTCGGAGCTGCTGGTGCACGGCCGGACCCCCGCGGCCCCCAGCACCCATTCCACAACCAGCTCGAGCCGCGGCCTCCGCCCGCCTCACACCTCCCGCTGCCCTGCTCCGGACACCCCCGCACGTCCCCCCGGCCCCCGAGTCACTGCCCTCGGCTCTTTGCAGCACGGGCCGTACTTGCAGACACGGCTTCTCAGCTGCAGCCTCAGATCAACCCTTTGGTCTGTAGAAGGAAGGGTCCTCTAACAAAATTCTGCTCCGCTACAGGCATCTCTAAGTCTGACCAAAAAGCCTCTTAACGCTCTTTGATAACCTAAAAGGCAGGGGTGCGCAAGTCCTACTCGTGGGTGCATTCTGCAGTCTGGTAATTAATTCACAAGCCTTTCTGAACCCCCTCCAATTTCCCCATGCTTTCCTTTTGGTATAGACACCAGAACCAGGCACAGCACCCAGCAGCGCCCATCCCTGAGCCAAACCTCCCTCCTCTCCCGCCGGCCCCTGCACGTAACCACACATAGGCACAGTCCACACCGCCCTCCTGTCCTCAGCACCGCACTGGAAATTCATTTTCCCCCCACAAAAAGCACGCTCCCCCCAGTCGTCTCGGCGCCTGGCTCTCGGGACGAAGTGCCCTGCCCCATGAGCACCGCCGGCAGCGACCTGCCCGCCTCGCCGCTTGGGTTTCTCCGGTTTCCGGCGCTTCACATAGTCTTTATTAACCAGTCATGATTCTTCATTTTTTTTCCTGGTAATTGATACCAATGCTCAGGGTGAACAACAGATCCCTGCAAAATCCAGCAGAAACCTAGCTGCTCCAAGATCATTTTTATTTACAGCTATGTATTCAGATCCTAATTCTTAATCTATTTTACGTGTTTCTTATTGACCTTAGATTGTTCTAGTCTCTTTATCAGAAGGCCACTCCATCCTAAATCAAATATCATAAAGAAGTATAAACATATTACTTAAACATTAACACCTGTATCTAATCACTCTGCTCAAGAGTTGTTATCAGTGTTGTGGGAAACAGATCCCATCGAACTACGTTACTTGGCACTCGTTTCCCCTCCTTTAATTCTTCATCAAGTCAGACCTACGTCAGCCCTTCCTGCTGTCTCAGGGATCGATACCAGGCTGACCGTGTTACAAGCACCTGAGTCATCCCGTTTATCCCCTCAGCCGCTGGCGCAGCGCTGGCCTGCTCCGCTCCCCGTCATCCTCTCACGGGGGAGCAACCAAAAGGCGAGCGGCCGCAGAGCTCCTCAGAAGCTCTTCCAAGACTCTCGGGCGCAAGTTACCTAAAGCTGCCAGTTTTAAAGTACCTAATTTTGGCAGCTGCTGTTTGACACTGAGCACCCACTTGAGGGGCAGTATTTCATCTCCCCAGGCACAGGGCGGAAATGCTTCTGCTGCGCCGCCACTGACGGCCCTTTCATTTCTATCCAGGCATGGAACAATCCCGGAGCCAAAACGTGTCCCTGCTCCTAACAAAGCTGATGGTTCCTTATTGCCATTAGCCAAGCTGGATGTAGGCTGCTGCTTGTGCCTCATCCCTTCAGTTAGCTCATTTTTAGTCTTGGCTTATGTTCAGTAATATCAACTTTTTCTCTATCAGCAATTAATCACAGATAACAATCTTCTTGTTCAAATGTGCCCTCTCTTTTGTATGCCAGGCTGAATTTTGAAATAGTGCAGCCTTCTTCATTAATTGTAGGATTTGGGAGTCTTGGGCACAAAGAAGACATTCTTTAGAAACGTGTAATTATTTGCTTGCATTTTCTATTTATGTTTTTTCTCCTAAATACTTTGGCCCATAATTTTTTTTCAGCTTTGTGACATCAACCCTTCCAAAACAGACAGTGAAGGCTGAGTGTCACCCAAATACCGCCACCAGAAAAAGCACCGCATCATTACACAGCTGCTCCGGGACCGTCCTGCCCTCCCGCCCCGACCCTTGGGTGAGCCGGGACCAAGACAGGGCTGCGACGGTCCTGAGGGATTGATCCGGCGCAGGAAGCGCTGCTGGGAGCCCCCGGGCGCCCCGGAGCACAAGCACACAGCCGGGCGCTGGACCAGTGCCACAGGCGACGCCACGGTGCCAGACCCCACGCCCTGGGCGTTCACTGTCTGACACTGATCAAGGATAAAACCACGGCGCGATCAGAGCATCAGAGCGCCATCTCCCACCAGCACCAGGCAGATACAGTGAGTTCACACTTCCACCTGATCTCTTCATATGTCTTCTGGTGCAGTTTTCCCCTCTGTGCTGGGGACAAGGTGGGAGCGAACAGCACCGAGTCCCTGAGGATGGAGCCACCAGGGAGCGAGCGCAACCCCTGCCCCACGAACGAAACGCCTCCGGACGGCCCGGGCCGGGCAGGGCATGAGGATGCTCGGGGCCGGGGCGCTCGCCCGGGAGGAGAGGCTGAGGGCACAGGGCTCAGCTGCAGAAGAGCTGGGTTCTGGAGGAGCTGAATGCAGCCCCCTGTACCTGCCAGGGGTCACCAAGGCAGGGGGAGCCTCGTGTTTGGCCTCGCAGCCCTCCTCCAAGCAGGCCGTTCAACCGGCGCAGGCACCTGGGGAGAGCTGGGGCTGCACTGATGCTGCTGGGCTGCCCCGGGGCCGCAGTGAGCAGTGCTGCGGGAGCCAAGTCCTCTGCATCTGCCCACGGCTGCCCCCAGGTTCCCAGCGCTATGGACGGTACCAGTGTGCACGCTGGCTCTGTGCTGCCTGGAAAGCCTCCTGCAAAATTCAGGAGCTACCAAAATTGGTACTGAAGCACTCGGGAAAGGTAGGACTGGGCCGTCATGCTCGTAACCTCCTTTCCCCGGTAATGAAGTAGCCAGAGCAAACACACATGCAACTACGACATTTGCTCCATCTTCAAACGTCTTTTATGTCCACGATCTCCCCGGCCAAACCACAAATCCTCGCTGAGCCAGCGAGCCGCCCGGGCTCTGGTGCAGGCTGGGAAATGCTTAAAGCAGGGAGCGAGCTCTGCAAGCGCTGCATGCCAGCACCGCGGCTCCGCATGCGCCTGCGCCTTCTGAACCTCGTCCTGCCGGGACCCCCGGGGAAAAGTCGGCACGAAAAGGGGGCGGCCGCACAGCTCTTCGCAAGGGGCCAGCCCCAGCGCTCGGAAAGGAGCAGCAGCGGCACCCCCGGCCCGCGGCAGGAGCCAGCCGCACGGCCCACGGCACACCACGGCGCGGCCAGAGGAGCGGCAAATGGGAAACCCGGGCCCAGACCTGCGCAGGAGCAACCAGCTGGCTGGAGGGAGCTTCGGATAATGAACACATTCAGTCGGGCGCAGATGAAGGACGCCGGTGCACGGAGCAGCACACCCTCACTTTGCGGCAGTGCCAGAGCACGCTACCCACAGCTCGGGGAGGAGGAAGGCACTAGAACAAGTACTGTGCGTGCAGGAGAACGCTAAAAGAAGGAAAAAAAAAATCAGAGCAACTCCAAAGCATTAATCAGGATGGGGAAAACAAAGAAAGCGTTGTGAAAGGACCTTAAAATGCTGAGCAACCAGGTGACAGAACAGTGGGTGAAATCCAGCAAAGATCAGTGTAAAGTGGCATACCTGAAGAAAAATAATTCTCATTTTACATACACAAGAACGAGCTCCAATCTCTTGTTACCCCTCAGAAGTGAAATGTTGAGGTTATTCTAAATAACTATGAAAACATCAGTTCAGTGTTCAGCAGCAATCAAAAAGCAAACAGAGTATTAGCGATTACCAAGAAAAGAATAGAGAACAAAACAGGGAACATCGTGAAGCTCTTGTACAGATCCACGGTGTGCCTGCAGTTTGAATACCGCGTACCACTCTCGTGTCAGCCCTTACCCTCCCTGTCTGTTTTGACCCAGATCTCAAAAAAAGATATGAGAGAACTAGAAAAGGTACTGAGAAGGGCAGGAGATGATCAAAGGATGGCACAGCTTCTGTGCAAGGAGCCTGAACAAGAAGGTGATGGGGGGGGGAATGAAGTCTATGATGCCGGGAGAAGAAAGCAGAAGGCCAACGGGGAACAATTTGTTCACAGTTTCTTCCAAAACACAATCTAGGGGACATCAAATCAATCAGGAGGCAGCTTCCACACAGAAAGAGATCTCTTTGTATAAAACATCACCAAACTGCAAAACGCCTTGTCGAGGGATGCAGCCAGCGCTCGGCTCGCACACGTTCAAACCTGATGAGGCCGGTTCAAGGAAGGGAGCCCAGTCCAAGACTACTGAAACCCTGAGACGCTGTGTCGGGCCCAGGAAGCCTGTGGCCAACAAACCGCTGCCCCCATGGGCGCCACAGCCCCCCCGGTGCTTCACACCTGCCTTCAGGTGGGGAGCCTGGCAGCGAGCGGCACGGGCACGGGCACGGGCCTCGCCTCTCCCGCAGGCCTCTGCGCTTGCGAGCAGAGCTGCCGGCAGACTCTGGGCTTCACCCTGTCCCACAGTCATTACAGCAACCAAAAATCAGGGCCTTAAAACCTTGCCAATCTAACTATTCAAGCTGAAATTTTCCATGCTTGCTTTCTGCACTAGGCTGATATTTTTAGAAGTTTCAGCAAAAGCAATTCGGACATTTCCAAAAATGAGGTTAGGGAAAAATAAGGTAGCTTTGCCAAAGTTGTACATTTTTCCAGCTTTTACTCAGTAATTTGAAAAGCAAATCGAGCTCCGCAGTTTAGAGCTGGAACCAAAGCGGTTGGCTCGGGGTCATCCCCAGTGCAGGGAGACGGCTTGTGCTGGCCGTAAGCGCGCACCCAAAGCCGGGGGGACGCAGCCCCTTTGCAAGTTGCTGCTCACACTTCTCAGTTTACGCTGCTGGGATGCAAGGAAGACCCCTTGCTCCCAAGTCCAACTAACACGAAGGAGCCCACGCCCCAGAGAGGCAACACGGCTTTCAGCCTGCCCACACCACCGCTCCCACAGAAGCAGCACAGGCAGCTGAACCTCAGGCTGGGACGCACCGAGATACAGGCAACAGAACAGCCTCTGTCTTGATCTGCTAAAGGGCTTCCTCTCCAACAGCCAAAAAATAAAAAAATAAAAAAAAATATAGAAATACAAAGGCACTTTTGATTTTAGCACTTCTCAATTTTTGAGTGCCTGATTTATAATTTTATCGCTGTTGCTTAAGTTTATTTTAATGCAATCAGTTGTGTTACATATGCAGTAAAGCTTTTCACCTGAAATCGAGGACTTCTCCTGCTGAATCCCGTGCATTTTGTCATTGATAACGGATTATAAAGACAGCAGAGATCCAGAGCAGGCTTTTTTTTCTGCAAAGAGACACCAGGCTTTGATTTGAGGCCTTGCAAGTATTTGCTACATCTCTAGCAAAGCTGTTCCAATGGTTAGATACTCTCCCTGAAAAAAAAAATTAGTATTTTAAAGCTGAATCTGTGTAGCTATGGGCTCTGCCCACAAGGTCACACTCTGTCTTCAGCTTCTAAATTAACCTGATTCATTTATATAAGACCTGTGCTATACTATTACTATTTTCCTCAGGCTTTAAATCTTTCTGGGGCTCTTTTTGTAACTGTTCACATTTTTAATTAATGTTAAAATAATTATAGACATCAAAACTACATGGAGTACCTGGTGATGGTCTTGTCAAACCCATAAAAAAGTTAACCCTCCCTTCCACACTTGTGCAATAAGCCCCAGCGTACGCCACAAGCCTGTGTAGCGGGGTCCCACGGAGGGTTTCTCCCAGAGTAACACGACTGGGATCTTGCACAATCCAAACACGGCCAAACTCAAACGCATCTGCTACTGGGCTACAAATGATCTATCATTTTATGCAATGCCTGGGATGAGACGGAAGTCAGAGGTATTTGTTTAATAACTTTCTTACATTGGATGATGCATAAAATATTGTGCAGCTTTAAAAATGCTGTGGCTTACAATAAAGCCAGTAAAGATACAAATATGTATGAACTACTTAAGGCACTGGGAGTTTACACAGAGTTGCGCTTCTTATATTTGAGCGTGATGTCTCGGTGCCTGAAAGACAAAGGGGCAAGCCCCAGGAAGGGACAGACTCTTTCTGACCTTCCACCAAGGCACAGTTTTCCAACATCAGCATCATGCTATGGCTCAGCCTGCAAACCCGGCAGCGGAGCTCTCTCCGGAGAGCAAACAGACCAGTAGGCTTTCTGTGATTTGTGTTTCACGGGACCAAATCCAACTTCACCTACAGGAGACCAAGGTGGCTGCGAGACTTCCCTCCCCGTCAGCCCAAAGCATTACCTGAGACACAGAAGGAGGAGAAGCATTGAGGCCAAAGCACCCGGCGAGGCGAGCTGGCCCGAGCGCTGGGGCTGACGGTGCCAGCTCCCCGAGCCGCCCGGGAGGGATCGCTCTGGAGCTGCCGACCTCCACGGGGCAGCTCTGCAGGGAGCTGCCCTGCTGAAAGCCAGCAGCCCTGGAGGGCCCCTCCTGCAGCAACACCCTGCTTGGGAGGCTGCTGTGCAAGAAGCGGATCCCATCGCACCTTTCCTCCTCCTCCTCTTTTCAAGCTGAACTCAGAGCCATCTGCGTTTTAGGTATCTACAGCTGACCTTGTCACCCTCTGCTCTCCTACAGCCAGCAGAGACGAACAAGCGCTCTTAGCGCGCATCCAACCTACTTCGCACTCCCACTTCAGGCCAAGACTGACGGTGGAGGCAGCCTGGGGGGAGCGACTCCATGGTGCCACCCCCAGCCCCACGTCCCACGGCTCCCTGCCACACAGCCCACACGGTGTAAGGACCGCCACCGCTTCGGGCACCTGCAGGTGCTTCTGACAGAATCCTGCTGGATTAGGCAGGGCTGTCCTGACCACCCTTCCGAACTGGGCTGCCCATATTTCTGCCTGAGGGCTGGCTTGCGTCTCCCCTCGCAGTCTAAGCAGACAGGACACGCTGCACCTCGGAGGAGCAATCATGGAAACAAGGTACAGGCAGGGGCCTGAATGAAGCGCTCCCATCCCCAGCTTCACGTCTTAATCACAAGATTGCTCCGTTTCCATGGAAACGGCAGAATTAGAGACTTTGGCTTAACGACAATTACCAACATCGGGCACGTAACCGCTAAGCCGACAGCACTCCCACCTCGAGCGCGGGGCCGGGGCCAGCGCTCCCCCCAGCACCGCCCCGCCGCAGACCCCAGGTGCCGCGGTGCTGCCAGGCCTGGCCACGTGCAGGCCGCTCCACTGCGGCCCGCAGCAGGCACAGGGACGCCCCATCCGTATTCGCTCTTGCTTCATCTACCAGTCCATTCGGCTGCCAGGGAGCTTACCCTGCACCCGTACACGAAGATGGAAGTTCCTGACTGATGGTGGTTGAATCCAGCGTTCGCTTGCAAATCAGTAGCTGATCTTAGACGATTTATAGAAATTCTGCTGACCAAGGCTTCGCTGATGCTTCAGCGGTAGGAAAAGGCTTTCTGTACTTGTGAGTCATTCAGCAAGTTACCGGATGGCTTCAGGCACTAATATAAATATCAGCCAGCACAAGAAGAGGCTAATGCTTTGTCTTTCACCTGACACAGCAAAGCGCTGCAATTGTTATGGTCAATGAAAAGAACAACGAGTGGTTTGGAGCCAAGGCACTAATTACTATCGCTACCAAAGGGTTACCCTGTCCAACCCTATTGTCGTCACTCCATCTTGAAGCCACAAGTCTTTCTTGAAAACAAAGCTGAGAATGACCAGGCAGTAACACAAGCCTCCTAAAGCAAACACCTTGGGTCTGCAAAAACTTGCAACGTAAGCTGTGGTGCTGGCAGCATCACGGAGGCTGCTGTGCAGGATTAGGGGCTCTCAGAAGAGCTGCCTGTCCCCTGGAAGCACTCAGATAACGCTGTGCTCGGCTCAGACATCTCCCACGGCAGAGGCAAAGAGCTGTGCCTCTGCCTTCTGCCCCACCAGGGGCCTGCATAGAGGGGTCACTGCACAGAAACCCCCTCTCGGTGCTCCGATGCCTTCACCTTGCAGCGGTCAGCATGACGACGAGCTAATGGGCCCAGGGGGGTGGCAGAAGACTTGCACTGCAGAGGGAGCTTCCCTCCCCTTGGCCACTACGCCCTGGCCCAAGGACCGAAATCGCTATCAGCCCAGCTCTGATTACATGTCACCACAAAGACCGGGCAGACAGCGGGTAACAAGTGCTAATGGCGAGTACCATTTGCCACGTATGACTAAGTTTAGCACGTTATCTGCTGCCTTGCCCGTGCCTGGAAGGCACTGGAAACCTGGCTACGAGCCAGGCTCCTGCCGTTACAACCACATTCCTTAAGCCCGTCCTGCTGGGTCAGGACAGCAATACCCCGCGACTTCTCACCCTGCCCCGAGACAGCACAGAACTGGAGGACACGGAGGGAAGTCACCTACTGCAGCAGAGCCTGTGGGGCACTGCAAGTCCAGCCAGCGAGAGCTCGCGCCGAGGCACCTCCACCCTCGTGCCAACAAAGCTCCGCAGCACAGCACACAAGCCTGGCTGAAAAACGGCGTCTGTGGCCCATCTGCCCTGAGAGCCGGGCGTGCCCTCGGCCAGACCCTCCTTCGGCATGCTGTAGGCAGCTCCCCAGGGCACAGTTACACATGCCTTCGGCCGAGACTGCCTGCAGAGACGAGTACGGGCAGGGAAGAGCCTTTCAGAGCCCAGGCCTGTGCCTGCTGCTCCCAATGCCGAGCTCGGGAGCACCCGAACCCTGCAGCCAACTGTGCTCCTCGCGCCGTGCGGGAGGCCGGCCCTGCTCCTCGCACTGACGCCGAGGAGACGCGCTGTCAGGGTACTCGCTCCGGCCAGACCCCCCGCAGGTGCCCTCCATGCCCACGCTGCCTCCCCCCGCCCCACAGAACAAGCGCCAAAGCCGGCCAGGCTGCCCGGTGCGCGGCTCCTCGCGCCTTCCCGCTGCCTCCTGCCAGCCCCTGTCCCCACAGCGCTGGGCTGGGTCAGGCCGGCCCGAGGCCCTCACGCAGCCTGGTGGGGCTGCCCCCGCTCACAGGGCCGGCGGCAGGAGCTGCCGCGTTCGTCCCAGCAGCCGTGAGTCAGGCTCAGGCAGCGAGGCTGTGGGAGGCTGCGGGCTGAGTCACCCAGCCCGGCGGTGAGTCACCGCGGGCAGCGGAGCCCCCGGGGACGGACGGGCGCTGCCGGCGCGGCCCTGCTGCCAGCGGCTCCCCGGGGACCTGGGCAGCCGAGCTGACCCAGCAGGGACGCTGGCAGGAGGTCCCCCGCCACCGGCGGTGATTCAGGGACGGCCGACCGCAAGCGCCAGGCCAGCCTCCGCGCCAGGCACCGCCTACTTACAAATTAAAGTAAATCAAAATCTCATTAACCGCACGTTTATTTTAGCGTGCCACCTAAATCCGGCACCCTCCGCTGGGGTTTGGGACTGGCAGAATGAGCTCAAGGAGAGGAGGGGGACACGGGGCCATGGCGAGTGCTGCAGGCCAGCCCCCGCGGGGTTGGTGCCACAGCCGGACCCCTGGGATGGCACCAGACACGGGAAGCCCGAGACAACTGGGAGAGGAGCAAAACAGGCCCACTGTTTCCAAAGGAAAGAGATGGCAGGCGTGGGAAGGACTTCAGTCACTGACATGGCCAATTACCGCAGTCCCCACCAAAATGCAGGAAGGAGAAACCAGGGTGGTCACAAGCCATTCCTACACCTCGATGCTGGCTGCGGACAGAACAGCAGTTTCTTTCCCATTTGGTGCAGTGACAAGAGAACAAAAAAAGGCAACTTAGGCAACCAGCTTTCTAAAACCTGGTGGGCACTTGCCAGGTCACGGGTTGTAACTCCTCGGAAAGGACCGAGGGCCACCAAGAACAGCCCACAACCAGGAGTTTCAGCTGAAACATGGCAGGCCCCCCGAGCACCAGGCAGCACTTCTGTGCCGTGCAGTCACTGAGCCCTGGCGCAGGCTGCCCAGAGAGGGGCTGGGGGCTCCCCCTTGAGGGTCTCCAGAAGCCCCTGGACGTGGTGCTGGGCACCAGCTCTGGGTGCTGCTGGAGCAGGGGTGGCACCAGAGGGGCCTCCAACCTCAGCCTGTCTAGGATTCTCCAACTCGAGTGGGAATTCACAGCAGCAAACTCTGAACCCACGTGGATTTTGCACGGGCTGCAAAGCCCCATCAGACCCAGCTGGGGTCTCTTTCAAACCACCTCACCACACAGGAGAAGCAGGAGCTGTTCCTCGGCTCTGCAGGCACCTCAGCACTTGACAACCAGACAGAAACAGAATGAACATCAACCAACTCTGCCTGCTAGTCCGAGGTATGGCAACACCCGTGTGGAGCGCATGCTGAGGGATAAAGATGAAATGGCCACCAGACTGGAAATCAGCGGATGCTCACAGAACCGTGCTCACACTGCTGCTGAGCTGTTATTGATCGAGGTTGCAGCAATGTGTGCACCTACTGCAGCACGCAGGCTCACGTGCCTTCTTGTTCATCTTTGGAAAATGAAAATACTTGTGTGAGAAAAACTTACACGGAGAAAGTGGGGTTTTTCTTTCTGGGTTTGGGGGTAGTGTGCTTGTTTGTTTGTTTTTAATTTCCATGATAATGTATCAGATAGCCAAAAGGCCAATACCCTATAGAAAAAAATAAAGAAAACAATTTGGCTAAAGACCTAAACTAGCTAGTAAGACCCAAATACTTAAAAAAAAAAAAAAAAAAAAAAAAAGGAAAGAATTGAGAAAAAAAGAGGAGGAAACAGATGTCAATACAATCTTGACCACAGGAAGTATCAAAAATTGGTATAGGAAGCTAAAAACTTTGGCGAAGAAAAGTCTTTTGACAATGCTAAGTGTAACAGGAAGCAGCTTTGCAAATTACAGTACCACTGCACAGATCCTACAGGACGGATACAGTAAAAAATAACTGCAGCAGATACCAGAGAGCAGCTCTGGTCCGTAAGTACTTGCACTGGCATCATTAAAGAAGCAGACTGACATATTCATAACATACAAAGACAAATGCATAATTTCAAAGCCATTAGTGAAATACACATGTATATATATAAAGAACAATGTTTAAACAACAGGGTTTTAAATCAAAAGATGTCAACAACTTGAATGTAATGGTCTTAGAAGAGAGTTCACAGAAGAGATCCCTTTTCTACTTGTGCTAATTTTTAATAAATATTGAAATACTGAAGATATTCAGGACTGATGGAAACAGAAAGAAGTTACCTTAGTATCCAGAAAAGAATGCACAGGCTTCCCCAAGTAGCTACATGCTACTTGGCTTGAAGCCAATCCCCTACAAAGGAAGAGGAAGGATTAAATGGAACTGATTTTTTTAAACAAAAATTCAAGTTATAGATCTGATTTCATTCTCACAGGTGTTTAAATGTAGCTGATAAAGGCAACTGTCTAAATTTTCATGAAGATGCGACTTACTGCCATACAATATTCCTATTATAAATCAACACTTAGCAAAGTCATTGATCTTAAATGCAGTAAGACCTGGCTAAATAACTAATCCCAGAACACACCCATAAAGAGACTGCACGCCAACAGGTAAGAGGATATCTGGTGAGGCTCTGGAGGAATCCCAGTGACCACGGGAAGCTCCAGACAACTGGGAACAAGCCAGGGCTGTGCCCATCTCTAGGACGCACAAGGTGGCAGGTAGAAGAAATGCCAGGGCAGCCCGCTACACAGCTCAGTCCCCGCAAGGACACAGGAGCACATCCTCCTGGAAGCCATTTCCAAAGACACGAGGAACAAGCGGGAAATCGGGAACAGCCCGTATGGATTTGCTACAGGCAGACCATCGATGACCAGCCCGACTGCCTCGTGAAGCGGCCGCGCTGAGGGAATGGGGGCTGTGCAGCCAGGTGTGGGAGCAGTCGATGCTCAGCATCCAGCTGGCAGCCAGGAAGGAGCAGCGTAGCCCACGGGTCAGCATGGGGCCGTTATCCTCCCATACCCTCACTGACCACCCGCACAGCGGCAGAGTGCCCCAGCAAACCTGCAAGTAGCGCTCACGACAGAGGCACGGGGTGCGTGTGCCAAACAAGAGCCCCAGCGCACCAGCACCTCGAGAAACTGGGGTGCTGGGAAACCTCACGGAGTCCCATACAGAGACAGCCGGGTCCGCGCTTGGGGCAGCGCGACTCCCACGCGGGCCGGGAGCGCTGGCTGCGAGCGTCCTCCCCAAGGAGGGCACGGGCGATGGCGTGCGCCGGGCCGAACATGCACTGGGCCAAACGTGCTCGCTGTGAGCAAGGCAGAAGCACGGCCACTGGACCGAGGGAGACTGTAGCATTTCTCTACTCAACACCAGTATGGCTGCACCAGTGTGGGACTCCCCAGTTCAAGGGGGATGTTGAAATACTGGCGGGGGTCCCACAGATGGCTACGAAGCGGTCGGGGGAGAGGAGGTGGGCTTCTGCAGCCTAGCAAAGAAGAGGCAAAGTGTCGATCTGACAGCAGCCTTCAGCTACTTGAAGCATCATGAGAGGGGTGCAGTCAAACCCTTCTCAGCAAGAGCAGATGGTGCGAAAGGGGCAAGAGCCACACACCACAGCTTTGAACCGTGGAGACGGGGGACTGGAAGAACCATCACCACTGCGGGAGCAGCACCTGCCGGAGACGTGGTGTTAATGTCCATCCCAAAACGCTCTCCAGACTCAGCCATGGGCAGCCTGGTGATAGCTCGGCTGTGAGTGAGCTGGACCAGAGACTTCAGAGATCCAAACAAAACGTCCACGATACTGTGAATGAATCGGAACCAGACCTGATACTATTCAAGACTTTCCCTATGCGATGCAATAATGCAAGTAAGATCATGGTTGAAAAACACCTGGTTGATGCTGTAACTTGGAGAATCATAAACGCAGAGGACTAGGATGCGGGTGAGTGATCTGAATCACTCTGCAAGCTGAGTCCATTCAGTTAAAGCATCTTTTTGTACAGCCAATGGAAGGTATTTTGACCAAGGAGAACCAGCCATCCCCATGGAATGGTTGCTCAAATCCTAGGAAAGGTTCAAAGGCCAGAGCAGATGAGCAGTTCATCACTAGTCCTCAATGCAATGCTAAAGCAAAAGAGCTAAGTGATCCTCAGATACTTAAAAAGAACAGTCAATAGAGAAAGGAGATGGATTTACAGTAAATGTAATAGCAGCTGAGTCAAATAACTGCATATTGCCTACAGTCTGACTTCTGTACTTCAAGGACACTGGGTAAGGAAAAGCCATAAAAATTATCTGAAGGCCACAATAAATGAGCTCACAAAGAGACATTTAAAGAGCATTATGTGATTAACTTTCCAAAAAGAACATCAAGAGATAATTGATTATAATGTAGAAGTAAACTTTCCAGGGAAGATTTTTCAGGTAACAAAGTTTTACTTAGTCCCATCTAAAGAAAGTAGTAATAAATGGAACTTTAAACCAGATAAATGCAAATTAGAAATTAAATGCTAGCTAACTAACAATAGGGGAACTAACAACTGGAACAACCAACCCAAGGACATGGTGGATTAGGTGCCGTCGCAACGTGAGGATGCGGAACTACTCGGAGGTTTTTCAAGACCAACTGGACAAAGCCCTCACCAGGCTGCTCCGACGGCAACGCTGACCCTGCCTTGCTCAGATGCTGCGCTAGAGACCTCCCAGGGTCCCCTCCAGCATGAGCGGCTTTGTGATTCTCCACCTCTTGAAGTTTCTCAATCCAGCGTGCTTGTCGGGGGAAATGCTTCAGCCAAACCACCCAAGCTAAACAGCAGGGTAATAGTGCAAATTTTTTTAGTTCACAATACACAGTAATTTCCACTGCGCAGACACACCAGTCTCAAACTCTGTGTTTAAAAAAGCAAACAAAAAAAATCCTGGCTGAGCTCCACTTTTAGGTGTTTTCTCACAAGAAAACTATAGTTCAGCCTCACCCCTTAGCCTCTCACAACCACGACCTCCTCGTGCCTTTCAATCAGGCTCACCAGCTGTCTGCCTCCAAGCCACTTTGCACAATCCCCTCTCCAAGAGCCCACTTTGAAGCAAGGACCACTGAGCAGAAAGGGGTTTGGCAAGTTCTTCCACACCCATTTCTGATGTGCACCAGGCCACGTGCCATTTTTGTGCTCTAATTTTATCCTAGACTTCATTTCCATGTCTTACAGGCTACCGAAACATCCTTCACCAAATCCTCCAAAGAGATCTGTCAGGAGGAGGCAGCGCAGAAAAAGTCTGTCCAGCAAGTTCTTATGATGTGTTGGAGGAAGGACAGCAAACAAACAGTAGACTCCACCAAGGCAGATGTTACTAAACTCCACAGGCAAAATCTTATTGGAAGCAAATCTACGAGAAAAAAAAAAAAAGAAGAGATTACAGAAAGTTGGCAGGTCCTCAAAGCAATGACGCTAATGGAACAAACAGAAATCATCCCAGTGCAAAGGAATGTAAGTGTGGTAAGAGACCAATTTGGCTAGCTCACGAGCTCCTTATTGGTCTCAGACACAGGAAAGCGTGCATGTGGAAAGTGGAAATTAGGTCAGATTAATAAGGATAAATATAAAAGAGTGGCATCAGCACCACTGACTGAACTCAAAATAGCTAGGCAAAGAGTAAGAGACAAATAGCAACAAACAGCAAAGACAAGATTCAATTCTTATGTACATTAGTAAAAAAAAAATGCAAAAACGTGAAAAAGATTGGTCAGCTACTTGGTGGACAGGAAAAACAACTGAGAGATGACACTGAGGACAGAGTGTTTTATGCCTTTTCGTGTGAATCTTCATGATAAACAGCAAAGTGGTGTCCAGCACAGTAAATAGCAGCCAAAGCATAATACATAAGCTTTCAAAAAAAAAAAAAATAAATAAAAAAGCAATGCCAGATTTTGATTAACTTGACCTGAAATACTTAAGTGTCTGAAGCAACCTCAGAACCTCTGAGAGCTCACTGCTAACAGGAAGGCAGCTATGCTGAGAAAGGTAAGAGTAGTGCCCACCATTAAAAATGAACAAAATAAGAAGCCAAAAACTCATAGATCACTTGAATTCAAAAAAA
>VXAA01006881.1:49301-59937 GCA_013399115.1 Anseranas semipalmata | reverse complement strand
AAAAAAAAAAAAGCAACAAGTCCCTGGAAGACAAGGCAAGCAATAATACACGTGGATTTATTAGGAACAAATTGTGCCTAACCAATGTCAGTTCCTTCTGCAGCAGGGTAATGGACCTCCAGCATCATATATTAAGTAACGTTTCTGACCGTTTCATGTGGTATTTTCAAAATTAATTTAAGGAAGGATAAACCTATTATAGGCTGAGAACAACACTGATTAGATAACCACACTGAAAATATTTATCAAAGATAACCAAACTGAAATGGGTATCAACTTGGATCGGGCAAGGTTTCTCCTAGGCTCAGCTCTTTTCAATGCTCTTATTAGCAAAGAAGATCACGGGAGAAAGTATGTGTATTAAAATTGCAGGTGACATGAAATTAAGAGGGACTGCAAGGATTAGAATCTTGAATGGTTTTGTCATATTGGAGAAATTGTCTAAAAAGGATTAAATCCCAAAGGGATGGCTGCAAGGGCCTACACTTAGGCAGGGTTAATCAAGAACAGGACAGAGCTGCTGACAGCAGCTCTTCAGAAAGGGATCCAGGGGTTACACCGGATCACAGACCGGCAGGAGTCAGCAACACCGTCCGTGTCCCCGAGGAAAGGCATCCGCCGGGTCGAGCCGTGCGAGCAGAGGAAAGCCAGCGGGAGCAGCCCCGCCGCGCGCTGCCTCCAGCTTCGGGTGCCGCTCTTCGAGGAGACGTGATGGCGTGGAGAGAGTCCGGAGCAGCACGGAGACGAACAGGGGACAGAAACTGCCACGCATGGAGACCTGAAGTTACTAAGCCTAGAGAAGAGGGCTGTTGCAGCTTTCAGGTATGGAAGAGATGCATTGACATCCAATGATAAGACAAGGGGCAATGGGTGCAAGCTGGAACATAGGAGGTTCCACTTAAATATGAGAAGAAACTTCTTCACGGTGAGGGTGACGGAGCACTGGAACAGGCTGCCCAGAGAGGCTGGGGAGTCTCCTTCTCTGGAGACATTCAAAACCCACCTGGATGCGTTCCTGTGCGACCTGATCTAGGTGTTCCTGCTCCGGCAGGCGGATTGGACTAGATGATCTTTCAAGGTCCCTTCTAATCCCTCACGTTCCGTGACTCTGTGAAGAGGCTGCTGCAGAGAGGAAGGGGACGGCCTGTTTCTTTTGTCCCCAGCAAACGAAAAAGATTCAGTTTAAATGTTCTAAGGAAAACGACAGTTAAACGCTGGAAGAGATTCCCAGGGAAGGTGTTAGATACGCTGCCGCTGACAGTCTTTTAAAAGCCGGTCAGACAAACATTTGTCAGGAAGGACAAACCTGCCACGTCTTCCCGCGACTGAACAAGGTCATTCCCGGGCTCTCCCGGACCCTGCCAGCCACACCTGGGAACACAGTTGGCCTTGACACCTTGTCCCCGCTGGTCCACAACTCTGCTCTCTTGGTTCTGCTGCTACTTCTCTGCTGCTCCTCTCACCAGCCTCAAAACATTGTCCTCACCCTCACTTTTTCTGTTTTTCAGATGTCTTGCACAGCTCTGCCCATAGCACCTTCTTTTCTCCCTTCGCGCTTCTTCTGGCTAGCCTCGTGTGCTAATTTAATATCTCTCAGCTCTGTTGATGATTCATAGTTCTGCCTTTCTATTCCTGGGCTGTCTCCTGTCCAAAATGAAGTCTCAGCTTATTTCCCCCTCCAGCATTTCAGGAGTGTACCCACAAGCTGCAGTTCAACATGATTAAAGAGAGCTCTAACTAATCCCAGCTTTGTCCCCTCTTCCCCAGGCCCTCGGGCTGGATGAGGGACATCACCTCCACCCTGTCTGCGGCCTTTACCACCTGGCCGTGCAGCCCAAGACCCTCGGCTTCCACGCCGCACCAATTGCCACGGCGCCCTCCCCCCAGACTGTTTGTAACAAAGTCGTGCATCGCCCGAATTCAGTCGGAACGCTGCTGCTGGAACTGTTTTCCTCAGCTCTCCCAAGCAGGCCAACCCTCCCTTTGGATCCCTCCTCTTCTGTCGCATCCAACGCAAGTTGCGTGTCTTCACCTCCCAAGCTACTCGCACGTTAACAACGCTCTTTCCTTCGCTACTGCAGAGCTGGATCTTCTCCCTCCCAAACTACGACAGCAATCTCCATTTCTCAGTTGCTAAATTTCAGGCAAACAACTCTCTATTTTCTCCCATTTGTACTTCATGTTTGAAAAGAGCTCTCTGTAAACAAGCTGAAATCTGCTTTATTTCTTTCAAATTGCTCCTTAAAGCCCTGTACTCACCAGAAACATCAAAAACAACACAGCTCAGACAGCTGCCACGCTAGGTCCGCGCCACGATGCAGCCCGTACCATGCCGCTGTCTTGGCGTGCTCCCCCATTGCTCCTCAGCACCTGCCTCTCATCTCCGAATTAAGCCTCGAGATCTGTGGGGCAGGGCTCTCTTTGATCAGCATTTGCACAGCACCCGCCGCAGGAGGAACCCGACTCAGATTAGGCTCCAAGGTGCGATTGTGACGGAGAAAAAATAAGAAGTAACAAAAGCAGCAGAATCCCACCCGACCACTCCCAGACAGAAGTGCCAAGGTGCCCGCAGCACGCCGCTGTGCCGGGGGCAGCACCGTGACCACCCGCCCGCCGGCAGCACCTGGAGGCTGAGGAAGAGGCAAGCACGCGCTAGAGGGTTATCTGAACAGTTCAAACCCTCCTGATGACGGAGGGGAGTCGCCGCTGGGCTAACTACCCAAAGCGGTCTGCAGGCCAGCAACAACCACGCTACAGGGCACAAGCTTCAGGGTCTGACAGCCCGTGTTCTCCACCGCTGAACGTCAAGATGCGAGATGAAGAACCTGAAGCCAGTGGCCCCCAACCCTCCAGGGCCACAGCATCAGCGCCACACGACCAGGATTTCGGACACAGCCTGCACCCAGTGAGCTAGCAGCCAAGGCGCAGCGCTCTCGATGACTGAGCGGATTTCATCACCATGCAGATTACAGGGAAGAACGAGATACCACACGTAACCTCGGGCAAGAGCTTCCAGAGTGACTTACGCCAGCCAGAGGCGCGGTGCTGCAATGCAGCCCCACGGCAGCGAGCCTCCAGGGACAGAGGCGAACGTCCCCGAGAGGCCCCGCCGCGCCGGGCAGGACCCCTCGGGCCCCCTCCTCCTCTCCCGGGATGAGCCCGACGCGGAGGACTGCCCGAACCTCCAGGCTGGCCGTCACACGTCGCCCGGGCCCGGCACGGGGAGCCAGGCAGCACCCGGCCCCTGCCGCCCTCCTTCCGCATCCCGCCTCCAGCCCGCGCGCCCACAAGACGTGTGCCCGGGGAACGGGAGCTTGCTGTCACCAGCGGGAAACCAAAGCTCGCCCTCGGCTTCTGGAAACACCAGGTTTTCATTCCGCAAGCAGTCTGGTGAGCTGCAGGACTAACGCGTCCCGTGTTCGGTCTGCACTGATGCCGCAGCCCTTCCCTCTGTGTGGCACGAGCTGCTCACTCTGCTCTGTCTAGATATCTTTTCTCGGTATTGTAGGAATTTGGAAATAGCAGGGGTCTGTCAGCTTTGGTTGAAACTGGACAACAGGTCCGAAAGTTACTGGTGCAGGAGAGGCAAACAGACACAGAAGGACAGGGCTTAATCATACAAACCTCCTTCTAACAGGAAAGCAGGCTAAAAATCACCATCATTTTAACCTTCCCCCCTTGGAAGACTCCCTGCTGAGTGCTCCTCCACCACACTCAGAAAATCTACCTGGATATGCACACCCATAGCTTCAGCGCTGCTAGTGACACCCAGAGCACCGCAAGATGAGGAAGAGAAGCGAAGGCAATAACAAGGCACTTTCCATTTTCTTGCAGGGCGCTGTAGGCAGAAATAAAACAGACGTGGTTTGTTCCCTCCATGCAGCTGCTATACGGGAGGCTCTGACTCGCCAAGTCCTGGAGGAGGATTTTAAAAAAATGAAGACACCAAAGTAGGAGGGTGGGATCACGAAAAGGAAGAGGGCCTCCTGCCAGCAAGGGATGCAATAGGAAGCATGATGGTGCTAGCCAAGGCTAAGCGCTCCGTCCACGGGCAAGCTGCTAGGGCAGCTCTTGCATCTCTCCATTTCTGGTAGGGAGGCTTGTGTGTCAGCCTCTCAGCAGAACGCTTCTTCCTTCGGAACTCGTGGCCACTGCCCACAGCCTTCACTCACTGCTAACTGAGATGAGACAGATTAGTCTAGATTAGACAACACTTACATCTAGCTTGGCTGCCCAGAGAAACCAACGGCGCTATCACCACCTTGGGTTCCCAAACGCCTTTACTCCTCGCTGGGGTGAAACTGCAGAGGCAGTGAGAGCCCGGGCACTGCCGGGGCTCGCAGGTCTCTGGACGGGCGCTGCCAGGAGCTGCATCAGCCTCCTGGAAAGGGACAGCGAGATAACCGCCCGCTGGCCAGTTGGGAAAAATTAACCCCACCTGAATTTCTCCTTCTGGGGCCTCACCAGACAGAGCCCAGCCAGCCCAGCCAAGCACGGCAGAAATGGAAGCAACAGTCCTGGCCAAAAACCAAGCTTTGCTCAGGCACAAACGCGGGGGCAGCTCTCAGGATGGGACCGGCGCAGCACTTGCACCCAAGAGAAGCCTGTGCAGCTGCCTGGCGGCAGGACGTCGTTCCTTGGGTTCCCTGCAGTGCAGAACTGCCTCTAAACGGGCAAAATACTCGGGGTAACCAAACGGCAAAACCCCTTGCTGGCAGAAATGGGGGCTAAGAGTTTGTATTGGTTCAAGGACAACTGAGCGAGCCAGGGGAAGAGGGACCCCTCAAGGACCAAGAACCACACAGAAACCCCACCTAGCTCAGGAAGACCTGGTGAGGTCTGTCAAAACACATGGAGAAAGCATCCAGGGCACTGGTTCTTACGCTGTTCCCCGGGCATTTGACTTGTGCTGCCATCACGGTCAGAATATTTCATACATGGGCCTTTGCTGCAAGCCAGCTGTCTCTCACCAGCTCAAAATCAGCAAAACTCAGCAAAATAAGGTCCATTTTGCCTTCCCACCCATCCCTGACAATGCGTTATCACCTCCTCGCCTGTACCCACGCTGGTGTTCGTGCAGTCGCACCGTGAGCCCAGCGAGGAACTGAACCTGACCCAGCCAAAGCAAAACGTGGTTCCTGCAGGGCCGCTCCCTGACCCGGCAGCATGGGTGCGAGTGCTGGCCAAAGGAAGGGAGGCGAGGCCAGGCAAGAGGAGCCACATTGTTCCTTCTAGCAGCAACCACATGCTGTTGGACTGAAGTAATTGTGAAACTGCAGCCACAGAAGTGCCCCCTGATGCTTCCACATCCAAACCTCGTTCTTCCCCTGCGGCACACCTCCATGTCCCCATCGTTTCGTCTAGCTGCAACCTCGGAGTTCTTGACCTCTCGGCACCAGAGACCTCTTCCTTCACCATGACATCTGCAACTCCATCCCACTCAGACTCCAGCTACTGAGATCATCCTCCAGCCTTGCTGCTGCTGTCCCGTCATCCCTCTCAACTCCCATCAATCACAGCATCAAGCAATTTCTTTTTCCGATCTTCTGACTCTTCCACAAGTCCTCGTTCCTGAGCTGCAAGCTGTGAGGCAAGGACTGCCGTAACGTCCGTCTGCGCACAGCATCCGGCAGACATCGTTCCAGACGACCAGGGCCGCGGCACAGAACTCCATCAAGTTCAAGGGCCGGTCCCCTGGCGCCCAGGGCTCCCCTGCCCGCCAGCCCTGCTGCTCATGCCGACGGCCCCAGGAGGTGCGGAGCGGGACCAGGCTGCCGCCGACTCTGCTGGGCGAGGATGCGTGCTGGTGCCAGTCCTTGCGGAGCGCCCGCAGCAGTCCCTCGCGGGTGCCTGCGCCAGCTCCGGAGCTCCGCACGCCCCAGCCAAGCACAGAACAACGCGCCATCACAGCAGGCACCCAGTCTCTCCTGTTTGCCTTATTTTGGCCACCTCCGCGCCGAATGGCCCCCAGGCACAAGGCTAGGGCAGCCAAGGAGCCCTGACCCAGTCTGTCGGAGGACTCAGACCCGCTCCGGGTGCCCGGCTCCTGCCCTGCAGCCCACTGCTCCAACAGGACCTGAGCAAGCTCCTTCCTTCCACTGCCACCATTCCTTGTGGTTCCCGAAGCTTTGGGAATTCACAAGCACACACAAACAGGACAATTCTGCAGAGGTCATGGAATTAGCAGGAAAAAGCCATCTCAGCAGAACGCTCTCCTTCCCCAGGGGTGTAATTTACTCCAGGCTGATTCAGCGGCGCGAGGCCACGCCGGTGAGCGGCCCGGCAGCACAGGGCTCCGAGGCCCCACGGGGCTCCAGCAGCTCCACGTCCATCTCCTCGAGGCGCTGCCTCGGGCCGCAGCTCCCGCCTCGTCTTGTGTGCTGAAATCAGAGCATCAGGCAGCGGCTTCAAAAGACATTGGAAAAGGATTCAGCATAGAGCTGTAAAACTTCTGCCGGAATTGACTAAAATGACAAAGCTCAGCCACTTTAATTCATCAGAAAAAAAGGGACAGAAAAGTGACTTCATCAATGGGTACAAGTGGCTTTAAGCACAAAAATACCTAGTACCAAAGGGCTACTTACTCTTAGAAAAACACATACACAAATCCAGGATCTTGGAGATGCTCATTGAACAGTAGATGCTAATTATTCACAGCGAGATGGCTAATAATGCAGAAAAAAACTAGAGTAACACGCCCCTACACTGTAACCCTATCTCAAAGACGTGCCTTAACCAGATGCCTTATACTTCTCTGACGGGGAAGAGGCTAAAACCCGGGTACGAAAGGGTTTACATGAAGTGACCAACAGTCCGCTCTGGTTTTCAGCGCGGTGAAACAGCTGGGAACTGGAGCAGTGCAGAGCCAACACCCAACGGTACTTCCTGCACAGCAAACGCCAAATGCAGAGCCACAGTTAGCCCAGTCCCTCTGCTACCAGCCCAGGGCCTTCTTCATCCTGCAGCTCTTCCAGGGGGGCAACAGCAGAAAAACGTAGAGGGAAGCTTTCCAAACCAATCCCTCTTCTTAAACTGCAGAAAGGAACCAGCACAAATTTACAAGTGTGATGGAGCGGCGTGGAGGGGCAATAAAGGGAGAAGCACACACACTCAGTAAAACTTCAACCACCCTCATCCAAACGGAGATTCTGCCCCTGTCACCGCGCCCTCTCACCACGACTGACCACCTCCTCCAAGTACTTCCTGAACAGCGGAGCCTCCAGCGGGCTGCAAGATGTGCACGAAAGCTAACGCCGGGAAAAACAACTCATCGTTTGACAGCAGCTCTGTCCCAGCATCTCACCTACTTCTCATCCACCTTCCATCTCCTCCCTCCTCGGCTTCGCTACTTCGTGCGCGCAGACCGCCCCCGCGCAGCCATCCCCGCAGCGCCTCGCCGGGGCCCTCCTTCCATCCTCGCTCTCGCCTCCTCCCGCCCGCCAGCCGGACCCCGCTGGCTCCTGCTGCCAACTCGCGGGCGCTGCCCCCATGTCCCTCAGCAGCGGCTGGCCCGCCGCTCCCCTGCGCCACCCGCGCCGCTCCCGCTGCCCAGAACCTGTGTTCTGGTCACCTCGGAAAATTCACATCCACGAAAAAAGTTAAGCGCTGTGTAATTACTGTTCTAATTGCAAATTCTGTTAATATAGTTCTGTCTATATTCTGTTCCAGAGTAACACAGTTGGAGGTCACACTTATTACAAGCAGGGGTTGTACCAACCTCTCTACTAAAGTTGCGTATCATTCTGCTTTAAGCATACACAAAAATCTTTTATAGAGCTCCGCAGCTTGCAGCAGCCTCTGAAATTTGGCAAAGAAACAAGCCTGGGATGAGGGAGATGCTTTTTGCTAGCCCCCTGAAAATCTGTCCAAACTTGGCGGTTAGAAACTACTGAAAACCACCAGGTCTCGCTGTGATTCAGCCGGCGCTGGTGACGTGCCAAAGCCAGTTGCGCTGCCCAGCCCCGCCGCCCAACAGCCTCCGTTTGTACCGCAGCCTCTCCACCGAAGCTCAAGCCACAAAGAGGAGACCAAAATAAAGCACGATTTCCCCCTTCCTCCCACAGCGACAGTCTTAACAACATCTCAGTTTTTGTCCCAGGAGAAGCGGCACCGACAAGCAGCCTCCAACTCCTCCTGCACTCAATTTCGCTACCGCCATCAACTCCAAACTATTCTTGTTCCTCCTTGGTTAAAGCTTCGTTCCCCACTGACCGGCAGGGCCACCAGGGCTCCCACTCTACAGTCACCTCCCAACACACTCGGGTTGTCTCCCTCTTTGGCCATGCCGTGTGCAGGAGCCACAAAGCCACAATGGCTCTGTACAACACACCTCCCGCTAACGCTTTTCCCCCTCCTACCAGCCAGCATTGTTCCAAAGGGGAAAACCTGCACTGAAGCAACGGCAATCCAGGCTGCAGCCAGAGGGTGAAACAGCACGGGCACGCTGCTGCAGCACGGGAACTGGCCTTTGAAAATGAAGGAACTGCCTACAAGAAAGGATCTGTTAAGAGAATACGAACGAGTTTTGCTGCATGCAGCGTTCAATACAGGAAGTTGGATTTCAGATTTCACTTGCAACTTAAATAACATATTTGAAGACCAGAAGCAATCACTGGGATCACGGAATCTGATCTTCTGATCAAGGAAAATAAACAGACCCCTCCTGCAGCAACTTCTGTATCAAGCCCAAAGCACACAGTTTAGAAGGATATCTCATCCCAGACTCAGATGCTTCGAGAAACGATAACGCATCTCTAGCAAAACTCTTCCAGTGGCTAATTACCCCCACCGTTAATTCAGCCTCCCATATATATTTAGTAATGTGTTGCATTTAACTGCCCCATCACAGCGTGTCTTTCACCAGGATCACTCTTTAATCCAGTGCCTAACAGGAAAACGGAGACGCAGCAAGGATAAGGAAGTGGCCTGCGGGATTCCTGCTCCGCCAAATCAGAAGCTGGAAAGAAAAGAGCGAGCGAGGCCGGGACGGCCCAGAGGACATGGGGGGGATCTGCCAGCAGGGCAGGCAAGGCCCCAGAAGAAGCCTGGTTTCACTGACACGTCCCCGTGCGATGCAAGCAAGCGGCCCCGTGACCGCTGCAGCACGCTGGTAACTCCTCAGGCCTCCTCTTGGGGTTAAACGAGCCAGCTGCCACCCAGCTTCAGGAAGCACCGGCCCTTCGCAGCTGCACGTGAAAGAATTCTGTTTTCGCACCTTCCTTTGAGCAGCAGCAGAACGCATGCAAAATGAGTGAAGTTGCTAAGAGACGCACCTGAACGCCGGAGTGCTCGCCAGCAGCTTACAAATGTTTACATCCTAAGGACGCAGCCGAGGCAGGCAGCAGCAGATAAGAACAGAAAGGCAGCGAGGGGGGCGGCGAGGCACAGGGGGCCAGGTGCGGGGCGCACGAGGAGCCCCCGGGATCGCGCAGAGGGGCCCTGCGTGCGGCTCTCGACAACGCCCGGTTTTCAGGCAGCAGCCTTTAGCGTGGGCCGGCTCTGCCCTACGGCACGGGGAGCACGAGCGGGATCAGGCAACGTGATCGCGGCCACCGCCACCAGCGCTGGAGGACGAGCTGCAGGAGCCCGTGGGAAGGGAGGCGCGATGGCCCCCGGCAGGGCCACCCCGACCCCTCCAGCTGGGGGCGGCCGCAGCCCCGCGCCCTCCCCCTGGTCTCCAGAGCAAATCCCATCCCTCTTCATCTCCTTACGTTCCATTAATTCAATGACTTTCTGTGGCAGGAAATCTCACAGAGCAATCACAGAGTGGAAAAAGCCCCCTCCTTTTTATTGGTTTTACATTTCCTCCATTCTGATCTCGCTGAATGTCCTTTGTTCTTGCACTGCAAGACGGATTAAACAAATTCCCAGATTTATGTTCCCCTGACCGTTCAATCTTTCAGACTTGTGCTGCGGTCCCTCTCATCTTTCTTCCCGAAGCAGCCTTCCCGAGGCCTGACACGGGATGCGGTTACCAGGCCGAGCGCGGCCCAGGCCCCCCCGCAGCCCCACGCGCCGCAGCTCCGGGCACAGCCGGGCACCGCGCTGCGCGAGATGGAGCCCGGCGCCCGAACCGAGCACGGCCCCGCGTCCACCCGCAGCCGCGTCTCTCCCAGGGGTCGCGGGGAGCGGAACCCAGCACAGCGCCAGAACCAGGCGCGGACAACAAAAACCGCAGCAGGAAAACAGCAGCGTTCAAAGAGCCACCAAACCGAAACGGGATTTCTTGCAGGGAGCGCATGGCACATGCGGCACTAACGCTATTTCTGAGAAAGGGGAAAGCCGTGCTGCAGAAGCCTGAAGGTCCAGGATCACTAAACAGTCAGAGGAACCTTGCGGGTCGAACTGCGCCCTTCCAGCCTAAAACCAGCCCCGCAAGCACGTGCCAGCACACAGCTATCAATTCTCCTCCTTCCCCTCGCCCACCCTTCCCTTTGGTTGCCTCCTGCTCCTCCACTTGCAGGCTCCTTGGGCCGGGACCGCAGTTTCCTGCATTTTTAGCGGTACCGGGCTTCGGCACGACTGACGCTGCCGGCTTCAATCGCCCCTCGACCCCGAAAGCCGCGCTCCCGCCCGCTCGGAGCGGGGCTCTGGGGCTGCCCCCGCGCGCAGGGGCCCAGCCGCCCGGGGCGGAGCC
>VXAA01006878.1:129432-231330 GCA_013399115.1 Anseranas semipalmata | reverse complement strand
GGTTGCACACTAGAACAGGCTCCCCAGTGAAGTAGTCACTGCACCAAGCCTGTCTGAATTTAAGAGGCGTTTGGACTGTGCACTTAGTCACACGGTCTAAAATTTTGGGTAGACCTGTGCAGTGCCAGGAGTTGGACTCGATGATCCTTATGGGTCCCTTCCAACTCGGGATATTCTGTGATTCTGTGATTCTGTGATTCTGTGATCCCTCTGCAAGGCCTCTCTGCCCTTGAGGGAGTCAACAGCTCCTCTTAATTTCATTTCATCTGCAAACTTAGTATGTATTTGAGTCCTGCATCCAGATCATTTATAAAAATATTGAAGAGAACTGGCCCCAAAATGGATCCCTGTGGAACCCTACTGGTAACTGGCTGCCAGCCTGATGTAAACCAATTTGTTATAACCCTTTGAGACCAACTCGTCAGCCAATTTTTCACTCATTGTATTATGTATTTGTCTACCTGTATGCTGGACATTTTGTCTAGAAGGATACTGTGAAAAACAGTATTGAAAGTTTTGCTAAAATCCAAAAAAGATTACGTCAACTGGCTTCCCTTGGTCAACTGGGTGGGTGACCTTGTCATAAAAGGAAATTAAGTTAGTCAAACAGGACTTTCCCCTCATGATCCTGTGTTGGCTATGACCAATGACTGTGTTGTCTTTCAATTGTTTTCTGATAACTCCCAGAATAATTTTCTCCATAACTTTACCAGGCACTGAAGTGAGACTGACAGGCCTGTATTACCTGGGTCTTCTTTCTTGCCCTTCTTGAAAATTGGGACGATATTTGCCAGCTTCCAGTCAACTGGGACCTCTCCAGATTCCCAAGAGCATTGAAAAAATAGTTCATTTTCTACTTTGTCTATATGTTTCTGCTGTTGACACCATTCATTTGACAGCTCAGAAAATTCAGGGAGAAGGAATCTTTGGCAGTATCAGGGGTTGCTAACCTCAGTATTGCCTCTGTATTTGAAGGATGTTTGTTTCAAGGTACACAGCACAGAACTGAGTACAATGATGGCAGCGCCCTTGAAATTCTGCTTTGGAGGTACACACTTGTTTCTCAAAGAGCACTTGAGCATATCCCAGTGATAGCAGCTCATCCATGGCATGGGGTGCCAGGTCTGCACAGACAGGAGTACAATTCTTGTACATGAAACATATATACACAAACAGCTTTCATATAAGAATGAGCAATACAAATGGCCTGATCCTGCTCTTTCTTGCAGGCTAAACAGATTCAAAGTTTGCTAATAGATCTCACTCATGGGTCTCTCTGGTAGCTGTCCCAGGCCTATGGTCCCTTCAGTGTCCAGCCTCCATACCTCTTGAGCTGCTTTTCAGCTACTCTGGCTTGAAGTTTGTTAATGTCTTAAACAATAATAAGGGTATCCAGTAGCTGGTCCAGACCTATTGTCCTATTCTCCAGCTGGTCCGGACTGAAGCATCTCAAATGCACACATATTCACACACAGAGAGCACAATCACATAGAAAAATAGTTAAAGCTTAATAAGAAAATAGAACAGACTGTGATGATCAAGTTCAAGGCTTGGGCAGACAAATGTGCTGACCAGTGTCTTAACACACCAATGGCTTCTTTAAAACAACAATAACAACAAAGAGAGTGGAGCGACAGGGCTGACAGGAGTTTGGGTGTCTGGAAAGCAGATTGACAGAGGCACAAGATGTTCTGGAGAGGTGCTGAGGTCTGCTAAAATGCTTGCTGGAGGCCTTCTGCCTCTCTAGTGCTGCAAAACTGTGCTCCCAGGGAGCAGCTGGTAAGCCAGATGTAGTAGGAAGAAGAAACTCAGCCAGATGACAAAGCAGTTGATTTCCATTACTCCAGGGTCTGATCAGCCAGCTTTGCCTCTCCCTGCCTCCTCCCTACCCTTTATGAAATTTTCACTCTCTTGAGCTGCAGATCCTGCTCACTTCCTTCCAGACCCTGTGAAGCTTTCTTCTCATTGCCTTGTTCCCTGGCAGCTCCTCAATAAGCAAGAAGAAAATATGCTTCCCTCATATCCTCCTCCCTTGTCCCATAAACTGAATGTAGCATCCCATAATCTGCTTTCTCACAGGCTAACTACCCTTACCAGAGTGTGAGAATGGTATGGATCCTATAGAGGTGCTGTTTCCCTACAGCTGTAAAGGTGGCAGCCTAAACCATCACCCAACATACAGGAAAGGTCAAAAATAGCTTTGAAAGTCTGAGGAGACATAATGAGAGTAATCACACCTGCTTTGAAAGGACTTTGGAGTAAGAGTGAAGGGGGAAAAGCAGTCAAGACTTAAAGAGTTAACGAGAGTATGAAGTCAACCCCTCAGTCTCACTCTTTTCTTTCTTTATCCTGGGAAGCTCTGCTTTTTCATCTTTGCGTTGCAGTTACTACTGGAAGAGGCATCGACATTTAAGCATATTCCTTCTGACATACTTGGTTCATTCCAGGATATAAGTTCACAGTCTTCAATAACCAGGGAGCAGAAATTATTCTTGACACAAGAGCATCCTTTCAGGTAATCCAAGTGCTCACAGAGGATTGTACATACAGCCAGTGCAGGAACTGGTCAAAACTATTCAGTGTGGATAGACAGGCTCTCCAGAATCCTTGCAGTGTTCGTGCAGGATCAATACATTAATGTTAAATCTATTGTGTGGAGCCTGCCATCTAGCAATGTGCTTTCTATCTCCACCTTTCATGGGGAAAGGGCATGGTTAAAACAGGTGTGGACATTCGTTAAATAACCTTATGACCTGCCAATGTGGAAGTATGCATGCAGAGATATGAACCTCTCAGTGTAACAACAAACATCTTCAAACTGAATTATCCTATTTCATCTTAAGAGAAAGTACTGGTGCACTCAATGATTCTGACACAGAAATTACAGAAGCCAGGGTAATCAGAAGTCTCTTTTGTCAAGCCTGCTAGGATGACTATATCTTGGAGATCCAGCAAGGCTTGCAAAACAATGGAGTGGTGGGCTTTGTGGTTTGTGTGGTCAGAGCTGTCCTAGCCCAGGGACCAGGAGAGAGAATTTATACTGTTTGGGTACCCACAGAGACTAGAGGTCTGGAAGATTTCAACCAAATTTCCCACATACATTATAGAAAGAGGCTTTGGAAGATTGTCTCAGGGAATCCGAGCACTGTTTTTGCCCACAAGGGATTTGCCACACTCCAACTGGGTAGTCACTGATTGATAGGAAGTGAGGTTTGCAAGGCTTCGCTGGTTGATAACCACTGTCTTAAACACTAGAATGCACTCCATGTGAAGGAGTAGCATCAGCTGGGGTCAGAGGCTCTCTGCTGTTTTCTTCTGTATCCAAAGTTTGTACCTGGATGTTGGCAATCCCATGTCCTAAGGAAAATGTTTTCCCAACAGCCTGACATTGCCTCTTTCCTAGAACCTCCAATTAACTGTGACATGACAGATGCAGTGGCATGGACTCCCGGTGGGTGCTATGAAAACATGGGATTTTGTTGTTTTTGTTTATTTGTTTGACTGATCTACTTATTCATGTAGTTTAGCTGGAACATGAAATACAACTTGTATTTGTGCTTGGAATCAGAGAAATTCCTGTCAAATGAATTAAGTTTAATACAGCAATAGTTATAAAGATTTGAATGAGAATTTTGCTATAGAGCAAAAATACAGAAGCAGATACTTGTGGACCTCTCAGTTTTAGAGGAATGTGTTGTTTCAAACAAGGTGGATTTATTTTCTTTGTGGTAGTCGTGGTTTTGTTCTATCCATTAAGAAATGTGTGAGGAAACATTCCCAGAAATATGGGNAAAAATGGGAAAAACTTCAAGAAGTCAAGTCTTCTTTTTTTTTTTTTTTTTTGTCAAAATAAGTTTCTCCATTTTAGAAAGAAAGAAAGAAGAGATTCTTGCACTGTCTCTATATTAATACTTAGTGATTCCTAATGCAACTGCAGCTGCAATAAAATGTCAATGTTGGCAACAAAATTATTTGTATGGTGTGTGTTGGATTTAGCAATTTATGTCCCATCAATAAGATACAAGTCTGATTCACATAATTAGAGTAATTCAAAGTATTTTATTAATGATAGCTGAGGATCCATTCATCCTGTGAAATAGGCAGCAATTTTTTCAACAAAGTTTTGGTTTTAAAAGTTTGATTCCTTTCATCATTCTTCCTCTGTCTTCCCACAGATCTGAAAAAAAAAAAAAAAACCCACAAGATTTTTAATTTTATAGTGAAGGAATTAAAACTGATTATTGCCTTTTTATCTAAACCGGGTTAACAGTATGGTGTTTCTGTTTTTTAGTCAAGGATTGAACTGGATCCATTTTTTTCCTACTATGGAAAGAGCCAAGTTTCCTGTACAGTTTTAAAATGCAGAAATGGTTTTTCTTCTGTTAGAAAGGTCCATTTCCTTCTCCTATTGAGCCATCTTGTGGTTGATAACTGTAAAACTGCTCTTGAAAACGTCTACCCAACATGATGGGAATGTTCTTTGTCCAGTGTTATCCAAGGATTACAATAATGAGTTACTATCCTTTATTCTTGGATGTTAGCATAACAGGTTTCTTGTGGGGAAAAAATATTACATGTATAAGTATAGAATAAGATATCACTCAGAGAGAGGAAATTATTATTTTTTAAAAGGTAACTGTTAGTGCTTCAGTATCAATAAAGAAGCTGTTGTAGAGCATTGCAAATAAGGCCAAATTTTTATTTATTTATTTATTGCCTAAAGAAAATAAACTTAAAACTTAACACTGTATTTTTCCAGGCATGAAAACTAAACCTGCAGTGTCTTAAACAAGTACGGACTCTCATTGGGAAACTGATTATGCTGTAAATAAAAGATACTCCATTTTTCATGTGCTTTAGTTACTATTGCCATAGTGATGCTAAGTTCTACTATTTCTTTAGGTAGATTTTCCTATCATATAGAGTGAGAAAATGTTTAGAAAATACATGATGTGGTGCCATTAACAAACAGTGAAAGATTTTCTTCATGCACAGCAAGTATGCTATAATATGCAGATCCCACAAAAGGGTGATCACAAGTGATTGCAGCTGTATTATTTTATTCTTAAGGGTTCGATAAAGGAACATTCTGGAAAACAGTAGGAACCCTGAAAATTTTCCATAAAAAGATAGGCAGATCATGTTGTTTGTCATCTTAGGGTAAAAATGAGTAATTCATTCATTATGCAGCATTTAACAAAGCTCATTCCTTATGCTAGTGACTCTGTTTAAAGGCTAAACATCTGAAGCATCATTTTTTTTCCAGTTGCACAGAGTAACTGCCCACACTTTGAATCATTTCTCTTAAAAAATCTCTAAGCCTTTGACATTTGAAACCCATATGATATCTGGCATAAAAAGGATCAGTGGCAATCCTCCAAGGGGAAGCACAAAGCACTGAAGAGATTCCCTAAAAGCTCTCTGGAACAGGTGAATTTAAAGAGAGGTTTGAAACATTTCACTCTATATTCCCAACAAGGGGACTCAGCAGAAAAGAGAGACCATCATGAGGTAATGCTGGTACTGAGAGCAGCTTGTTCAGAGACCTTGATCAATTATGATTTCTTTCCTAATTTTGTCAAAGGATGCTGACTAGGCAGCTACAAAAGACATTCAACATTCAACATACAAATTTAATATGTAAGATTTATACTTTTAAGCAGGAAGTAGAAAAAAAGATGAAAACATAGAAAGATTTGTGACTTACAGTAAAAACCTTGCTGGTTAACTGGATCCCAGCTAAGGATCCAGGACTAAGGACTAGTGTACTGGGAGAGGTGACTGAAAGGAACATTAAGGCGTCACCAAAAGTTCATCTTGACAAATAAGAATTTATTGAGAAAAGTAAGGCACTGAATTCAAACTGAAGTTTATGAAAGGTGAAAATGTTCTGATAGTAAATATGGTAGGGAATCCAAAACACTACTAAAAAAGAGGCCTGACACAATATTCAGAATTGAAAGCTAACAAATCAACACAAGCCAAGACACTGATGAATGTGTGTGCTTGTGTTCGTGTCTATGTATCTATGTGTTTAGTTTCACAAGCACCAGCAGAATATATGTAACTGACCAAAAAGACAAAAGTAGCACAATTACACCTGACAAAATCTTTGTAGAAAAAGCTGTTCATTTTTACAGTGGTAAAACTGAGTTAAATCAATCAGAAAACAAAAAGAAGGTTTATTAATGGATGCTAGTGACTGAGCCAAAACATTTCTACTGCTATTGCTAATAATGTAAGAAAAGTTGAAGTAATAGGAGGGCAATTTAGTAGAACTCTGCTTTTTGAATGGAACAACATATCTCCCGTAAAAGAGTATATGGGTGAAATGTAGAAAGACTAAATACATTTTTTAAGGAGAGAATTCATATTATCCTCAGAAAAAGAGCACCAATGACTGGATTAAAAGGACATCTATGCTTTTGCCACCTCAGAAGGGTGCAGTGTCGGGTGGACAGAGAACAAACGCTATAGAGAAGGAGTCAGGTGACATCTTCCAAGAATGTCATGTTGAGATTCTTGTTTGGCTCAGGCTAAGCAATGAGAATGAAACAATGTGACAGAGAGGTTGCTTGATTCCTCAAGCTACAAATGAGTATGTTCAGAAATTTACTGCACTTTACCAAGCATCAACAACAGCTGAGGATTTAATTGGAGCAGAATAATTATCTAAATGAAGAGAGAAGGTTTGGATAGACAGAAGACACTGAAAGTTGGCAAGACTGTAGCAGTTAAAAAGATTTCTACACTTCTTAGAGAAGTCAGTGAGGAAGCATGTAAACTGTTGAAGAATTAGCAGGAGGGAACTTTGGTATATCAGTCTTGCTATGTCTGTATCATAGTCTTACAGCGTGCTGAGACACTGTAAGGTTAGCACTAATTTAGCAGAAATCATTGCCATCTACCATCATGCAGAATTTCTTGATGTTTCCTTTTCTTTTAGTATCCCAGTACTGAGGAGGAGCAATTCTGTACAAGGTGCCATAGCTCAGGAGAGAGCAATCGAGAACACAAGGTGGAACATTAAATAAACCTACAGGTTTACATACTTCACAACCTTTTTGGATGGTGAATACTTATTGCAATATTTGGAAGGACTACTTCTGAGAGAATATATCACTTCAAAAGTTACCCTTCCACATTCACAGGGGATTAGAATATTATGGAAAACTTGCTCCTGGGCTCCTATCTGATTTCCCATTTAAAACAAAACAAAACACACACTATCATATAAGTCCATTTGTGCAACCCCATTTCTTTGGAGGGTCTTCCCCAGCAAACCAACAGAAGTCCCTTCATAAAGTTTAGTTAAATAATTCATCACTGCTTCAGGAAACCCAATGACTCCATCTTTTCTGATCACTTGTGTATCTGTAATGTACTTTATAGGTTTAGATGGCAACAATAGTAAATAATTTCAGAAAAAAAAAAAATATTAGAGATGGGAATGACTTACAGCATTTTTTGTTGTTGTTGTTGTTTGTTTTCCTGTAGTTACAAAAGTATCTAGATAGAAAACAGACCTAAGAACATGTTCAAATAAGAAAATGCATGACTGGTTTTGATAGATGTGTATTTGCTGGGAGAGTCCATGTGTTAATGGAGAATTAGTTGCCTTCTCCTGTGCTAGAAAAATACACAAACACTCTGACATTACTTCATCATTATCTATTTTTCATAGCTTTAGCTTAAAATAATATGCTAAAACTGAGGGTAGCAGGCAAAAAATAAAAAATAAAAAAATTAAGAAGGGTAGAAAAATCAAAACGCTCTTTAAAAAAATGCATAATTCTCCAGATCTTACTTGACAAGAGGCATAAGATAGTTCTTATGACTCCAGTAAAATGACCAGAGAGCAGTTAAAGACACAGATGGTGCAGAGAACATTTTCTTAAAATTACCTAATAAAACATACGAAAGAAATCCTCACTTCATGAAAATTTATAGATCATTTTACTAATATTTTACTGCAGATATAAAACTAATTCAGTACAAATTAAATTGACTGGAAAAAAAAAAGAACAGTAAAATCTATAGAGTTTAAGATTGATAAGGGACTTAAAAAAAAAACAGGGTTAAAGAATGATAGTTTTCTATATGAATATTTCTGTAGCTGGGTAGAAAATGTTTTTGTTTTACTATGACTTGAGTTATAATGTGTAATAATCAATTTGATAATGGATAGGGTAATTGTATTATTTTTAAAAATGATGCTCTAGTGATGATGAGGAATGGGCAGCAGTGACTGGATGGGATAGAACTTCCTGCAGGGGGCAAACTTGAGCCATTTTCCGCTTGTGAGCCTGAGCTACTCTGATTTATGAGCGTGTTACACTTCTGGTTCATTTTACTCCATTTTCTCCAATTGTTATTACGACTTTGCTAAGCGATTGTTTATCTCAGTAGTTCTGAGCCGATTCTAAATAACTGGATAAAATCCAAAAGAAATAAAAAATGCAAACCTTACAAAATCTTAAACCAGACTTCAAAAAAGATGCAGTAATGAGTCACAACCAAAAAGAAAAACAAAAACCATACAACCCTTTTTTCCCCCAGTTCCCAAGAACGTTTAGACAGTTTTCCATCACTTTTCCACTTCCATCCCTTCCTATGTTTAGAATTATGAAGTTTCAAGTGTTCCCTTCTAGAAAGACAAGTCCAAAAATGCCACAAGAAAGCTTTTATAACACTGTATTCCAAGCAAGCTCAAGTAATTTGCAGCTTAATTTGCAGACCCATGAAGATCAAAAACCAACCTGAGTTCCCAGGCTAGGTCTACATGGAAACTCTGTAAATTATTCACAATTTTTGATCTTTTAAATACATTGTCCAATAAATCTATAGTTTGGTTCACTGGGATAGTAAACATGTTTTACAACTGAAATGATAATAAACTAAACAGTAAGGGGTTTACAATTGGGTAACCTAAAAAAGAACGTTTCAGTGCATAGTTTCTCATGATGTCTCACCATAACAACCACTAAATATGAGCCTTTCTCAAGGCTCACCAAATCTGAAGCCTAAAATGAAAATAATATTATTAATATTAGTAGTCTAGATTTGTCACTAAGCAGTATATAATAGAATATTGCTTACTGATCACCAGTCTTGCTGGGTAACCACAAATTTCCCCCTAAACAGAGTCCAAAGTGATCAAGCATTGCCAGCTTACTGTGTAACATATTCATTGGAAGACTCCCCACAAAAGTACAAACTGTGAGTATCAGAGGTTTATTCAATTTCAGAGAACACACATGGGATTTTATATTTACACTGTACAAACCTGAGTCAAATCTTTTGAGTTTTACAGAACTGGGCTACGGATCTCATGAGAATACACTGTCTTACAAGATTTGTAGCACACCTTGCTTTTCCAGTAAGGAACCAATTAATATTAAAAAGAAAAGAAAAAAAAAATCTAGTGGGACTTGACTAAAACAGGAAGTAAAGATTCGCAGAAAACTGAAAAGCTGCTAAAGGTTACCAATGAAGTTTAGAATGAAAAGGCTTAAATCTAAGTTTAGGAGAGACATAACTATGAAAATACAACCTGAGACATACACAGTCCCTTCCTCCCAGAAAGAACATGGAGATTCATAGCACTGTGTCTGCCTATTAGACATCCTCTTAGTCACCCTTTCTTTCTTATTGATACAGAATATGATGTCTCCTGGAACCATTTGACAATTGTAGGAATTTTGTCATTCTCTTGGTCTCCTGTGAGAGCAGCAGAACCTCTCCATCTTTTTTGGGTGAAAGGACAGGGGACAGATACCTCAGAGTAGCTGCACTGTTTTCTACAGTGTTGAGCTTTTGAGTCCTGCAGCATTTGGTTGTTCTATCAGAACTGAAGCTACTATAACAGCTTCATGCTGAGTCTCTACCATGTGAACAGGCTGACAGAAAAGCAGCAACACATTACTTTCCTTAAGCATAAACCAAATATCTGTGGAAGAGGACACCAGCACTTGTGGGGTGGTGGTGGTGGTGTGGGGGGTAGTGTGTACAAAATGAGCCCTCCTTCCAGTGCAAATAGAACTCATAGGTATGACTTTGCTATCAAATGGGGAAATTCTGCAATGCATAAGGAGTATTCTGACATATCTCTCTTCCCCTGTAAGACCTTTTCCTTCTATTCTGTGGGACAACTAAACATAAATACAGAGAGCATTTAGGAAAAGTCATTCTTCTTTTAATGATTGCCACCAGCTTATTCTTTCAAGCTTCCTTCTTTTTTTTTTTTTTTTTTTGTCCTCTCTCTAACATATTTTAGAGTTTTAGCTTTGCCTTAAAGTAACAAAAAAACCAAACAAATAAATAAAATAATACTTTTCTCATTTGAAGAGGACTGTTCTTCTTCTACTGTACAAGTGTTCAAACAACCAGGGAAGATTCATATATTTTTGCATTAACAACACAGATAGAATTATTTAGGTATATCTTTAATAATTCTAATAATTCTATTAGAATTCTAATTATTCTAATTAGAATAGGTGTTAATTATTTTAACATAGATCTCCCACGTACTCTAAGACCATCATATGCTTGTCTGTGAGAAGATCGAGTCCAAGAACAAGCCATTTCAGCAGAAAAATTTTCAAAGCCTGAGAAACTTCAAATCTTTCAGTGTTTCAAGGTTAAGAAAAGACCCATTTTTTATTAACCGAACTTATTATAAAAATCAAGTCTTCTGTGCGTATGTATACACACATACACTCCAAATGACCTGTTTTTTTTTTGTTTGTTTGTTTGTTTTAGTAAATGAACAAAGAAAAAAGTAATTGCTTTCCTTATTCAAGAAGGGTTGAAAAGATGAAAAAAAAAAATGAAAAAAATACTGTCAATTGGATTTGTTCAGATGTCTCCTACTCTGCCTCAGGTTTACTGGTTCATGTGGGCATTTACCTGAAAATGGACCTGACAGCATTTTGTTTGCTTGCTTTCTGAACTAATAAGTGAAGATAACAAATAAAGAAGCATTAATAAAATAAAATCAGTAAGATTTTCTTTTTTTTTTTCAGCAAGTCAATTATTGTAATAACTGTAATAACAAATTCATCTAATAAAAATGTAAGATATTTTTTCTGCCAAAGGTGTGAGAAATGTTCTTCTACATGCTTGTTTTAGAGTGAGATTGGACATCACTTTACCCCTCATCTTCACCACTCATCTTTTATAAAGTAGAAAAAAGTCCCAGCTGACCTACCATGAAGAATTCCAATACGAGCCATTTCCAGTTCCTCCTGCCAGAGCCCTTGCACTTCACTTGAGATAATTAGATGTTTATCAGAAAGGGATCGTGCCATTTCCAGAAACAACTGACAGAAGCACCTGGAAGCTAAGAAAATAAGTTTCAATCAAGCAGGAAGAGATTTAGAAACAAACGCCACCCCTCAGGTAAGTGATCAAGGGAGGTGATCCTCCCCCTCTACTCTGCCCTGGTGAGACCGCATCTGGAATATTGTGTCCAGTTCTGGGCCCCTCAGTTCAAGAGGGACAGGGAACTGCTTGAGAGAGTGCAGCGCAGAGCCACAAAGATGATTAAGGGAGTGGAGCATCTCCCTTATGAGGAAAGGCTGAGGGATCTGTGTCTCTTTAGCTTGGAGAAGAGGAGACTGAGGGGTGACCTTATTAATGTTCATAAATATGTAATGGGGGAGTGTCAGGAGGATGGAGCCAGGCTCATCTCCTTGACATCCAACGATAAGACAAGGGACAATGGGTACAAGCTGGAACATAGGAGGTTCCACTTGAATATAAGAAGTAACTTCTTCACACTGAGGGTGACGGAGCACTGGAACAGGCTACCCAGAGAGGTTGTGGAGTCTCCTTCTCTGGAGACATTAAAAACCCGCCTGGATGCATTCCTGTGTGACCTGATCTAGGTGTTCCTGCTCCAGCAGGGGGATTGAACTAGGTGATCTTTCAAGGTCCCTTCCAATCCCTACTTGATTCTGTGATTCTGTGATTCTCTGTGATCCACCCACAGGGCTCCTGTATAAAGCATGTTCATAAACCATGCATCCCTGAAATCTCTCACCTTGTCTGTATTTTCTTCAGTGTGAAGTCTAGCTGTTACACTCTGATCATTCCTACTGGATTAACCCCCTCTCAGAAAATATCCAAATGAAAACAGAAAGGGTGAGAGACCTGTCAGGGCTCAAGTGCCAACTAGCTTAGTCTTAGAAGCTGTCTTTAGCAACTTTAGCAGCAGAAATACAGGCAGCTTTAAGCTTAGAAGCTTAGAAGTGTAGGCTTTGAAGATCTGTATTTAAGCAGTGGTACCCTGGTGATCGAGGTAATCCAGTATTGTACTGAGATGACTGAGGTTTGGAAGTCCCCCAGTGGTTCTAACCATTACTGATTGTCTGACAGTAACAAAATTTGTGCCGTTATGTCCAAGAGTTATTATTTCTTCCTTGGTAGCCAAAAATATAAAATCCATCCTGTTACAGTAGTTAAAAAAAGACTCCTTTAAATGACACTAGAACCTTAGCCACAGTATTGCTAAAATGCAATCTGATCCTCACATCACTGAAGTGTATGTCATAGTGTATGTTGTAGCAAAGTATGCAGACTCATACACCCTGCTTTGCTGTTCTGCCCAGACCTTTACTCTTTCCATTTCTGTCTTGCTTTTATCTCCACAACTGAACAGCATGCAACAAAAAACGCCAGCCTCTCTCCCTAGATGAACACCTCCTCTCACTTCCAAAAATAAAAATAAGATCCATATTAGATCTACTGTGAGGCTGGTTTGAGCTGTAGTCTTAAAGCTGAACATTTACATTCAAGAGCTTAAATTCAGCACCTTTTGCTTTGTCTCAGCTGGTTGTAAGGATTTTCTTAGGACATTACATGTCTTCAGACTCCTATATCTTGCTATTAGAACAGGTTTATTAAATCAAACTACATTTACTCATTTATAATTCCATCCCTTTAATCTTCAAGAAATATTTCTCTGAGGCTTTGCTTTGATATCTGTCAAAAGGCGTGGTCTATTCCACTAAAAAAATGGAACACTGAAATAGATGGTAAGAGCAGGAAGACATAACCATTGACACTCTATTTTAAGATGAGGGTAGACCTTTTTGGTTATTAAGTCAGAGTGAAAGAATAGCTGCTAGAGAGTTTAAATTAAAAAAAAAAAAAATCTACTTGAATGAATTCCAGTGAAGATAAGAGAAGTACAAATGATATATTCCATTATAAACCTTGTAATAACTTAAAATTGATTAGTGTTTGAAGACTGATGGATAACTGAAAAGCATTGCTATTATAAAGCAAAGTGCAATTTTTGATACCATGCAACTCCTTCAGGATCTCTATTTTTTCCCTCTTTTGTAATATTCACAGCAGAAATAAAGAGATATCTGTCATTCATGAGAAATGAGTCTAGTTCTGAAAATGATATTGTTAGTCATGTCAAGTTTTAATAGAAGTGGTGAAATAACGATTTGGAAATAGGGGGAACCAGGATCAGAAGGAACGGTTCAGACATGCAAGTGCAGGAGGTCTCTGTCTGCTTAGAATCTCAATTACAGCAGGTCAGGCAAAGGGAGCTCAGCTGCAAACATGAAGCTTAATATGAATATACTCAATGGCATATGGGAGAAAAAGCTCATATAGGTAAACCACAATTCAGTCATGAGCTCTTGAGCAGACTATTTAGCCTCCTCCTTACATTTTTTTCACTAGCTGGCATATAAGAACTTATAAGGCAGTAGTTAGAAATTGAGCCATGGAAAAGATGCACTGGCTTTAAAGGATAAGTTAAATCCTCAGCAAACATGTGTGATATCAGGTTATCTTTCACCAAGCAATGAATAAAAATGTTACATTAGAATAATAGAGTTTATAATCCAATTTTAAACTCAGGGCAATTCCATCTATAAGAACATTCTTTCTCTGATTATGCTGTTTTGACAAAGCTATCACAATTTAGGATGGTAGTTGAACTATTACTTTGGAATCCAATGTCACAAATATGGTTAGCTTCTTTCCATTTTTTATTTTCCAAAAGAAAAAAAAATCAAAATAATTTAATTCTCTTTCTTGTGTTGAATTTTTAGATTGTAGCAAAACCTAGCTTCTTTTCTGGGCACCTATCAGATTTCAGATAGGTAAAAAGATAGATAGGTAGGCAGACAGACAGATATAGAAGTGCCTCTGGCAAATAGTGTGATGAAAGTAAACATGACAAGTCTTCATGAGAACTGAAATATAATGGGGTAATGTGCAGTAACTGTTGAAATCAGGTGGGGATGTGTAGAGACAACACAGATGCTAGGGTCATTGGCTGTCACAGGAACACCATCTTCCATGGTGATTTCGGCTAGAATTTTCCCTTCTCTGACAAAACAGCTAAGAGTGAGTGCTGGGAAAATCATTGATTTTATTTAAATTTAGGTTTCCTGGCAGGAAAAGAACAAATTCATTTAAGAAGAAAAGTAAATTACCAATGATTTCTGACTGATTTTTTTGTAAAGAAGCTCTCAGTAACAAATGTGGACTTGACATATTTCCAATGGAGCTGCAATAATGTGGAGTAGGACAGAGAATTTGGATGAGCTGTGAATAGTTACAATTGATAACTTTCTTTTATGTTGATTATGACACAACTTGGAAAGTCTGCATGTTCCAGATGAAGCAGCTAAGGGTAGGTTTAACTAAATAAGTGTCAGCACTTCCAGAGTTTGAGGAAGAGCTCAGAGCATAACAAATTGGGTGGAGAGAGTGAAGAGAAATCTGTTGAATATTCTTGTTATACATTTCATTCAGGCAATATAAGAGAGTAGGTTTAAAATTTTAACCTAAGAAAAATGGGCTGCTAATAGGTTGCAGTCTTGTCCTGTCAAATTACTACTGTTAGTTGAAGAAGACATTTGAGTGTTACTGTAAGCTTTCCTCCACAACCCAGCAATTTTCTGTTCTGACCCCTTATTCCAAAGATGACCTGAAAGTTAGATTTACTGTTTAGCTTCTAGCTTTACTGACAATGGTACTTGCACTTTTCTTAGAGTGCAAGAGCTCTCCCCCATGTGTTAGAAAAGAAGCAGGGAAAGCAGGAAACCGACATGGCTGAGCAAGGACCTGCTGGTTGAACTGAGGTGTAAGAAGGAAATACACAGGCAGTGGAAGCAGGGACATGCAGCCTGGGAAGAGTACAGGAATGCCGTCCGGATGTATAGGGATGGGATCAGGAAAGCCAAAGCACGGATGGAACTGAACTTGGCAAGGGATGTAAGAATAACAGGAAGGGATTGTATAGGTACATTGGTGAGAAAAGAAAAGCCAAGGAGAGAGTATCCAAGCTGAGAAAGTGTGGGATAGATGAGCGGACAGTTAGGTGGGTTGAGAACTGGCTGACTGGCCGGGCTCAGAGGGTGGTGATCGGCGGTGCAGAGTCCTTTTGGAGGCCTGTGACCAGCGGTGTTCCCCAGGGGTCAGTGCTGCCATTCAGCGAGACCTGGACAGGCTGGAGAGCTGGGCATGAAGAACCTGGGTGAGGTTTAACAAAAGCAAGCGTAGAGTCCTGCACCTGGGAAGGAACAACCGGATGTACCAGTACAGGCTGGGGGATGAACTGCAGGAGAGGAGCTCTGCGGAGAAGGACCTGGGGGTCCTGGTGGACGACAGGTTGGCCATGAGCCAGCAGTGCGCCCTGGTGGCCAAGAAGGCCAATGGGATCCAGGGGTGTATTAAAAGGAGCGTGGCCAACAGGTCAAGGGAGGTGATCCTTCCCCTCTACTCTGCCCTGGTCAGGCCTCACCTGGAGTACTGTGTCCAGTTCTGGGCTCCCCGGTACAAAAAAGACAGGGATCTTCTGAAGAGAGTCCAGCAGAGGGCCACAAAGATGATACGGGGCCTGGAGCATCTCTCCTATGAGGAAAGGCTGAGAGACCTGGGTCTGTTCAGCCTTGAGAAAAGAAGACTGAGAGGGGATCTTATCAATGTTTATAAATACCTGCAGTGTGGGGGACACAGGGATATGGCCAACCTCTTTTCAATGGTTTGTGGGGACAGGACAAGGGGCAATGGCCACAAAATGGAGCATAGGAAGTTCCGTACCAATATGTGAAAGAACTACTTCACGGTGAGGGTGATGGAGCACTGGAACAGGCTGCCCAGGGAGGTTGTGGAGTCTCCTTCTCTGGAGATATTCAAGACCCGTCTGGACGCCTACCTGTGCAACCTGCTCTAGGGAATCTGCTGTGGCAGGAGGGTTGGACCCGATGATCTCTGGATGTCCCTTCCAACCCCTACAATTCTGTGATTCTGTGAGTACCTCCTCTGATAAACGAGAAGGGAGAACTGGTAATGGCAGATGTGGAGAAGGCTGAGATACTCGACAACTTCTTTGCCTCAGTCTTCACTGGCAGTGGAGCTTCCCACATCTCTTGGGTGCCTGAACCTCCAGGCAGGGGCTGGGGGAGCAAAATCCCTCCCACTGTAATTGAAGAGCAGGTTTGAGACCACCTGATGGAACTGAGCAGGTACAAGTTTAAAGGGCCTGATGAGATGAATCCCAGGGTCCTGAGAGAACTGGCTGATGTAGTCGCCAAGCCACTCTCCATCATATTTGAAAAGTCATGGTAGTCAGGTGAAGTCCCTGGGGACTGGAAAAAGGGAAACATCACTCCCATTTTTAAAAAGGGTAGAAAGGAGGACCCGGGAAACTACAGACTGGTGAGCTTCACCTCTGTGCCTGGGAAGATCATAGAACAGATCCTCCTGGATGCAATCTTAAGGCACATTAACATGTGCAAGACAAGGAGGTAATCTGAGACAGCCAGTATGGCTTCACCAAGGGCAAATCATGACTGACCAATCTGGTGGCCTCCTATGATGGAATAATTGCATCAGTTGACAAGGGAAGACTGACCTTTGTCATATACCTGGACTTCTGGAGGAAGTGAAACTTGTTTACCTTGGAAAATACCATTACATCTTCATTAGGTTAGGGCCCTAAATTCCTTGGCAATAACTATGTGACACCGAGGAATAAAGGGATCATCCAGGGGCTGTCCAGTCTTTTGTGAATGCACAATGGAGTTTTACATATCTGCTCTGTTTGTATGCCTGTCTCAATATTTCAGGCAGATCTGAAGAACAGAAAAGTGGATAGGAAGCTCATGAATAGTACTCATCTGATAACCACTCAGCTCATAACTTCTCTCCCAGTCCTCTAAACAGGGATTGTCCTTGGACTACTTGCAAAAACAAAATAAAACAGCCTCTAAACAACACAACTTCCATAGAGTTCTCTTTATGTTCCCTGAATATCCTGCTAAAAATTTGATTACATACTTTCAAATATTGGTTCCCAAATCCACATGAAACCTGCAAAGTGTGTTTCTCAGAATTCCTACCCATGTGATATAGTGATATCACAGCACAGATGTCATAAGCCTTGTGATAGTGACCCAGGAGAAAATTTTGTTGCTTACAAATTATTTTACATGCCTCTTCTATTTGTTGCTCTCTAAAATACTGTATATCTTATTCAAACACCTCATTAATTTTCATTGGCACCTATTGGCACTCAAATCAATGTTAGTAGTTAAGAATAATGAACATAGAGTGGAAAGTGAAATTTAAAAGAAACCACGTACACGAGGAAAGACACATAGGTGAAGGTGTTCCTAGAAAGAGCATTTTTCACAAAGTATGTATCTTGTGATACATATCAGAAGCAAATTTTGAGATGCATTCAATATATTACTGAAAAAATGCATAGAATGACAAATGAAGATAAAAGTAAAATAAATTGATATCAGTCATATCTGAACAGAAGATGTGAGAACTGCAGTAAGAGCACAAGAAATGTACCAGTACATGCTGGGAGCTGACCATCTGGAGAGCAGCTATGCAGAGAAAGACCTTGGGGTACTAGTGGACAACAAGATGACCATGAGCCAGCAACATGTCCCTGCAGCAAAGAACAGCATCCTGACAGTAGGCAGTCATGCCAGCAGGTCAAGGGAAGTGGTCCTTCCCCTCTGTTCAGCCCTGGTGATGCCACATCTGTAGTACTGTGTCTGCTTCTCTGCTCCTCAGCATCAGAAAGACATGGACTTACTGGAGTGAATCCATTGCTGATCTGTGAAGATGATTAGGTACATCTCTCATATGAGGAGAGGCTAAAAGAGCTGGGACTGTTCAGCCCAGAGAGAAGAAGGCTCAGTGTGTATAAATGTCTGATGGGAGGGAACAAAGGAGAGATAGCCAGCTCTTCTCAGTGGTGCCCAGAAACAGTAAAGGATGCAATTGACATAAATTAAAACACATGAAACTTTATTTGAACACAAGATTTAGTTAGTTAGTTAGTTAGTTAGTTCTAAGAGAGTGGTCAAATGCTGGAACAGATTGCCCAGAGAGGTTTTGAAGTCTTATCTGTGGAATGACTCAAAATCTGAGTGGGCACAGTCCTGGGCAACCTTCTGTATGTGACCCTGAATGATCTGGAAAGTTGAACTAAACAATTGTGAAAATTCCCTACTAACCCTAATATTCCTGTGATTCTGTGATGAGAAATAAATAAATAAATAAAATAAAAGCTGGCAAAGACTGGAGTAGTTTTTCTTCATGACAAATCTTTCCCTTGTCTCTCCAAATGCAGAAGGCTGAACACTTGTATAATTGTGTAATATGGTGATGAGGGACACCAATCTCTTTGTTACCTCATCTCACGATAACAGAGGAGACAACACAAGGACATCACCCTAATTAATAGGTGTAAACTGGCTGTAGTCCTGCTTGACTGGGAAGACAGGAAAAGACAGAATTTGAAAGGTCACCTTGTGGCATTCACATGGTCTCTGGGGTATTGTTTCTGCATTCCTCTACAGAGAGGAGGACTAGTAATGGTGGAGTTCATTTTTGACAGGGTGAAAAAAAGATACTATCCTTTATTTATAGCAGGCATGTGAAAAATATCATGAAGGTCTCTGGGTTCTCTCTACAGTGGATGACCAAGTTGTTCGTTAAATCCTTCTGCTGCTACTTTTTCCTAAAGTTGTATGATCTGTAGCTTCATCTTCAGTGGTAAATTAATCAAGGCAACACTGACCCATCATCATCTATACAGGTTAATCACTTTCCTCTTCCTGGCCCAACTTCAGTCTGTGCTAAGTAAAACACTCCCAAAGAGAACCTATGTGTGGTTTGAGGACTGCCTCAGACCTGAAACTCTTCCTGGCTGCTAGAGTGGACACAGGTCATGTTGTAACACTTGCTGTCATGACCAGGGAGGAAGACAGACCTCAGACCTGTTAAGCCTGCTAATGCAGATGTATCAAAGTCAGGTCAAAATTACAGCAACATCTTGATGGACCCTTCATACTTACACAGGTCTTTCTCCCAGGAAGGTTTTTCCTCTGATCTTAGTGTATGGGGCTTTCCAAAGTCTAAGCTCTAAGGTTTTGGTTTAATGGCTGAGTAAGCCACTATAACAATTTAAGATACTAGCAGCCTAAATTTGCAATATTAACAGTCTGCCAGTGGTTATCATTCATCTGGCAGACTTCATGGAGTGCAGTGTGCCCCTGTACCCCAACAAGTACAACATGTATCCTGTCACTTTTCCCCATTCTCCACTTACTGCTAAATTAATGCACTAACCTTTAGACTGAAATGTCTGGCACCTGCATTTTCTTCTGTCAACTCTGCTACAGAGATGGGTGTTTCCAGTAGATATCTTAAACTAACACAAGACCAGTCAAAGCTCATTTGCCAGGGACATTTTTCTTTCAAAGGCGTTGAGAACCAAGATCCAAATGGACTTTCAGCCTTTTGGAAAATACCATCCTAGACTTTTCAGAATTTCTAGTGATCTGTGGCATAAAAAGTACCTGTTATCCCACAATGATGACAGCATTTGTTCTCAATGTTGCCTTGTACATGAACGGCATATTTTACACATGGGCTATTGTGCTGGCATCAATCCCAAACATTATATTAAGAATTAAAATAAATTTGAAAACATGGTGGAATAAACTACGACTAGCTAATAAAATGGTCTTGGGGAAGGAGAGTTATGCATATAGAAATTAAAGCTCTGTTATTAATTGTTAACACTTAGGTGTTAGATTTTATTTTTTTTCCAACATTAGTGTTAGTTTTTTCCAACTCTTGTTGGAAAAACATCAACAAACTTTTCAGGATATGTTGCAGGTGAAGAAAGCAATTAATTCTCGGTAGAAAGTGGTTTCGGTAGATGCCATACTGTACAGGTAGCATTAAAGGCTGGTGAATAATTTAAATGGCAATCTAGAACTACCTCTAAATACATTTGAAAATAGAATATATTTATCCAAAAATGTATGGCTTATTTCATTTTTCATCATGCATCTTTGAAAATAACAGTAATAGTCCTAACATGATCTTAGCAGGAATAAAAAATTGCTTATTGTAAAAATTGTAATTCACTCATTAATTCTGAAGCCCTGCTGTAATAAATTGAATTACATAACAGACAGCAGTTCAGTCTTGCATGGTTTAGTTTCTTGAAGTGTGAGGTAATCTATCTTTTTAACTGTTTTTGAACATGAAAGTGGAAGTTCTTAGGAGTGCAAGCATTTTATACTGGAATGAAGCAAGCCTGTCTCTACTCCAGGAGCCTACTTTGAACAGATGTCACTCTAAAGCTTCAAAGGGAACATTAACCTTTACATAATATGTAGAATCGTCCAATCCTTATCATGAAAATAAGTTTCTTCTTGACTCTAAATGTGAGCACTTTATTTCCCAAGGTATTAGGGTTGATTGACAGTTAGTATTTTTTGGCCTTACTTGAAACTTACTTGAAGAAAGAGGACCTTTTTATCCCTATTAATGCTGTTTATATTCTCATTTTAATTACTCCAATACCATTCCAGAGTAACTCCTTGAAGACGAATGCATCGCTCTGCCTTTCAATTGATGTAAGTGGATCTGAAGTTAAACGTAACAGTTTGAAACTTTCATTGAGATTGACCTTTTAATTCTCCTCCAGACTAAAGGCAAAATTATACGAAAATTAATTCCAGCACCAGTGGGCATTTTTTATTTTTTTTTTTTGTATTTTTTTATTTAGACAGAACCATGGATCTAAAGCACCAGGAAACAATAAATGAGACGCATAACAGTGAAAAAGAAGCAGTAATCAAACAAGGAAGTAGGAACAAGGTAAGTGCTTGCACAGAAAGGAAGCAAAGAAGAACCATCAGATGGGCATTAAAACATGTAGTGCTAAAAGAAGGAAGAGAGAAAGATTTAAAACAAAAGTTGGGGATCACCTGGGAAATATTTTCTTTGGGAAAAGATCCCTTTATGGAAAGCAGCACTACTCAGAGCATAACAAATAAAAACATTCATTAAAGGATTTCATTTATTCTGCACTGCCTTTGGTTAGCAAAAGGCAAATTTGATATAGCCAGAGAGAAATAATTGTCTTGCTCAGGAGGAAAATTTGTAAACTGAATGTTTGCATCTTAAACACTGTGTTTGCATGAAGACATGAACATTAAGTACTGTCAAGGCAAGAAAAATACTGAATTTCTTAGAATATTAGAGCAAGAGAATCTGCCATTCTCCATTACCATACCTGCAAGTTATCAGCTGCACCTATCAGGGAGAAGTTGTCAATCAACTCTATTGCAAGGATGAAAGAGTAGATGGTACAGTTTAATTTTATTATGGAAATTGATTTGCATCTTTTATATGTCTTGATTGAAATCTTTCCAGGTAATGGCATTGAAGAATACTCATAAAACTGCCATGACTGTGGTAATAACTATTATTATGATCAAATTTAATAATAAAAAAACCTGTCTGCAAGATGGGCAATATGAATAATTCATGTACAGTGTTGCTTAAAATGTGATAGAGAGAAAAAGACTTGTAGGAAAATTCTTAATGTATCCAGACAGGGATGATAATTGGTTTTTGCAACTAAATGAGTACTTCATGTACAAGACAGCACTAACAAGGCAGGAGAAGAAATTTACACATTGGGGAGACAATTTCATTTATTTGGTTACAGCAGGATAAGTGGAATAAATGGGTTTCCTTAAAGGAATTGACAGAAAATGCATATCTTGATAATAATTAGTTTTGTTTACAACTACAGAACAACAGAACAGGAGACACAATAGCATCTTTTCAATATGTAATAGCATATGTACCATGTGCCTGTGTAGGCCTTACTTATGCTATTAATCAAATATCTGCAAACACTGGCCGGCTCTCTTTCAGTGCTGTCTTAGTTGCATGCATAAACAGGAGTCAGGCATATGGAGAATTGTTTCACAGTTGCACTTTATTTAATTTTGTTTGCTTTCTTTAAAGTATACAGTAGTAGATAAGCTTGCATTTCCTGCTTTTATTGCCTACCATCTGGTGGAAAAAGAATGCAATAACATAAAAAGGAGCAGATGACTAAGACAATATTTTGGTGGCAGGGTCTGAATTTTCAGTGAATGAGTTCACCAAGGATGTCAATTTCAGGAACAGAAAGCCATACAAGTACTCATCCCTCTACTATGGCCAAAGACACTGATTAAGTTTGAGAACTGGCATCTCATATGTAGGTATGACTAGTGGAATTTCCTATATATCAATGTCTGTGTTTGTCTCTCTAGAGCAAAAGAAGCCTGAGAATAAACCAAACTCACAAGCAGTAGCCTAAATCCTCGAGTCTGAGCAACTAAAGGTGGGTCATTATTTTTTGTGTGCCTGGAAGTCTTCAGTGTTGAACACACATCAAGAGGACCTGCATATCTCATATGAATGTCACATAAACACTCAGATCAAAACCAAGCCAAACCAAACCAAACCAAACCAAACCAAACTATATTATAAAGGCAATCAGAAAAATTTTGTGTAAGAAAATACCTCTGCTCCAAGAATCTTTCTACAGGTGTCAGTGTAGCCTTTTTGTAATATTTAGTTTGATTTTGTCCTCCCTGGTGTCCAGGTGTAGAAGGTTCAGGCTCTGATGGTCAAATAGACATCCCATTCCTTGTTCTATTTTCTATTTCTAATCAGGGTTCGGCATACATATGAAAAATATAGATATCTATATGTACTTGTATGCAGCAGCGTGGATGGGAGCATACTTCTGTTTGTAGTACACTATGTTCTCAAGTTATTAAAACAAAATGAAACTAAATTTTCCTTTTTCAAAATACATTAAAAAAAATACAGTAACAAACAAAACCCAGTTAAGTAGCCTGAATAAAATTTCAGAGTTGGATTTAGTCAAAATCCCTCTCAATAAACTATGCTTTACCCATATCTAATTCTCTCCACATTTGAACCTGAGATAAATCATCTTTGTTCTGGCTTGCCACTGGGGTCTCTGATCAATGTTGATAAAACAAAATGACAATAAAGAAGGCTTTTAAAGATACTATGGAGAAGTGTGGGAAAAACAAAACAAAACAAAACTATGTTCTTTGGTTATGACTATGGCCTGTACCTCTCTGTGTTTGTTTATGATGGATTACTTGCTATGGAGATTAGATCTAAAGGGAGTTACACTTGCAAAGCTACACAATAATCTAGCTAAAAGACATCTCAACAAATACTAAAATACAGTAGCCTGGTTAATAGGCCTGTGGTTGTTTTGCCAAGATAGAGATCTGGAAATGATTAAGCCCCCTAAATCCTCTTTATCATCTAAAAAATTCTGCCCCATGAGGGGCTTTCTAGGATGACTCAGATAAAAGGTCAGAGCTTTAAAACTACAGATTGGTTCCTAAGAAAACCAGGGCCATGAAGGGAACGCTGTCCAGAGCCCAGGGGACAGATCAAAACATGTAACTGATAGCTGCAGACACCCACTGAAGTTTGCCTGGCTCTTGAGTGTGGGCTGTGGGCTGGATAGCAGCAAGAAGTAGTGGCACCATGGGACTGGTTCAGAGTAGCAGTTACTGCCAAGCGCACAGTGGGCTAAGATTTGTGCTAGTAATCCAGGTCATTGCATCCCAACGAGCAGCTAGGCTGCAGATCACTGTCTTAGCGAGAGCTCCCAATGTACCTGGTCTCAAATTGTCAGGTTGCTACAGAGATGATCCGAGTGACTAATAGCCCGTTCCAGGTCTCTGTGTGTGATCAACATCGCACAGAACCACCCCCACATCAGCCACAGCTCCTTCCAACTCACACTTTCAGGAGCTTCTCAAAAGTAAGGGCTTCACCAAGGGAAGGAGGCAAGTACTTTTGAGCATCTCAGGTTTTGTGGGTGCTCTTCATGGGTTATTAATGCATAGATATGAATGCACTTTAAACATGTTTCGTGTTGATAATCAGTAACAAATCTGCCCAGCAGATTGAGTAATCAAATTAAAAAATTTTATTGAGTGGTTTGTGTGGGCCAAACACGGGTATTTTAAGTGTATTAACTGCATTAACTATCATCAACACCATTTGACAAAAGGTATATTTGATGTTTATTGCTCTTGTCTGTGGGTTAAAAGTTCAGAAGGAACTCCAAACCTGCTGTCAAAACCATAAACTTACTCAGGGTCTGGTTTACCAGAAGGAATTTTGCATTCTTCATGTAGAAGAGAAATCTGAGCAACATTAGATATTGTGTGTTCTGGCATTCAAATATAAAAATGGTAGGTAACTTTCATGAGTGAGGTGCATATTCACAGAAAACTCTACTAATGTGCTCAGACTGTTTCAACAGGCTCTTGCAGGATAAAAAGCAGAAAAAGTCTGTCTAAGCCAAATAACTTCTGATGTTTCTCTAGCTCTCTTTTTACTTAAAGATATTATTTTAAATAGTATTTCTGTTACTAAAACACTTATGGAACTGCAGTTTGAAGTCTACCTTCATAATCTTGTTCTCCTTGGCCATTTCTAAACCTCACTATGGAGAGCACAACTCCATCTTTCTGGATTTGGTCACTATGCTGATTCTGCAGTAAAACTCTTTTCTCCTTTGTTAGTTACATTAGAGAAATCAATATCAGAAAAGTCTAGAGTGACATATCAAAAGATTATAGGAAAACCTGTTCTGCTTCATTAACACTGTGCCCAGAATTACTGCATCTGCATGTTACTGAGTTGTAGGGATGCACTGGAAGTTTTAGCAATAAAAGCAGTATGGTCGTGTATGATCTACACAGACCAAAACACTTCAGAAACGAGACAAAAAAAGAAAAAGTCAGAATAATCTTCTTGTCTTCTCATCGAGTAAAGCAAGTGAATAGCCTTCTGTCTTTCCATAATTAGAGCTTTTAAACAGTTATTAATTAGCTTATTATCTGGGGGGTAAAAAAAATCAGAGAAATCATACCTGATTTGATCTCTGGTTGAAATAGATCTGGCACATTCAATGGAGGTTCTTAGAGGAATCCTTATTTACATGAGCCTTTATATTTAATAGTATAGAGATCAGCAAAAGTTACTAGAAAAATGCCCTAGGGAAAAATCAAATCAAATTACCTGTTTTAATCATTATGACCAATAATAAAAGAATATGTTTTACATTTAAAAAAGACTAATTCTTGTAGCCAAGAAAAAAAAATAAAACATTTATTCTGGTTAATACATATATATATATATATATATATATTTTTTTTTTCATACCAAAGCACTGTGGAGGAAGTAAAAGTTTTGATGAAACTTGCAAGTATAGATTCACTGAGAACACAGTATTTTCCCTCACACTAGTAATAGCAGGACTATAGAAATGGAAGCTGTTCAGGGCAAGTGCTTGGGATGATCTGAGCCAAAATGATGGCAGGAAGAGACACAGCACGTAACATTTTCAAGGTAGAGGAATTATATATAGCCATGATAGTAATCGAAATTTCTCTAAATTAGCCCTGTCCAAAGGGCATATAATTTAAGAACAGAATTAATGAATATGATTTTTCAGATTTCATAAATATTTCAGAAGAGGGGAAGCATTTGAGAAAGATAAACATTTTTCAATTTCTGTATCAACTTTGCATGATTTGTTCATACAAAACATAGAGATGTCATCCAGATAGCTTTCCAATTTCACTGAAAAAATAACCTGTGTTACTTGTGAATCCACTATACATTTTGAATGAGTGTTCCCTTCTGCTCACAAGAATGACATTCATGTTGCATTTGAGAGACAGAGTGACATGCATTTTAAAGTATGTTTCCTTCATAGATCAAATCTGGATCCCATGAAAAATGGGAAGGACGTTTCTTATTGGGAAGCCAAATTGGTCTGTGAGTACTACGCAAAAAAATTTCCAGGTCATGAGATATTCTTTACCATGCCAAGGGTTTGCAGGAAGGAAAAAATGATGGGCTGTCACCTTATCTCTTTTAAAAGGTCTGCAGATGAAATTCAGTACAGTTTTCAGTCCAGTGTTCTCAACTTTCAAACTTTTTTAATGCTTCAGAAAAAGGCAAGATGTTTTTTTTCCAGAAGAAGATGACATGGGTGTCAGCTCAGATTATATGTTTTGTGACAGAAGTTCTTTGGCAATGGATTAATGGTCTCATTTCTTCCCTCTGGATATTCCCACATTGCTGTAGTTACTACATATACAGCTGGAGGCTGGGAAAACACAAAAATGAAACGAACCTTTTGCCATTCAGAAATGCCAGTTCTTTGCAGCTAATATGTACTACAGAGAAATATAGAACGTATGAAGGAAGACAACAAGGAAAGAGAGACTATGTTTTGGTAATTTGGGAATTCAGGAAGATGGGGAAAGACCCAAGCACTAGTCCCTGATTTTAGGAGAGAAAGTTTAACTCCTGGCTATTCAGAAGAGGGTTTGGGGGAGGAATAAAGGTCTAGGCAGGAGTAAAAGAATTCTTCACTTTATCTCAAAGAACTCAGAAGATCTTATTCACATCCCAGCTGGGATGAAAGAAAAACAAACAATGTGTAAATTTTCAATATATTTCACAAAGCTGCTTTTACATCTGATAAATTTTCAGTTGAGACGATTGACAGTATAGACCCTAAAAGCAAAACAATCAGGCACTGTGATACAGCACACTTGTGTGGGTCATAAACTAAAAGGGATAGAGCCTGAAATTTCTTCAGCACAGGTCTGTGTTGTCCAGTCTAAAAAAATCCTTCCTATGTCAGTGATTATCTACTGAACCATCTACTGAATTCCAATAGGAATCAGTTTAAGTTACTCATGAACACATATAAAACACATGGGTGGTCTGCTTTGAAGTGTCAATGCCTTAGATTTAATATGCTAATAATTTATGCATAAAATACAGGTTGCATTGAAGAAAAAATCCAATATTGTCAGTTTCTATGACAACCAGTGTGCTAGCAGATTACATTGTCTCACATCAGATGGTTGCCAAGGTTGTGACCTATTTCTTAGTTCTAATCATTTCATTTGAAGAATTTGGAAATGTTACCTCTAACATAAACACTAATATATTGCACGTGGATAATCCTTAAATATAAAAAACAAACAAAACAAAACAAAACAAAAAACCTTACATGTTAAATTAAAGAACAGGCTTAGAAACTGAAGAGGACATATAAAATGATAACACCAAGAGTGAGGGAAGACGTGTAGAGCTGTGTGAACAGGCAGTGGGCTGGTGTACAACATTTCAGAACCAAGTCAGTGTTTAGAATACAGTGGTTAGGTACAGTGTAGCCAGTAGCCAAAGACCATTACCACTTGTTTGGCAGTTTTGCTTTTTTTTTTTTTTTTTTTTTCATGATCAAGACAGGCATCAGGTTGCTATTCTTAAATAAGTATGTTGCAAAAGTACCTGTAGGGCCTGACTGCGGTTTAGGTAGCAAAGCAATGGTCCTCTAGTGTTTACTCATTTTACACTTTCCGATTTTAAAACTATCCAGCTGGATAACAGTTTTGTCACCAGCACTGTTAAGTGACATTTTCTAGTTGAGCAAGTAACTTCTCCTTTTTGGTTCTCTCCCATGCAGCTACGAGCTTGGAAAGCAGTATCTGTCCATCGTGATGGTTAAGTCAATACTATAAGCCCCAGTCCATATTTTTATGAAACCCTGCACGCTTCCTGTGGTCCATAGGACAAATAGTCCCACTGCTTGTTTAATCAAGCTTTTCCAGGCAGATCAGTTGAGGTAAAATGGAAAACAGCTCAAGCCATTCTTTTGTTTTTCAGGATTGTTATTGCTCACGTTCAATCCAATGGCCATCAAGTGTTAGCATTACAGTATTTGCATCAGAGTTATATAACCTCAATAACACACTGGAATTTGGCTTTGATTATCACTATATGATTAGGGAAATACAAATAGCCATAACTGGGAAAAAATGACCTCTTTTTACACTAGTATTTGCAGGCCTGTTTTGTTTTCTTTTTCCTCCATTCCTTTCTTAGCAGTATTTCCATCATGGTAAAAGATTATCTTTGAATCCTAGGCTCTTCTTTTCAGGTTTGTTATACTGTATGTTTTGCAAGAGCTGCAAATAATATGCAAAATGAAACACTGCAAAATCTGTTTCATCATGTTCTATTTTTCCTTCCAGTTCTTTAACCTATTTTGTTTGTGACACATACATTTATAACTGGCCTTTATTGTGAGGTGAATTAACTCTAATGAATAAATATGATAATAGATGTTCCTGCTTCCTTCAGCCCCAGGCTGGTCAGCTAGTCCAAACAGAAAGATTTACACAGAACAACAGTTGGCATTGATTTGAGTGATTTCCTAGCTGCCTGGTCTATACAGAAATGTATTTCCTGCTAATATTTATTGTTTAACTTTCCTCAGAAAACTCTGCAATTGATTCCTCTAGATCATGCTAGTTGGATTCAGATCAGAACATTCTTGTTAGTTTTTTTGTTTGTTTGTTTGTTTCATTGTTTGTTTGTTTTGTAGAAACAGAATGAATAATTGTCTTGCTCAGGAATCAGGGAAAAAACTTCTGCAAACTACTGGAGTACAGCCCCTTTTTACTGATGTTGTAACTTCTTCAGCAGATTCACCGACTCACCTGAAAGAACTTAAAGTATAATGTTAATAGATGTGAGAGAGAAAACTAAAAATGGGAGGAGGAGAAGAGTTTTTCTAGCAACATGCAGATAGCACAGCTATTTTATTTCTAACTACAAGTAACTATTTAGTAACGTGCTAGATAAAAGTGTCTCTAGAGAGGCATAGCTCGTCCTAGAAACTAGTATCTATGACTTTCTGTCACTCTGTAGAATCATTTCAGTGGCTTTCTGTGACTCAGACCACATGCACTGGAAAAGGGAACTCTCAGCTGGACATACAAGAGAGCGGACAAATGTAATACCTAGATCTTCTAACAGCTGAACACTTAAGATAATGCTTTGGTGACACACGAGCACTTTTGTGGTGTGAGGATCAGAAAAGATGGAATAGTACATTTTTTACCACTCTCTCACGGGTAAATGGGAGTTGAAGACAAGACATTGCTGTTTCCTGTTGCCCCATTTACTTAGCTCTATGTGAGAGTATCAAATCTCAGTGGTCTGGATAAAGCAGTGCTTTGAAAATCTCTCTCCTAGTGCCAGCCTGGCTATCTGATGCTAGGAGCCAAGTGCAGTTGGCAAGATACCCGGGATGTGATGGCCATACATTTCTCTTTTTCCTTTGGTTAACATTTTCTGAATGCTGGTAGAGAAGCCCAAACCAAGCCCAGGTTTTGTGAACCCAGTAACTCCTGGGGCTATTGTTCCCAGGGCTCCTGTTTCTTTAAAACTGTACCCTCCAACATAATTATGTATGCCATTAGTACCCTGATGATGCTTTATCCTATCTTTGAAAATTTGACATGATGATCTTATCCTTGAAATTTTCTAGTTAGAAGCTTTTGCATACCTTTTTCTTACTAACACTATCATAACAGAAAAAAAAAAATGTATAGAACTGTCTTGAAATTTTACTCGTGTCATCCATTCTTCTATTTCCTCTGTCCCATGGTCTACTATTAGCGGGGAGTAACAACGATGTGCTAATTTAAACTTGTGTCTATTCCCTTCTTCAGCAAACACTGCTTGAAGTTATTAATTTGTGGTGAGGTGAAAAGCAAAGGCAAGCTGGGGAGTGAAAGACATATTGTGTGTGCATGCATCTTCCGCTCTGCAGTGTTTTATCCACACAGCTATGTCAGTGAAGAGTGTGAAAAATCACATATTCTTTGCCAAAATAGCTATACCAGCCAAAAACCCCATGTGGACACAGCTATGCTGACAAAAGAGAGCTTTATGGGCTGACCTCTGGGTGCTTGGGGAAGTTATATAACTATGCAGGCAGAAAAACTCCTTCTGTCAACATACTCTATCTCCACAGAAAGGGATCTTGCTGCCACAGCTAAACCGGCATGGATCTATTAGCATAGTTATGTCTGCAATATGGACAAGTTCTGCATCTAGTGCAGTGGCCGAGGGAATTTAATCATGACAGAAGAAAGAATCATGGCTATCTTAAGCTACTATGAATCCTTATTTAGCACTAGTCAAAATTTGCTTATCACATTATCAACATCTTATTTCTAAAATGTAAATAAATTCTTGTGTATGGCGTTCTTCTGTTGTCTTGTTTTTCCTCTCTCTCTGGAGAACCCGTACCACTCCAGTATCTATCATTAGGAGATAGTTTTCTAGGTCAGTGGTTTAATTCCTTGATTATCATTTAGAATATGTCACATTCACTGATTAATTCCTAAAGTTTTAAATTTTCTTCACAGTTCCTAGTAATTTATGAAATATTTACAAATATTTTTCTAGCATCAAGTTATGTTATGAAAATACATTTGTATATGCAATTTTTAAATGGTTTTTAAAATAGCAGCAGGACAAAGGGAAGTACTAGGGAAACTGGCATTTTGCTGAACCTAAGTTATTTACACAATATTAGCAAAGAAGGGTATGAATTCCTTTCTTTTTCTGTAAAGACAGAGCTAAATGAAAACCAGGCAATCAGTAGGGTCTTGGAAGAGTAATCTGATTACTCTTTTCCCATACCTGTGTACACGTCAGTTCACGCTATTCAACTTTTTTGTTATTTTGCATTATTCAAAATTATTTGTCAAATAATCCCACAGAAACCTAGCGAATCAAGATTTTTTTTGCTAGGCAGAAAAACATTCCTGACACTTTCATCTTCATTGTGCTTTCTTACTAGGGTAGTAACAAAGACATTTACTACACTTCCAACTCTAATAGCAAGCCTGCTATCCCTCCTAGTCATGGTGACATTGTGAGTAGGCAATCCATGTGCAATTACCTCTCTCTCACATGTTTATACAGAAATCAATAAATGGAAATGTGGAAGATCAACATCTCTTCTGATAACACTCAGCCTGGGACAGTGACTAAAACTTTTAAGATACTGGTGGTTTATCTTCTTTGGATTTTGCATAATTTATGTCTTAATCATTGCCAAATGGTCAGAGATGTATAGGTTATATACACAAATACACATATATATGCATGCCTTATGATAGCTGGGATTTAAAAATTCTTCTGTCCTTGAAAGTCTCCCAAAAGAAAGAATCAACCATTTGCTTCCAAGTCCCATTGTCAATATCTGGTATAAAGAGTTCCCCCCTGAAAAATTTCCTGGACAAAGTACATCAGAAAAATAGGACAGACCCATCCCAAGAGGGACTAAGGAAAAAGAATGTCTGCATACATAGAAGAACTAGAAGACAACTCATTTTTAAGAAGTAAGGATTAAGAAAGTGATTTTGTGAAGGTACCAGGTCAATGCCTGCAAAGTACTGGGGGGTTAGTGGGTTAGTGGGAGTGTCCTACACTTGTTCAACTTCTCTGCATTGATGTGTGCTTTGGGGAAAGAATGACCTTGGTGCAATACTTTATGGCATTTTCTTCATCTATCATGTACCTATGAAAGATGCAACCGCAATGTGGTTGAGGCTTTCAGGAAGGAGATGTGTGCAACTGGAGATCGGTTGAAAACATGAAATCATAGTGTTTGAAAACTATGCCAAATGTTTATGCCACAAAAAGGTTCCTTCTGGCACTTAGTGTCTGGAAAGCTCAGCCATTAGAAGTGTGGTGAGCCCATGAATGCATCTTAGTGTGATATACACATATGTTGCATTGGAAAGAGTGATAAGAATAAGAAATAAAGACATAATAATTTCTCTTTGTTAACACATTTTGTGTAATAATTTAGGCATTAGTAGAACAGAAAAGAAACCCTAATGGAAGCCATTGATTTTATCAAAAACACCTATTACATTTTAAGCAGCTGTAAGGTATGTCATTAGATAGTTGTCACTTATGTTATAAAATGTTCAAATCTTATTTATTCTTTTGAGAAAGACATTTAATTTCCTGATAATAAAATCTTTGTTTTTCCGTTTTGAATTTTTAGATTTGACTGCAGGATTCTTCTGCAGTTTCGTATAAGCAAGAGACTGAGTTGAGCAGCTCACTAGACAAATGTTAAGTAATTGATATTGACCATGTCTCACTGACAAGATAAAGTTTACTAGCTATGTGGGCAAGAACTATAATATTTGGAACAAACCTGGTCACTAGATTGAGTTAAAAGGCATTAAGCATCAAGCTTAAGCATTCAAAAAAGTCATGAATATTAGACACTGTTACGAGTGAAAAGAGTTAAAAAGAGCAGACTACATGGTTTAGGTAAGGGTGTCAGGAAGTCTGTCGGGCGGGGAACCAGAAGAATTGAACCATGCAAGACTAACAAAGAAAAGAAGTTGTGAAGGTATGGAGAGAACCATTTGATCTTGGTAAGCTTTGGGGTAATCCTAAATTTTAACTTTTTAAAAAAGAAGTTCCATGGACAGCAAGCCATAGCAACAAGTAGAGCATGCAAAAGATTAAGACAAAAGTATTTGTCTTTTGTAATGGGAGAGTATTTATCAAGGAATGAAAACAGAAGATATAGCATATAGCTACTATAGAGAGGTGTACATTCTCATCAACATGTTCGCTCTTGTATATTTATATTTATATTATTTATATTATTTATATTTATATTTATATTTATATTATTTATTTATTTATCTATACTTATATTGGCACAGAGCTTTAAATGTCATATGTATTAATAGACAAAATGTTCAGACAAGTCCCTTCAGGTGATCATGCCTCTTTCATGCGGTCTACAAATGACTGCCTAAAGAGTGAATTGCAGACATCTACTTTCTAACCCAAACTCTTTCAGGAAGCTGTTTTTTCCTGTATGCTCCTTAAGATCCACTTAACTATCAGGGAGAACAGCTTAGTTTGAAGGAGGGATTAGAAGGACAAAATAAGGAGAATTTTGAGGAGAAAGGCTAACTTTTCAATTATACTAGTGATTCTGAAGGTTTGTAGGTGAGAGCTCTCTCCTTGGCACTGTGCTTTACACATTCTATGTTATTCTGAGCTTTTAAACTTTACACCAGGTTGACTGAAATATTCACCCGGTTTTCTACCAAGTGTGAGGTGAGCTTAGCAGTGGTAGCCACAAGTTCAATAAGTCTGGCAAATCTTCTCTTGGGAAGTCCCTAGAATGGCTCAAACTAGCAGAAACAGATAGTCCTGATTTCTTGTGCTGTCAGATATCCTGTGACTCAGAAAACTTGGTTTAGTTTGTCTGCCTTACCACAGAATTGTTATGTGACATGGATGAACAATTTAGGTCTAGATTTTTTAAGTATCTAATCTGTGTATGGGTTCCAGTAAGAGCTAGGCACCTGCACAGGAGATCACTATTTTACCTTTGCATTATGGGCCTCAGTTTGTCTACATCTAAGTATCCTATCAAGGAAATGGCATAGCAGTGTCTATTTGAAAATGTTCACTGAAGGTTGTAAATGTCACAAATACTGGATAAGTTTGGAAGGCCAGTAACTGGTTTTTCTATTTTTATTTTTTTTTAATGTTGGTCAAAAAAGAGACAGAGGTCAAAGAGGTGGGTAAATGGGTAAATGTTTTTTTTTTTTTTTTTCCAAACATCTTCACACATTTGTTTTTTTCTTTTTTTTGTCTTCCCCTAAATCAGGCTTCTCTCCTTAATTTATGAGATCTGATAAAATCCCTTTCTCTTGCTGTTGCACTGGAGAATTTGCAAGCTGAACTGGTCTTGAGAGGACTCTCGTATTCAGAGTTATAGTGCCCTTTCCCTTAATAATGAGGATGACAAAAACAGGTATAACAGGGGGCTTTGCACTATTGCAACAAATTAAGCCACTTTATTAAAACAAACGAGACAGTTGAGATCCTTTGATATATCCACAGTGCCTACATCCTGCAGATGTCTCACTTCAGTCAATTAATCAACCATTTCCCAGAGCATGGTAATTGTTTATGCAATCCACTTTGATATGTTTTATAGCATTTTGTTTAATCCTCCCTAACTTTTCATCCCTGGCAAGAGCTTTATGGTAACATAAACTGTAATTGTGCAGTAAAGAAAATTACCTTATGTTACAGTCTACAACTGCTTTATCACCCTCATCCTAACGTACATAACCTGCACTCAAACAGCTAAATATGGTGACTGAGGCTGGGCAGCATGCTGTTTTAATAGGAAGTAAATGCAATGACTTCTTGACAAGGATCTTAACCTCTATCAGGAGACAGAGTCAGAACTGTCTGGGGGATTTTTATATTTCTCTGTCAATGACAGGAAGAAGACTATATTGACATTATAGCTGGCAGAATTTTTTTTTCTTTTTCATAAAAAATCTTTCTTAAAGACAGAAAGAGAAAGTCCTTCAATTCTCTCTCCTCTCCAAGAAGACTATTTTTTTAATTGTTAGTATTCCAAAAAAAAATACTTATATTTAAATTAAAAGTCCTTTTTTCTTTAAATTCTTCTCTTTTTTTATATAACAAAATCAGAAATGAAATAAAATGCAAATGAGTATGTTTGTAAAAACAATAAACAAGGTATGAGAAATAACTCAAAATCTTTTGCTAACCTATTTCATTGGATAAGTAAAGTCAAAAAAATTTAATCAGCAACTGAAATTTTTTCATTTATTCTTTTTAGGTCAGAAACACATCAAAATCAACCATCTCCACCAATCTTTTGTCTTAATCTGAGTCTTGTTTTCAGAAAGCAGTAGCCAAATGGCTAATCAAAAACTTCTGGTCAACACAACCACAACAAATCTTTGTCCTTAACAGTTGCCAGCTACCAGTGAGCTGGAGAATCTTTGTTGGTGGTGATACTCTCTCTCTAGAAGGAGACACATTATTTCCATTTTTCCATCTGCTTATATAAGTCAGTAGAAGTATGGTTCTGTACAACTCATGCGCTTTTAGGACATGTGCTGCAGAAACACCTCTGCTCCCTCTTCCTTTGCCACTGCACTGACAGTTTGTCCCTGCACTCACCAGTGTGAGTTTCAGAACAATCTTGGCCTCACCAGTCTTGCTTCCCACTGTGCCAGTAGGAAGTGAGAGTGTTATAGACTAAAGAAATTTCCCTCCTGACCTTTTGCTGTTCCCAGACAGTGTCTTTTTTTTTTTTTTTTTAATTCTTCAAAGACTACTGGGCAGGAGTATGGCAGTCAATCTGTGACAAAGTACGAAAGATCTTACTGGAAAGAAGAAATGATGACATAAGGCATGCAATGGCACTGCTGTTGCTCATTGCCTGCCACACTTCAAGATTACTTGTCCTCCTTCCTTTCCAGGAGGGAGCATTAGAAGTAGTTTTGTCTGCCACAGCATGACTGTCTGCAGATAGTGCCTGCAACCATTATTGATCGCACACTTGTACATGCACCTTGGACTTTGAGACTAGGCAGTGACAATTCAAAATCCATTTCTTCAGCAGGTAGGGATGGAAAGAAGCCACAGTCATGAACTCGACAAAATAAAACATCAAGATTAAGATAGAAATATGAGGGAAAGAAACAACTCTCCCACCTAATTCCACTCCCAGATGAGGTCAGTGTCGTGCAAGTTAATTTGTCTCTCAAAATCTCCTGCATCACCACAACTGTTTTCTGATATGCTTGTCATCACTGCCACTAATCCTTGTGCCACCCCACACTGACTCTGACCAGGAAGGTATTGGGCATGTCAGGGGTGTTGACTGGCATCAAGGTATCCTCTCTAACTGTCTGAAGATTTCCTCTGCATTGTATTGTATGGCATAATTGCCATTTCATGTCACAACAAAACCCCCACGAAGTCATGAGTGCTGAAAACTATTGCACTGAACTCCAACTGTCAAGAAATAAACTTTTATCAGAAAACTCAACTTCTTTCCTCATGCCCCTTCCTCCTCTAATCCTTTCTGTTTACCACTAAAATCTAAGCCTGTGAAGAGACTCTCTAGGGCTTATGAATAGGATTTTCATGCAAATTAATCTATGTCAGCAGGTTTTTGTTTTTGTTTTGTTTTTTTTTTTTTGACCTCTCCTCCTCCCTCTCCCAAAGAATGGAAGAGCTATTCCCTCCTCAGCACTTGGCTATAAAGCTTGATGATATATATCATCAGTAAACCCATTCTTTACCCTAATGCTGCATATTTTTTTGTTATAATGTTTTCTTCCTTTTTGGGTGAGAGAAGTGATATGTGTTACATTTGGATCATTTCCAGTCTTACTGTTGTGTGCCATACTAAGTACCACAATGATCCTTAATTGGCAGTAAATAAGAAAAAGCAGTCATCCTTGGAAAGCAGCTGCTCTATGAATATATGGTATAATGGCTGTGTGTAGGCTGTGGTAGGAAGGTTTCAGGTCACAGTTAGCTTAAAAGGAGGACTTTGACATTTCACGTGCTGAACTAATAATAACTCCATGTATTATCTGAGGGGAAAGAATGGGCAGGAACATCAGACAGGCAGTCTCACTACTGTACAGAAATGAGTCCACTCTGTTCTATGAATTGGACTCCATTCTTTTTTGTCCTTCAATATGTTAGTCCAACAAATTGGACGAATTATGACAATTTAGGTGTGGATCATTATGCTGACTTTGTAGCATTTCACACTGGATACATTTGGTATTGCTTTTGAGATCACCAAGACCAATGAAATGACGGGACCTGGATGTTAAATCTATTTTGTAGTGTTTTGTGTAGGAAGACACAGGCCTGTTTTTCCACAGGGGATGCTCTCACTTCATTGTTAACATGATATGAGAGGGCTACCATTTTTCAAAGACAGGAAATAAATGTAATTTACTTGGTAATTTCTTTTTCTTATCACTAGAACACAAGTTATCTCTGAATTCAATTTATTTGAATAATACTGTTAAAAGAAACAGAGAGAAGAGACAAAAAGAGAAAGGTATTCACCTTTTGTATATGGCTACAATTGAGCTATGCATTCCTTTAATTCTCAAATATAGCAAACCTGGAGAGCTTTTCTGAGTGAGCAATTGCAACCAGGTGGATGCAAATTCATTGCCCAACAACAAATTAATTTACTTAGGTATGATACAACTTCTTCCTCTTCTCATTATGGTAATTGAATATTCATCACATAACAAGTGCAGTTAATTAGCAGATTACTCATTTACTGGACAAATAATGAACATCTTATTCTGAACAAAAGGGAATAGGAAAGCCAGAGGGAAAGAAAAGAAAACATACATTTTTATAAGGCTATTATTTAAATTAGTCTTCTTTTAAATAAAGAGAGAAAAAGGAATCACTAAAGATATGCAATTAACTTTACTATTATTATTATTATTTAATGATAGCTATACTGTATACAGAGATAACGTAGCTCAGGCTTTGTACAGAATGAGGAAATTTCTTGCCACTATGCTCCCACAGAAATCAATGGTAAGCTTCCCATAATGTCAATAGAGCTAGATTTTGCTCCTGATATTTCAAAAAGAAAGGAATATTATCACCAGTTTAAAACAAACAGTAAGCCTTTATGATACATCAAAATTGATTCACATTTTCTTTAATTTTATACTGTTGGTTCCTAAAGGCTTTTTGTCTGCCTGTCAGCATCAGTCTGTTGTCTTTTGTCTAATATTTAGGCAGTAAAGATCTTTCAAAAAGGACATTTTTGTCTCCTCCATTTTTTCACAGTGCATTCCTTGCTCATAATTCAGGCTCTCATATTGTGTACTACAATCTTGCTGTCGCTAGCCAGAAAGCTATATAAATTGGCATGGCTCCATTAAGGGCAATGGAGCCAACCAAATTACCTAGATGGAGAATATGATCCTTACTATTTAAGTTTACTTACTTAGCTTTTTTTTTTTTTTTTTTTTTTAGCTTGGTACTGCAAGATAACTCAGGTTTCTTGCTGAGGTATCTAGACATTATGCGGATATTTACCAGACTCTTAAATGCAAAAGAGGCAAAATAAATCTCTGATATAATTCTTCTAATGTCAGTGGTCTCATGCCAAATTTAATTGCATCCAACATCTTAAAGCTGTGCCAAATATAAATTCTCATTGAAAATTCAGTGGCAAGAGGAAACAGTTCTTATAGGTGAAGCTAGAGTAGTATTGCATGCAGCTACGTGACACACTCTGTGGGAGGTTTTCCTTAAGTTGTGATAGTTTAGCATTATGCTACTACCTGTTGGTACCTGCCGGAATGGTTCTGATATTGGCTAAATTTTACAAGTTCATGACTGTGCTAAGCAAAGTTCTGGAGAACAAGTCCTACGAGGAGCGGCTGAGGGAGCTGGGGTTGTTTAGTCTGGAGAAGAGGAGGCTCAGGGGAGACCTGATCGCTCTTTACAGGTACCTTAAAGGAGGCTGTAGTGAGGTGGGGATTGCTCTCTTCTCCTATGTGTCAAGTGATAGGACGAGGGGGAATGGGCTGAAGTTGCGACAGGGGAGGTTTAGGTTAGATATTAGGAAAAAATACTGAAAGGGTTGTGAGCCATTGGAACAGGCTGCTCAGGGAAGTGGTTGAGTCACCATCCCTGGATGTATTTAAAAGACGTTTGGATGCAGAGCTTGGAGACATGGTCTAGTGGAGAGATTGTTAATGTTAGGTCTTAGGTTGGACTAGGTGATCTTGAAGGTCTCTTCCAACCAAAAGATTCTGTGATTCTGTGAAGTTATCACACCAAAAAGTCATATATTTGGAACTAAAGTTTTGACAAATTGAGCGTTTGGAGTGAAGAGCAGGGAAGGAAGAGGGAGCATAGATAGGAAAGGGACAGAAGGGAAAAAAATAAAGCTTTCAGGGGCAGGGGAAGGAGGCAAGAGAGACTCCTTTTTCTTAACAAATGCCCCTTCCTAATATGCTGGCCCAAGATGTTCCTGTTGTCCACCAATGAAGATAAATTATATTGAGAGACTGGAAATAGTTGTATCAGCCCCTGGATTTATCTTTAGCATCACTGAGTGATTATATTCCTCATAATGATTATATATACCTCATAATTTACTTAATAGGAATTCATAATGCTTTAGAGCCCCACTAAGCTTTGTACTAAGTTTATAGTAGTGTATAAATAGTGTACTTATGTACTAGTTACAACTGAGAGATGTGAGGTCTTTAAATGTGTGTGGGCTGTTAGTGGTTGTGCAAGAGGATTCTGACAACTGGTCTGATATCTTTGCTGCTACTGAATACAATCATTTCTAGATAAAGTTATATTTGTCATATATCAGAGGCTATGTCTTTTAGTGACTGTTTCTGTTTGTAACATCTCTTGCTGTAAGCTGAGCTAGATGAGCTCACTGTTAAACCTTCTTGCTATGCTTGCAGTGAACTTATGAAACTCCTCATTCTGGACACTGTGCAGAACTGGAGTGGAACCCTGGGAAATGGGAAATAGCAACCCAAAACACCAAAGAAGTCACAGCTCGGCCCCATGCTAAGCTCCTGGGTTTGAGAGTTATTTTCTCTTCCCTTTTATTTATTTTTTTTTTTAATTCCACGTATTAATTGGAGTAGCAGCAGTAGGAAGTAAAATCACCTGCAGCTGTTGTTAAATATGAAACAATATATAAACTGTGAGAGATTGTGCCCATTTCTAAGAAGAAGAAAAAGGAAAAGCCAACCATTAATTCAATACAAAAAATACAAAAATTGAGATTATTTTCTATGCTTAATCTTCCACCATTCCTTCAATTATTGTGCTACTAGTGAAGAACTACTCTTCAGATGGAGCTCCTGGAATTAAGTTTATCTCAAAAAAAACTGAGCCCAGGCATCTTTGTTCTGGCTATTTTGTAGACAGGGAGATATTTGTCATTTCAAAGACTAATTCCTCTTAAAGGTCTAGCTCAGGGTGAGATGAGCGGAGCTGTGCAAGTACCTGTCTGTCCTTACTGATCTTAACGGGAGCCTAGATAAACCAACTCAAATACAGCCTTCTGCATATTAGTGGGCAGGTTAGGGTTAGGGAAGTCCTTTTCTCAGCTCAGGTGAGAGTTGATCCTTGAGTGCCTTAGACCACTGTAGACAGTCTTCATTCCAAGGCAAGTGTCAAATTTTTCTGTTGAATCCTAATATGGAAATAATTTTAAAATCACGCATGATTGTGCCAGAGACCAAATCAGGTGAAAGTCATAACTGGAATTAAGAACAGGTTGGGTGTTTTAAAATGAAACTATGTCTCAATGTAATATTCACTTCCTATAAAATTAACATCTTTCAAAGGTAAATGTTAGTTTTCCAGATAACCCCAAAGTTCTGTCAGGAAATCAGTCTGAAAGACATTGCTGTCTGGCTTCTCAGACACAGAAACTTCCAGCCTCTTGGTACAAAGCTCTGATTTTTTTGTTGTTGTTGTTTTCTAAAAAACTACAACAAAAAATCAGAGCTTTGTTGTTTAGAAAACAACAACAACAACAACAAACACAGCACTGCTCTTTATCTGACCTCCCTCTGTTTCTGTTATGTTCTCCAGAAATACTTCATGATAATGGACAATTGTATTGAGTGAGAGATCATTGTCTGGGTGCTAGTAATATGCAATAATAAAAGAATTGTTTTATTCCTTAAGTAGCTTGAATATTTTTCTCCAGTAAAAAATAATTCACCCATAAATCAGTTATTTACCTGCTGTGGATTTAATTGAACTGTAAGGAACAGAAATCTACCCTGGCAAGCCACAGAGCACTGAAGGGAAAACATATCTTTGAGAAGAAATTATATTGCTAGACTTTTGTTCTACAGAAGAAGACATCTAGATTAGTCTAACCATTTTATTTAAAAAGACTGTTTTAACTCCAAGGGCAGATGCTGGATATAGCATGTCAGAACGTGCATAACCTAAGGGTGATATGTGGAAGAACAGGTTGAAAGCTGTCTTTGAGACATTCCTTTCTGGGATAAAGTTGGGAGCTGCATCATGCTAAATTTGCGCTCTTCCTCTCTAGCAGTGTTTTTGGCTAGATGAGAGCATTACCAGCTATGTCCTGGCATGATACACATTGGAGTTGGAATAGGTAAGTTGCAAATGGCTTATAACAGGGAATATGCAGTTATGGCAAATGGGTTCATTAGAACTATAAACATGGTGCGTATAGCTGACCTTCAGTGAGGAAGTCCCTGAACTGATGGATGATGGTAGCTGGCACCATGCAATGGGAACAAATCATTTTGTATTGGCATTGCTTCAAAAAGCAGCTGCTCTGAGCACTGGCCAGAGACAGGCTAGACGGCCATTTGCTAGTTCCTGCTTGGATCACCCGGGGCCTCTCCACTAATGCTGTATTATAATATTAACTGAGTGAATCACTCAGTGGGACCTGTTAACAACTTACTTCAAACTTGCATCAAATGGGTATGCACAAGCCCAAGCCTTTGCTTAGTGTGCTGTTTCACCTCACCAAAATGTTTCCACCCATACCAAAGAAGAATTGTAGAGAGTAAAAAAAGGAAGCTTTCTGAGAAACATAAGGAGGAGTTGTGTTGTAGCCAGAAACTGAATACCACTGAAAACATGAGACAGAAAATACTTCTTGGACTAATGCTTTACTATCGGTTGCAATCCACCCCTCAGTCTGGCAAACTCCATGGGTTTTATGAAGTTGTTTATATCCTACATCTATCTACATCCAGAAGATGTAGGACTATCCTAACAGGATATAAATAAATTTTGCCGCACATTTTCACATACAGTTCCATTACAGAGAACTAAGCTTAAATGTTTGTTACAGTTCTGTGTCAGAAACCAAAGCTTCCTGTATTTTTGGAAATAAAAGAATGAAGCAAACCAGGCAAGTGGGCATGTTGTTGCACCTACCACTCTAACAGTTGTGTATTTAACATCCTTGGAAGAATGGGAGTTATTCAAAATATAAAATACAGAAGTCTGAGTTCCAGCTGCAGAACAGGAACTTGAGCCAAACTTACATAGATAAGCATTGGTTTGCTCTCCATGGGCCTTTGGATCTTCCTCAAGATCAGTCCAGAAATAGCACTCTGCAGTTTAGAAACTTTTCCAACAGAAAGTACAGTATTGATTAGGAAATATTTTCAGGAAGTTGTATATGCAATTAAAACTTTCCTGATCACTTCTTCAGGTAATAACCGGTCTCTTTCACTTTTATTTTGTGACCTTGATTTGACAGTATCTTCTTCTGCTCATAGTCTAAGTGATTTTTGCAAGCAGCAGGAAAACATGGTAGCAGCTCAAGGCAGCCGCAGAAGGGAAATGTGGAGTTAGTTCAGGAACAGAAGGGTTAAAAATGTAGTGGAATAGTTTTCCCACCCTCATAACAGCTACTGTGAGCAGGTGAATGGAATTAGTGATCCTGCCAGGTGCCTGTCTGAGGGAAAAAACACCAGAGGTAGAGCCTGAGGGAGAGATTTAATGATAAGGGGTTACCATGAAAATATGTGATTCATATCTCATCTGTTGAAACTCATACACATGCTGGTTAAAGTTTACATGAAATCCTGCAGTTTTTTCAAAGCCTCAGTTACTGCAGAGTCATTTCAGAGGCTGCTGCACTGGTTAATTGCTATCAGATGTGCTATGTGAAACTCTTGCCAGTTCAGCTAGGTGAAAATCTGGGAATCTAGCACATCCTTTAGATGAAAGGAAAATTCTGGCACACAGTGAAATATGTGAGCAATGCACCAGCTCAAGTATTTAGAGCAGAGTGTAATATGTGAAATTCAAAGTGAAATGTTCAGTACCTCAGGATCTAGTATACTGTATGAACTGTATGAACAGCATGAAAATCAAAGCTCCTGCTCAGCAACATCATTCACATATGTCCAAGGAAACTAAACTGCCAAATTGGCGACTCTGACCTGGAAGAGGGGCAGCATGAATATACAATGTGGAGGGAAATGCAGCGGATATCCTGAGAAAACTAAAGTGACCTGGGTTTAAAGAGAGCACCAACTTTTCCATCCAAGAAAAAAAAAATCCAAACAAAAACTCCCTCTAGTCTAATATTACAGTTATTTTACTGAATGTTACCGATGCAAGTTACTGTCTGAAATATTATTAGTAGTATGTGAAAAGTTTAAGGGCATTACCTATGCTAGGGATTGTATTTCTTTTCTAAATAATGGAGTTAATAGACAGAGATGACTTGTGAAGAACAGATTGTTTCAAAATGCAAGCCACGTAGGAGAGATGATCAGCCTGTCCTCTATTAATCTTGCTATACTTCATATATCTGAATCTATTATTTGTATAGTGTTTATTCTCTAATAAGGTAAAATCAAACTGTATCCCCAAGAGCTCAGGAAGGTCACCAGTGTGAATTAATCACTAACCAAGTAAAAGAGTTGTACTCCAAGGAAATTGTGATCTATTCTGATCTGCATATTAATTGATAGCTCATTCAGGAAAGTGTTAAAAAGCAATTTACAGTCAGACAAAGTGAATTAATGCAGTGGAAATGTCCTTATAGTAGATACATAGTTGTCCACGTTGGAAAGGAAAATATTAAAAATCAAATCTACAAATAGACTGCTGCAGAAGATAAAAGGAAACCACATGTACAGTCTACAAAAGGAGACTGGTCTAAGCAAATGTGCATGTATTGCCATCATCTTATCAAAGCTAAGGCTGCTCCAAAGAAGAGTGGGCTTGGAATAAGGATGGGTGAGTCCTGCAGAATATTATCTTCAAGGAACGAATAAATAGCAGAAAACTCACACAATTAAAATCTGCCTGGTAACAGGAGTTGCACTTTAACCAAACAAGCTTCTGTGGCTTATCTATGCGGGGGGCGAGGGGGGGGGGGGGGGCATTTTGAGTTAGACAGTTGAATTCTTTAGAGTAATGCTATTTATTTTTGTGAAATAAACAGATCCCCAAAGTCCCAACAGTTCTTTGTCCTGGACTTTATCAGACATAATGAAATTCAGGATTAAATCATCAGTACTTTTCAGTCTGATGCAAGTTCCAGGTCAATGACTTCACTGCTCAATGAGACTTCCATCTCAAAAGCCTAGAATTTGCAGTGCACCCAGGGACTGGAAGAATTAGGTGGTTTCAGATCAAGAAATGTCTGCATGTGTGTGTGTACTAAAATAGTGCCCCTAGCTAATGCACACCCTGGAAAGTGCTGTGTTTGCTCTCTACTTCATACTGAGCAAGCGTCAGCTGAAGACGTTCACTAACAGTTGCTGCAGAGAATAAAGCAACTCAAAACACCTTTAAGGATATTTGAGCCAACTACACACCAGCAGTCAGAAAGCTAATGCATACTTCAGAGTACTAAGTGCTACCCTCACGATGGCCTGCCTGGGAGTGAGACGCTGGGTGCTGCACCAGCATCTGTTTGTGGATAATACTGAGCGATAGCTCCAGGGAAAACCTATCAATGTATATAAAAATTAGAATAAAAATTAGAATAAAAATGGCCACTCTCAGACATATCTTATGCATCTGCAACAGCAGCCAGTAGCAAATTCTAGACAGAAGGTGTAAGGAATATGCACAGTCTTTGAGATTCCAGAAATTTACCTTTTCAGAACTTGCTGAACTAATGGGTTGTGAATCATTGTGTTTAATAGATGTTGATCTATCCTACTAATCACACTCCATAAAATTTTCTAGTAACTTTTTGAACCAATTTACAGGTTTGGCCTCTGCAGTACTCTCTATCAATCAATTCTAGGTTAAGCTATGCTTTCAATGAAAAATCTTTGTTTTGAAAAACCTCAAGGTTTAAAAACTTCTGCTGGATAATTTTAGTGGGTGACCCTTATTTCCTCAATACTGTTTTGCATTGGACTTTGGGTTAGTTATTGCTAATTCCTATTTTTTTATTTGTCGTCTTGGCTGCTTCTGAGCCTGAAGTTGTTAAAGACAGAAAAATACCCACAATGAATTCTGTGTCTTTCTTAGATGGCAATAGTTTAGCTAGAGGCCACCACAGTGTACATGAGAAAATTAATTTTTTTTTTTTAAACAGTAAATCTTACATGTTATTTTATCATTCAGTCAATACTGAGATGTCTGAACTTTTCACAGTCAGCTTTAACTTGAGAAATTTTGAGTAATTATATATTGGCTGCAAGCTTTGTTACTCTCCTTGTTCATGTTTTCTTTACAAGCTTGTTTATGACAAGATGGGGCAGCCCAGGTTCTCACACAGGTACTTTAAAGACTTCCGTTAACTGTGAAATTGACTGTAATTCCTAATTTTCTATAACCTATATGTTTTTATCTCTCGTAAATTCATCACAGAATCTGAAAGTTTTCAAAATATTTTGAAAGCTATGTGTATGTAAGCATCAGGATCACCATAACCCACAGGCTCATTGACACTTCTAAAGAAATCTAATAGACCTTTTGGCAATAAGAAATCTAATTTTTTGTAAAGATGACTTCAGTTTACAAAAAACAAACAAACAAACAAACAAACAAACAAAAAACCAACATTTTGACTCTTCCCTGATACTATATGCTTAACTATGAATGCTTTGTAATACCATTTTTATCCATTTTAACAAAATGAAATAATAGCTTGCACTTCCCAGTAACTCTGGAGTCCCTTTGTAAACATCAGCATCACATTTTCTATCTTCCAGTCTTCCCCTGCTCTGATCTTTTATTGCAACACACATTGTGCTGAAAAGGTTATGCTAGATATTCAGCAGTTCAGTCATGCAACCCACAAGTCAGAGCCATAGGAACAGAGCAGGTTTTGAGTCAATAGGGTGACAGGAGTGTCTGTAAGAAGCCAGGCAGAAATAAGTACATGCAAGTTTTTGCAGCAAGAACGTGACCAAGGCGGCAAGATCTGAACAAGACACGAATCTGCGATGAAAACATCAAAGTGAAGGACTCAGCATGACAATATAATTAACAGTAACTATGTTGGAAGATTAATTTTTTACAGTATTCCCCTAAAAGTATTGCAATCACTTAAGTGGCAGTATCAGAAAGTTTCCTTTGACAACAGTGCCAAACCATACTCGTAGGGTAGACAGCCCCCTATCTCCATAAACTTGTCATTGTATAGTTGAACCATCTCACAGCCCTTTCTCTATTTCATCCAAACATTACCAAATTACCAGATATTTAATGGATAAGTAAGGAGGAGATAGGTGCGGGGTAGGGAAGAATAAAGTCATCCTATAAAAAGCGGTAGCTGCCTGAATGCTTTGAACGGAAGGGTGAGACCACTAGAGACACACAGAAGTCCACGAGTAGCTAATTAAAGGATGCCAACCAGTTACTATTCTGAGTGCTCAGCTTGGAAGACAGCCACTCAGACTACCACTTTCCAATATTCCTGAGTCCATAGGATTACAAAAAAAAATCTTTTTTTCTTGGAAAAGGAAAGATACTGTTTCAGATAATAGTAATAAGTGAGTCTAAACACATTTTCTTGTGAAATCTGCTTTCTAGATGAAACTTTGTTTTAGGTTGTGTCCTCATTTTATTTTATTTTATTTTTTAAATAAACAATATTGTGGGGTATCAATAAAATTAGTGAATGATTAGTGTCTTTAGTGCCAAGAGGAGTTTAAGTGCAGTAAAAGTGTTTATTGTGTTGAAACTCTATATGACAACAGCAAAAGCACAGTTCAGATCAACTCAATTTCACTTGCAAAGAAATCAGAATACCTTCAGAATGAAAGGGGCTGCTCAGTCACTGAGACATGAATATATAAGCTGTTTACCACTTGAAAGAATTCCAAGGATCAAAACTTTGTAGATTCTTCAGAGATAAAGAAACTGCTGCTAGCTTTCATTTTTAATATTTGTTCAGCTTATTGAGCTATAGTACAAAATAATGTATTATTATTAACACTGTATTACTTCACTCAAAAGAATGACATGGTCCATTGTACGGTAGGAAAGGTGAGTTACTTTCTTCAAGTACATCTGCTCAAACAGCCCTAACTAGAAATCAACAGATTCTAAATCTTTTCTTATGCTGAGGGAGTTTTCTGGGCCCAGACCAGCAAAGAAGGAACACTAGGTTAAAAATTCTTAGAAGGACTAGGAACGTGATAATTATCTAAGTCAGTTTTGCCAGCATTGGGTTTTGCAAATCTGATTTGGAATGAGAAGGTATTTCAGGTGGCTGCCTATGCCACAAGACAGGCCTTTATATAGGGCTTCAATTCCTTTTGGCTGTTTTTCTTCAATTCTCTTTTCCTGCATTTTTCTTCTCACCATCCTGCTAGAACAGTGTTGCACGCACAACTTGTCAGCTAGAGATTGAGGATGCTCCCCAATTCATCTGTGATGCCTGCTGGATATCAGTTACTGCTGTTTGATACCCAACAAATAGAATATTAATCTTTTTGCAGCATAGCTCTAGGATCAAATAAGCTGCTGGGGATTAGAAAAGGAAAACTGTGGTCTCAGATCAGAGCCATTATCCATCTAGTCTGGTAACCTGTCACTGACCAGGTGTTTCAGAGGAACAAAGGAGAGAGAGACCCTATGGTACATTCACATTCTAAGGTACTCAAAATAAGACCAACAGAATTTAAGAGTATCTCTTTGTGAAGCTGTTAGAAAAGGCCTGTATTCCTCTCTTAAACAACCACCAAAATTCAGGACTTCTCTTCCCTTTTATAGCACAGAAAGGAGAAATGGGAGATTTATCTGCTTTAACTCATCTTCCAATTTACATCAGTTTGTAAAAAATAAAAGTCATTATTTAAAACCGCTTATTTCAAATTCTGTTTTAAAGTGTTCTGTCTTCCTTTAGCAATTATAGACACTTGAAAAATATTGAGTTTCATTGTAATGGTTTAGATCAAATGAGAAAATTGCACTGATAGAACCATATGATTTAGAGAGATGAAGTTCAAACTCAGTGGGGGGTATATTTCAATTCAAAATGCTCTTTCTCTCAATAGCAAAAGACTGAATAAATGTTCGATGGATAATTATATTTATCACCCTAAAAATATTGAAATATCATTTTGTTCAAGAAGCAAAACAAAATATGCAGAATTACACCAAATTTGTATGAAACTGCCTCTGCTTGTAGATCATACATGCTGAGAAGCATTTTGTTTGTTTTCTTATGTTCATGTTCAATTTTCTTAACAATATCTTGAGATTTGTTAAATGTCTCACAAATATAGATATAATTATTATATTTAACACAGAGATACTATAAACTTAATTATAGTTAGATTTTATTCTTGTGTGAAAAAGTGCATTATAATGAATACAAAATACTATATTAATATATAATAAATCTGATTAATGTGTACACTATATATGTAAACTAAATGCATTTAATAACACACCTTATTAAAGGTGGAATGAGAACAATGCTATCACTTTCTTATTGTGTGGAGCTTGTAATTGTGTTTCTTTTTGTGTAATTAAAGTAATAGCCCAAAATGGTTATAAGTCATATTGTTCATTTTGTGAAATTTTTTAAAATAGTTTCAGCCACTGCTACTTCAATGCAAGATGCTTCTTCTGCATCATCTGCATCAACTCTCAGGAGAAAATTCCCAAATGGGTGAATATGAGTCCAATGTATTTTAAGTTTTCTACTGCATCTCTGTGTTTTCTAAGTATTTCTTTATACTTTGATTGTCTATTGACATTACTGACTCTGTTTCAGGCTTTCTGCTCCTGAGATGTTTTTGCACTATCGGACTTTTTGTGTTGCTAGTGTTAGCTTACTGGAGCTTATTTTAAATTTTCCTATGTGGCCACAGCTTCAGCTTTCTCAACAGTAATAGACTCCATTCATACCTTCTTTTAAAGAAGAGAGCTTTAATTTTAGCTTTCCTTAATTCTTTTTATTCAGGTTGTATGCATTTGTTCTGAGACACCAATTCATATGTGTTCAAACAGCCTCCATGATGCCCGTATAAATTTTACTCTTTTGATTTTTTTTTACCTTTTAATTTCCTCTTATCGAGTTTCTTCACTTTTTCATAATTTCACTACTTAGCATACAACTATTTTAGTGAATATTGGATATTTTGGCTTTTTGTTTCATTGATAAGAATGGCAAATGTAAATACACAAAGATCGTTAATGCATTGAATATTAAATTTTAAATCAAGCTCAGCACTCAACTCATTTCTTTCTTTCACTATGAATTTACCTGTGATAATGCAATACTATTCCATTTCAGGTGTCTAAAAGCATATTTATCCTGTTATGTCTTAATGAGTTAATATATTTTAATTTAATGCTGTGTGTCAGGTAACTGAATGCACCTTTTATGTCCTCTTTCTCTTCTGATATGATTTCCCTTAGAATGTTTCAGCTACTCTCATTCTCCTGGCTGGCTGATTTATAGTACAGATCTTCTCCTATGTTTTCATTTCTTCTGTTTAGAATTTGAACTCATAGTGATTCTTTGTTTTCTGGTAAGACAAAAGACTTATTTATCTGCTTGACTCTAGGCTTCAGTGCCACCTCTCCCCAGAAGAGGGACCTTCTTGATATGAAAACTTGTCCTCCATATACCACATCTGTTCGAAGACCTAACTTCCTGGGGATAGCTATCTTCTCATCTCATTGGCAAGTGACAATCAAAATAATGAAGATCTAACAAAAGGAAACACTATAGGTGTGCTTGCAGATATTCATCCACCACACTCCTCATGGTCCTTGAAAGGCAAAGGCTTTAAACTAAACAATTCCCTGAAATATTATTAATGTGAAGACTATACAAGTTTTATGACTGTAAGTTTTATTTTAAATAAGCAGGGGAACATTTCCTTTAAACTAGAAAACATGCTTAAAAAACTATTGTCTTTTGTTTATAATAAATGGTTCAAATTATATTAACAGTTTATATTAACAGTTATAAAACATTTTTGACAAAATAAAGTAATTTCTCTACTGGTTTCACAACTTTCCCTCCTGACTCAAAAAAAAACAAAAACAAAAACAAAAACAAAACAACAACAACAACAAAAAACAACACTTCACTGCTGAGATTCAAAGCATCTCCCACAATGATATGTGCCATAGTGCAAGGTGAAGATGTTAGTATATGATATAAATACAGGAGATAATACAAAAGTATACTCAAAACTTCATTGTTTTTTCCAAGATTAAAATGCAATGACACAAAAGTAAACATTCCATTCTTAATACAGCGTTTTGCCAAAACAGAATTCTATGATAAGAAATTATTTCAATTAATGTGTCTTGATTATCAGTTACTCACTGATTAAGGTTCATCCAAATCTATGGGTCTTCATCTCATTTTTAGTGTCCTTTCAGGCCTATACCAGTCCATGGCAGTTTTGTCTGTGGAAGAGTTGGAAAATTGTTTTCAGTGGGAATTATTTGACTGGGTCAACAAATTGAGAATACTGCTGTTCACAAAAATACACACCATTTGGAATAGTACTGCTTGCTGGAGCTTTACAGAGACTAAGGAAAGACATAATACAATGCTTCTCAGGCAGAAGAATAACAAAACAACAGTATAACAAAATATATATTATATGCGGATGCAATAAAATGGTGACTCACAGGAATGCTGGAAAGAAGGATTAAAGGTGTTCTACCTGGGCCAGTTTAGAGAGGCCACTATACCTGCTGTATGACATGGGTCAATATACACTAACTCATAAATAATACCCTTACAAGGACATTTTGGAAGCCTCAAACAGACTGGAATGAAGTGTCTAAATGAGTTGTTTTTCTCCCCATAATATTGAAAATAAACAGAAAGTCTCTCCAGTTGTTCACTGGAGTATCAAGATTCTTTCAATACTGTTAAGAAATCTTGGAAAATAGGAGGTATGTGAGAAGTATTAGAATAGGTCTGTAGTGCAGATCTTGTTATATTTTTCATCCTACATCTGCTAGTGGAAAAAAAGAAAAAAAAAAAAAAAGCACATTTTTAACATTTTTATAAAGTGTAATTGCAGTGTGATTTGAATGCCAGAAAGCCAGTGCCTAAGTAAGATGTTTGTTTCAGTTGTCCCAGCTGTATGTTGCCAACGTAGACTTTAGTTTAATTGCGAGTGTTCTTTAAAGTAAATCATTATCTATCATTGTCATTCCAAAATGATAAAACATTAAAATAGATGCGACATTCAGCACTATTTAGACAGATCTGAAAACATTTAAAAAGTATGCATTTTGTAGTCTTTAGATCACAGAATTTTATGCATTTGCTAGAAAGACCTTTCAGATCAAAATGTAAGCCAAATTATTCATAAAATATTCTAAGCTGGTAGAGGAAAAAAAGGATAAGCCTTCTCATTTCCCTATTTGTCTGAAATTGGAAATGCTATAGAGATGTTTATTGTCATTTCATCAGGATATCTCTTCAGTCAATGAATGAAACAGAGATCATGAGATATCAAATAGTTGGTTTCCAACAGGGGGAAATCCAAAGGTCCTCAGCAAGATGTGATAAAGGAAAAGTGAATATGATGTGGTAATTCACATTTTAAGAGAATCACATGTATGACAAAAATATTCTTTGATGATCAAGAATGACCAAATTGAAAATTGAGGGAACTATATTTTTGCACCCTAGAAAAATTTTAAAGTTCCTTTGTGTTGCATGTAATGGAAGTATAACATGCTACAGAATTGTTTGCATTTGACTGTGTCAGCCAAAATTAGAATTATCAGTATTATATTTCTTTACCAGAAACTATATTCCATCCTGTTGTTCCTTTCCACAGCTTCTTGGCTATATATACAGTTGCTATACTGTGTCAGAGCAGCTAAAGGACACAGAGTGTGAAGGCACACAATGCAAGGTAGAAAAGTCACTCTGGTGCTGACAGAGGTGTGGAGCAGCAGGTTGCAGATGCTGTGAGCAATGACTGGATTCATTCAGTGATCATGGGATTTACATTGAACCTGTATGTCACTCTGCCTTAGTGGTTCTGACATATTGCTCCTTACATTACTTTATTGTTGATTTAAGCAAGTTTCCTCTGTTGCTGGAACTTTGCCTCAGACCTTTTTCTCTCTTAAAATTCAGAAGAAAAAAAAAAAAAAACACATACAGTTCTCTGGAGGGGATTATTCTTTATCTAGCCCACCTGCAGATTAAAATATAATACAGCTTTGCATAACATTTTAGAACCAAAATGTACTAAAATAAATTCTGTAACAAAGAAACACAACTGTCATATCTACCATGCACCCTGTTTGCAAGACTGTGCATCAGGGAAAAGTGAAACCATGAGAAATGTGTTCCCCTTTTCCATGTAAACACAATCACTTTCTTATAGTCACAACCAAGCTAATATCCATTATCACTTGGCAACATAATTTATGGCAACTGCACTCGAGTGAAAATGTTTATGCTTTGCATCAGAAATATTCAGTATATCTTGATAGCACATCATAGTTTACAAATTGTGCTATTTAGAAGATGTTTGTGTGCTAGGTTTCTAAGGATGACCTAATTAAGACTTTCTAAGCGTAGCTAGAGATGTTTTCCCTGAGATTGCTGTTCCTATAGATATCTGATACTGGGTACAATCTGTTCCATTCCAAAGACACAAGTCAAACATACTGATTACTCGGTACAGTACCAGTGACGTAAGAGCTGATCTGGTTGGAGACAAGAGGTGCTCTCACCACACAAACAGTAGTTTATTTTATGAGCCTCAGGGATAAGTGACTTTAAAGGGAAGATTTATTTCTCCACAGCTAGGATGGGCATAAAATCTGCCAATTAAAGCGGGGAAATCAGGTCTACCTACCCCTCACTGTGTCAATTTCCCAAGAGACTTCTCAGAGCAGTCTGCAGGGACGAAGAAATGCGGCCTCTGCTCTTACTCCATGAAGAAGTGTCCCAGTGCATTCCTCCTTCTGGAGGCAACCCAACTTTGCTGTTTAGACTGACATGCCAAGTCCATCTGTTTTCACTAAGATCCTCTAGGTTTTACAAGGCTTCAGCCACATTCTTTGGCTCCAGCTTGCAGAATGTGCTTTCAGGGTAGAGGATCTCTGTCTGCTATCACTTTTTGGAAATGGATCTCTGGCTATGAAAAGAACACTGAGTCCCCTAAGTGTACCTCTACATTCTTAAAAAGCTTAGTTCCCCAGTTCATTCGCAGGTCCTGACACCCTTGTTTTGAGGTCAGAGTAGATAGTTTTAGCACTCTAGACATAGCCTAAGACTCTATAAGATTGTCTGCATGCTCTTTCCCCCCATACTTGTTGGCACTCTGAATTGTGCAAGTGTATGTTAACCGGTGAAAGAAGTGCAAACTTTTTAAGACACTTCTATACCAACAGCTCTTTAGTTTGGATCCTACAGAAAATATCGGGAGCAAAACAGTAATCATTTACTGGCTGGTTTCTCTTTCGTTGTTCTCATTTTCTGAGATAAGATCCATCTTTCTAAAAAAAAAAAAAAAAAAGTAGTAGTAAATGCAGATTTTGTTTAATAAATAAATAAAAGGGAGCAATATCTCTTATCTTCTGGATTAGGGCTTCTGCTTTAAATACAGTTTCCTCTTTGGCCCCTGAAGGCAACATCCTTCAGCACATCTGGGCCAGCAATTAGCAGACCTCTTCTTACATTTGACACATTCTCCAATGAATTCACCAATGAGTTCCCCTTCACAGCTGTTGTGTTTTCAGACACTTGGCACAGTTACCTGCTTTTTCTTTGTTTCAGTCTAGGGACTTTTTACTCCCTAAAGAGTTAGTTCCCTGAAGAGGAACTAGAGAAAATTGCTTTTGCTCAGGATGTTGTCACTGTGTTTCTTTGTTTGGGCAAGACATACTCAGATGCTGATGGCCATCAGCAGGTGTTCTGAAAAGCTCTGCTGTGCCTAATTTATAAGCACTTAAGACTTTTATTGATTACACCCAAGACTCATTTGGGATAAGGAAAATTGCTTTTCCCAAATAACTTTTAAATACATATTTGTACAATGTAATCACCCCAGCAGAACAGAGAACATTTTAGATAATCCCCAAGTTACCTATACTTTGCAAAACAGAGTACTCACTTGGGACATGGGAAGAATACAAGCATTAATATATGATTTTTTTTGAATTTCTGTGATGGACAGATTTTAATTTCTCTCTCAGATATTTGCTTTATCCCATGACATAATAGAAACATTTTGAAAACTAACTTCATCTTGTTTCTTGCATGTTTTTTATGTTTAATATCTAATTACCAATTTTCTAAAGAGAACTCTGTGTACTTGGAAAATTATACTTTTTTTTTTTTTTTTTTCCCTAGTAAAACACTCATATCAGGAATAGCAAGAATGATATGGTTAGGTGCTTGGAAAGGTCTGTCCATAACAGCAAGTAGAGTAAAATACTTTATGCTGAGGATGTGGCATCCAACCTAGATCCATTTCAGAAGTTTATAATTTGAGATTGAAATACTTTATGTGCATTCCTAGAGTGCTCCTTCCAGCTGATAGAAACCTGAAAGGAATTCAGTTTATGTATTCTGAAATCTCTCCAAGACCACTGCACAAGACCCATAAGGGTCAAAACACAGATCCAAAACACAGAAAATGTTGAAAGTCTTGCTTAGCTTCATGAACATGCTTCCGATATGAGTTAAACATGCATGTAGAAGAATCCAAAGATGAATCCCAGCAATGGATTAAGAGCCATAGGTGGTTCTTAAAACAGTTTATAGTAACCTGTTCCTTGATTCCCTTTGTAACAGAACAGAAAATATCACCCCTTTCACCTTTTTATCACCCTACCCTTCCTTAATAAACGTATACTGAAAAACCATGAAGTGAAAACTTCTATCCATCTGGATGGATGAGAGGAAATATGTATTTATTTTCTGATGTGTTTATATGTCTGATATCATAGACAGATCAGATAATGCCTAATGTTGTTTAGGCAGGTAAACCAAACCAGATGTTAAATATATTTCCTTTATGATCTAAAAAACAAACAAACAAACAAACAAAAACAATAAACAACAAGATTCCAGTAGTGTCAAAATTATATATATTATTACATCCAAAAATATATAAAAAGACAATTGCTAGGTTGCAATGTCAAACACTCTCTATCCATTGACTCTGGTGGAAAGAACAGGAAGTGTCTGAGTCTACTGGACCTGCAAGATCTCAGCATCTTGTGGCTTGAGGTGCAACACAGGAGACAGCCAGAAACATGCCAAAGGTCCTAGAATTATGATAAGACCTGTAATTATGTGACACAAAAGTAAGGTTATCTGTCCAACATTAATCAATTGGGTAGGTGTTTCTTTTGTACAAACTTCATTTACATTGCATCTTTCTATAGGATCCCTATTCCAGTCAATGTACAGAACAGATAATTCTCGCTCAGCCAGCAGTTTCCAGCCTCTCTCTTTTCACTGTTCAGTGTGTACTGCTGCAAATTATCTACTACACACTATTTTGATCTGTTCCTCATGTGAGTTCTTCTACACTGTTTATCACTGATATATATGGATGCTTCAAAAACAATTAATTTATCTGTCTTCTCAACACCTCAGTGAGAGGATTACCTCTTTTCTTATACAAAGAGAACTGAGACACAGGGCGATAGAGGCAGAAAGTATACAGTCACATGGAGTGGCTAATCTCAGATGCTTCAAACCTGATTATTTGTGTCATATGATATGATATAGGAGATTGTTTGCTCAAAGCACAGCTTCAATTGCAAACACAAGTGCTCAGCATTTCTGCAAAGCAGACCCCAGTGAAGAGGTAGAGACTAAGAACACACAGCAACGGTGACATGGGACCCCTTTGGCTGTACTTTGACTCCCCAGAAGAGCCTTCTTTCGTTTCTTGCCTCAGCATCCTGGCTGCCCTGGAGAAGCAACAGTGGAATGTGGTCTGGGAGGAAACTATGTCACATTCAAACTAGGCATCTTTCTGGAAAACCTGGGCATTCATGATGGCAGGGAGCAGAGCAAATTTTATTAGCCCCCTGTTTAATGTCAGTGACTCACTACAAAATATTTTGAAAGGAGGAAGATAGTAATAATATTCCTTACAATTAGAAGGCAGATTTGCAAAATAAAGTTCATAATTTTTGTCAGGCCCTGGGACATGTCACTCTGGGTGCCAAAGAAAAAAGTCTGGAAATGTTTGGAAATTGTAGAGGCAACTGTCAGACTAATTCTTGTTTGTTTAATGTTACATCCTGAAATCTGAATTTTCATTCTTATAATACATTTATATGAATGCCAATACAAATATGGGTTGTACTAGACCACTGCACTAGAACACTTTAAACAAGATGAAAATGGAAAGGTTTTTGCACATACAGTTTAAAATAATAGTTGATGTTTCTCTCAGTGGGCAAACATTGGGCAAGAATGTTCAGATCAGCTTGCAGAAATCCTTAAGAGCCCATATCCTTTCATGTATGCACAGCAAGTGATGCCAGTGATGTACATTTAATTTAGCAACAGAATCCCAATTAAAAAAATGACCTTCAGAGCAGCTGTGGAAAAAGCTATTGAAATGCTCTGAAATGGAATGACTGGAATCTGAAGATGTGTCCTGGAAAATAAAAAGACCTTAATTTTCAAACAGTCAAATTTGGTTCTGCTCTGTAATGTTTGTATGTCTATAGCAAAAGGAAAATATTGTTTTGTTGTTGTTGTTTTACTATTTTATTTTATTTTATTTATTATTTTCACTCCTCGAAGCTCATACTGAAAAGGGTATCATGCAAAAAATAGGTTAATTGGTGCATGTTCACCTGTCATTTCACAGCAGCAAGATTACCTAAATTATAATTGTAGGAGAAGGAGGAGCAAAATCTTGTAGAGGTGCTCAAGACCCGAATCTTTTGTGGATCCAATTGCTGTGACAGGCACAGAGGCTCCCAGCTTTCTGTGCTGCCTTCGAAAACCCCAGCTTAAATCTGTGCATACAAAACATTTTCTGTTTTTAGACATGTATTAGCCCTGTCTGAACACTCTGTTTGTTTTTCCATACTTTACATCATTTCAAAAGAGTTTTGCCTTACTGCAAGTTACCAGCTCTAGCGCAGGCTGAAAGAGCAAAATTCACCCATGAAAGCTGTTTTGAATCAGTGAAAGAAGAGGAGTGCAGTATGCAGATAAACCCAGCATCCATGCAGGCAGGCTGGGGAAGGTCGTTTGCTCTTAAGGGCTAGGGACACAAAAATGCAAAACTCGTAAAGGGATGCTGCTGGTTACTGCGGGACGTCGCGAGTCACTAGGTGGCAGAAGCGTTCCTTCTGCTTCTTCTCATACCCCTTGTGGTGTGGGCTGTAATTAGGTCAGTGTATGTTAAAGTAGGACTGGATGATAAATAAAGTAGGTTTTCTCTCCTAGTACACACTGCAGCTTAATTTTACTTCTTTTTAGGTAATGTTACAAGGTGGATTAAAACTTTTAAAGGCAAAGAAAAAGCTCTCTTGCCAAAGTAAATGAAATTTAAACTCACTGAGGAGCAATGGCAGAAAAGGAGGAGAGAAAAAAAGGAAAGATGACTCCTCTCTGGTGACATTGATATTCTGTTCAGAAGAACACAGAGGAGGGGGAGGTTTGTGCAGAGATGTGTGTTAAATCTCAAATCCAAACAGGCAAAATGTGCAGTTTTGCCAGCTCTGGTGCAAGGCAATAATGTGCACTTTTTCCTTGAGGTATTTATCCAATTTTGATATGAAAAAAAAAAAAAGCAGTTTTAGTCAGCAAAGCATGAGCTAGTTCCCCTTCCAGAGATCAGAGTAATGCATCTCACTATGGAGGTGGTACTGAAGGTCAAAGATGAGATAACATCTCCTGCATCACTTAATCTCCATCTAACTGGGAGCCACATTACCCCAGAGCTCAGTGTCAGCTCGTGGAAAGGAAGGTACAAGTTGTCAGAACAATTATTACAGTATGTGCTTAATCAGATTCACAAGATTGTTCTTTCTGGGTTAAATCATGTTAAGGACTCAATACTGTTTCTAGTGAAGTCAGTGCAAGCCTCTCTTTGATTTCAGTAAGAACAGATTTTGCCCTTAGTATGGCATTTGTGTTCCCAAAAGACGTGACAGAAAAGGAGTCTTCAGGAAGAAGACAGAGGACAGGGATAATCCTCTTCACCTCTATAGGCTTTCCACCCTAAAAATCCTTGGAGACAACAAGACCTACTTAAAACAGAAGATGACCTGCCTGAAAGGAATAGATGCATAAATAAGGAGAAAATAAAGATGAATGCAGGTGTTAAAGCATGATTTAGGCAGATCTAAAATCAAGCCTAAATATGAATCAGTGATCTTTAAGTATGACATTGCAGAGGTATGCTAAGATTATGCTAACTCTGAAAGCTCAGATCACTCCTCTGTTCAGTTCTCCAGGTGCCTGTTTTGGCTTTGGGGCTTAGGTAAGAAACTCCTGCCTAAAACCCACTGGGACCAGCATAAGTAGAGTGCTGTATTAAATCCCCCAAAAGGCCCAATTTAGTCAACTTATTTAAGTATGGACAACTTACATTGACAGGATCAGAGGTCTTAACAGTGCACTTGTATTTGCTTTAGTTTTAAGCGCACTAAAGGGTAGTGTCTCTGCTGTTCATATGACATCCTAGCGATAGTGGGAGTAGAATTTTAGTGGCAACAGATTAAGTGTGTATGAGGATTTCTGGGAAATTTTAGTTCTGTTTGGCAGTGGGACAACATCTCCCCTGAAGAGTCCTTGTCATCTCCTCTTCGCAGCCACTCCTGGAGTGGCTTCCCCTTGGCTCTCTAAGGTATTATATGGCCATTGACCAAATAAAGATTTTTTTTATGTGCAGCTGAGTGGGTTGGCCATTCCTGGTTTAGCTGTTTGAAGATTAATTTAGAAAGGAGGAACCCTGGATCCCAACCTTAAATGAGTGTGACACATGCTATTATACATTGTTATTCTTCTAATCCCATTTCTACACAACACGCATAGGAATCAGCCTATAACTTAGGGCTTTTGAGTGAAGAAAACCTCAGTCTTCTTTCTACCTTTTCTTACCTAAGCCTCAGCAGGTCTCATGAGTTTCCAGGTGAATTCTCTAACAACTGAGCTGTACTGTAAATGGTGGGCACAGGTTCTATAAATCACCTGATTCCTAAAAGCAATGCAGTGAACTCTGTTCTTTTCAAGGGTACATGAAAGCAAACATTTCATGGACTCAGGTTTCCCCTTTTCCAGTGACAGATGGGAGTTGAGATCACCCTTGCTTGGTGTTTTTCAATGCAGCCTGGCATTTCTGGAGAGATCACATTGCACAGTATACGGCATAAATCCTTTTGCATACCAGGCTGGATGGCCTAAAAGACACTGCTGTGTCTCTTTTTATAGGCATTTAAGTCTTATATTGGACCTAGGGCTATAACTTCATTGTTTATTACTAGTAATTAATTTAAGTAGGACACTAGCTACATTAGCATATAGATTCTGATGTGAATTTCAGAGGTTGGAATAATTTACAGAGAAGAAGTGAGAAGTGGGGAAAAAAAAAACAACATAGTCCTGGTCTGCATAACACCATTCTCTCCCTCTAGATGTGGGTTGGCATTCTATGGTGAGAGTAATAGTTACTCACAGCACAAAGATGCTGTGAACTTGAAAGAATAAAAGTGTTAATATTAGCCGTATCATTCAGGTCTTCAGATGGAGACAGCTATGAAAGAGACGAATGTTAAAATAATATCCTCCCTCAGTCCTCTTCTATCATCTTTGTTTCTTTGTTGAGGGTCTTCTCTAAGAGGCTACTGAATTAGTTTTAGTTTTGTGTGGCTCACCATCAAACATCAAGTAGCACCACAGCAAAAGATTTTGTTACCTACAGATTTTGTCAGGCATAGATATCTGACACCTACTGAGATTTCAGCAGTGTCACTGCAGTTTCCCATCTCTAGCAAATAGCACTGCATCTGCAAGTTGTTGTCCTTGTGTTTGATCCGGAAATCATGAACAAGCCAGTCAACTAGTTTGACTAGTTTAGTCAATCACAATGCTTGCTTGAAAATCAACTGTGCTGAAGACTAGATTTCTTTCAACAGGTTTTTTTTTATTGCCATCCCAAGAAGCCTGAGAAAAGGCAAAAGATGATGGAGACAATAGATGTGGCTAGAGGACTCTCGTCTACACATGATCTCTCATTGATGATAATACCAAAACAAGAGAATCACCAAGATTTCTCTCTTAGATTTCCCCAGTGTAAACAGACTTGACTTGTGCATTTAGAGTGCTAAACTTACTATCTGACAAGTTAGATCCCAAGCAGATTATTTTTGTTACTACTAAGCTTGAATATGATGCACAAAGATTGGATTTTTTTTTTTCATGTTTAACTGCTTTTGAAAACATTTTGTTGAATAGTAAAAGAGATTAGTACTTTTCCAATTTGGAACTGCTTAGCTCATGAGTTCATAAAATAACTGCTACAATTGAAAAGTAGTGCAGCAGCATAAAATAATAATAATAATAAAAAAAAACTGCTGCAGACTTATAAACACAGTATTTTCTTTTTCTAATTGAGGTCCAGATGATGAAAAGAAAACAGATGAAGAGAAAAAAAATCTCATTTTACTTTTAAATAAAAACAATGTGTTTTATTTCTTTCACTTGCAGAATTATATACAGCTTAGAATTTCTATTTTACAATTGTGTTACGTGATGCCAAGGTTTAATGCTATGTTTGAGGTTACAAAATCAGTAGCACAAAATAAGATGTATTTAGCTTCATCATCTCAACTATTTTCCCATAAAAATAAAATCATTTTGGTAAGGGAAGTATTTGTGTATTGTCTATCCAGTGCTCTCTTTCTTTGCAAGAATAATCTCAAAAGAGAGATGCTTAATCTTTTAGACAGTGTTAGCCACAGAGTCTGTGATGGAACCATGTCAGTGTCTCATGCTGTCACTTCTCCTCAGTAATATGTCATACCCTTGCCTCATGATCTGGTGTGCACATGTGCGTACCAGACATATCACAAGCAAATATGCAGCACCTTACATCCCATGATATTTTTCAAATCCTTCAATACCTGAATTAGCATATGACCAGCGTGCCTACACCCACGACTTCCAGTGCCATTTCTGATTTTGTAGGCTCATGGCAGAGGAGCACTCTGAAAAACGTACAACAAGGAGCAGGCACCAGCTTACATGCCAAAGCTGGGCTGCTCCTGACTCAAGATACATAGACATCTATCTCCATCCTAGAAAAACTGTTCAGTGCACAAACATTTGGGGATAACACGTTCTGACTGTCACAACTGTTCAAGCAGATGTATTACTTTCCACTTGTAGAACAAATGGACTTTTCTGATAAAAGATACAGTTACTTGAATTCAAAATCAATTTTATTTTGTGCTGAACAGGTGAATATCGGTCCACTCATTCATGAACTTCTGCATGGGAATGAGGTTGTTTGTTCAGCAGAGATATCAAACTGTGGTGAACAGGTTGCTGCAGTTTTACTGATGAACTTAATTGGCATCCAGTGACAATGAAATAACAGAGGGTACTGCAGGTCAAACTTCAGCTCTATCGGCAGAGCTCTGTGTGGAAGCTTCCACAGTACCTGCTGCACTATTGTTCCCTCTATCCAGTACTATCAGCATTTCTCTTTCTGATGAACACCAGGCTTTTTATGTTAAACCAAAAAAACTCACAAGGGGTTCTATGTGCCAGGATGGTGTAATATATGATTTGCATAATAAAGGATGAATAGACTCAAAATACCTCCTTGAAAAGCAAGGAGTAGAGTTTTCCTTTTTAATGATAAAGAAAAAGTCTCATGTCACACTCTGTATCTCATTGTGAGTCTCCCACAAAATCATTTGATTAGAAAAGCAGAGGATAATTGGCATGACAAAAACAAGGACACAAGAAGTGAGGCGTTGTGTGCTGTTTCCACAAATATTACAGCTAATTGTGTCAATTAAATTATCTAATTAGTCTACAGTAAATCACTTGAACACACACTAGGACAAATTCAAAGCATATGTCTCTACAGAGAAATGAATAGTTCCTAAAGGGTCAGAGTTTAGGAAGAGATATCAGACATGGCACAAGCAAAGAATAACTCTGATTTGAATTTTGTTAATAATCAAACACAGCTAAGTAGTGTGCAGGTCATCCAACTGTCTGGGCAGTGATCTGATAATAAGCATTACACGTGGCATGCCAAAAACAGATCTGTACAAATTCTGACCATTCTAGGAAACTGCCCAAAGCCATGGCTGTATCACCGCAGGGCTGAACTCACATTAAATGCCCTCAGGAAAGGCAGGATATGTGCGTTGAGCCTGTGCTCCACTAGCTTCTAGCAGTGCATGCCACCTGCAACATGCTGCATAGACAAGCCAGCAAAGGCAAAACCTGCACCAGTCAATTAAATGGCCCCAGGACCACCATCTCTGCCACTGACACCCGGTGTCAGGGTCATGCCCATACTGTTAACCCCTCTTGTAGACCCAGGCAGAGGACTGGTGGTCAGAGTGCCTGCTGGGAATGGCCTGTGGCCCGTGCTAACTCCTAGACTGTCCCCAGGAGATGTTTAGGTGAGTTCACACAGACCAAGCCCATCCTGGGCTGTTCTCTCACTTGGACAATTCAGGAGGTCAAGTCAATTCCCAGGGTTCTCCATCATTTTTAATTTGCTAGTGCACAAGCAGTCATGATGTCTATTTTATCCTCTGGGTGAAACACTATTACAGGGTCACCACTGTTTTTATATAGAAAACATAACCGGACTGCAGACACCGGGATCATAGATGGCTCACCTAAGAACCAAGCTCTTCTCCAAATTAAATACTTTATCTATGTATGGTCTTTACCTGTAGCTATAAATAGAAGCATTTAGCTAATGCTGCACTCATAGTCTTTCTCCACTGGCAGGCCAGTAGTCAAACTAGCAGGCCAGTAGTCAACTTCGTTATCAAGATCTCACCTTAAACTGTGACAACGTCCCTAGTAAGATGTGGTGCAAAGTGTGAAGTAGAAGATTGGCCTTAGGAAACTAAGGGTGTTGAAAAAGTTGTGGTATGAGGTTTGATACTTTCTAAAAACAGTTCTTGCCAATTACTTAGCAGTACAATATATAAAATAAACAAGGAGTGTCCAAACAGTTGTTAACTACAGAATGTTCTGGGAAATCAGTGTCTGGTGGAAACTTCTGCAAAGTAATGAACAGGAGGCTGTCATTTTTCATTCAGCGCCATTTGATGTCATTGTTCATTGATGTTTCATTTGTCATATTTCACATGCTTAATAAGAAATAAACTAAATTCTTATTCAGTTGTAGTGGGATAAAACTGTCTGAAAATCACATACACATTCACACACACATATTTTAAAGCTGACCATATTAACCCTTTCATCTCTCAAGGTGTCTGAGCATGATTTGCTCTACTGTTTTTATGTTTCATCTTTTATATAAATGTCTGAATACAGACTCATAAGCTGAATTTCCATAGAAGAGTATTTAGATTGCATCAAATGGTTTTTGAGAAGAATTTTTAAATGCAAAAGTACCAAATGACACATTAGTACATGAGCACCGAAAGAATTTAGATTTCTCAGTCATAAGTTAAACATTTTTAATTAACTTTTCAAGGTGCAAAAATGTCTCCAATATCTGTAAAGACCAACTGTAAAATAAAAACTTTAAAACCTGTGAAGAACAGCACTGAAAACAAGTTTTAAATGAGAGGAATTTATGCCTCTCGTTCAATAAGTTTCCTTTCCCCAGCATAAGCTGCCACAAACTCACCATACACAGAGGTTCTTTCTCTTCACAACCAAAATTCCTTCCTAATTTGCGCAGTGTGTGCAGGTTTGGGTGCCACAATATAAGAAGGACATGAAACTATTAGAGAGCATCCAAAGGAGGGCTGTGAAGATGGTGAAGGGTCTAGAGGGCAAGATGTATGAGGAGCAGCTGAGGTCCCTTGGTTTGTTCAGCCCAGAGAAGAGGAGACTGAGGGGAGGCCTCATGGCGGCCTGCAGCTTCCTCACGAGGGGAGTGGAGGGGCAGGCGCTGAGCTCTGCTCTCTGGTGACAGCGACAGGACCCGAGGGGACGGCATGGAGCTGTGACAGGGGAGGGTCAGGCTGGGTGTTAGGAAAAGGTTCTTCCCCGAGAGGGGGGTCGGGCACTGGACCAGGCTCCCCAGGGCAGTGGTCACTGCACCGAGCCTGCCAGAGTTCGAGAAGCGTTTGGACAAATTCTATAATTCTAGGATTTGGCATCTAAAACTTTGGATTAGAATTGAAATATTATTTATTTATTTTTCCTCTGTGACAATCGTATTTCCCCTCCTTTCCACCAAACAGGGAAGTTTACAGTCTATAGAGATTCATAGCAGCTGTGTAAATTGTACAAGGGATTTCTGTCATTTTTCTGGAAAGTTATAATAATTGTGTGCATGTGTGCCTCTGTCTATAAGTGCAGGAGGCTGGTTCACAAAACTATCAATGTCTAAATTAAGAATTGCATATCTAACTTCTTGTTATCTAAATGTCATAAAAGTGCATGGACTAAACTTAGTGATAGGGTTTTAGTTCATGCTACCTTTTTCTTTCTAACTGAAGAATATTATAATATATTAAATTATATTATTTAATGACATAGTTGTTCAGGAACAAGGCATTTATTAAAATAATATTTGTAGATGTGCTTCCAAGGATTGGGTGTGTCTTTCAGAAAGAAAGAATTAAGCTTCAGTATCTGTATTGCCAGGGAAACACCCCTAACTTTCATCATGATCACTCCTCTCTGAATAGTAAAAATGATGCTCTGTTTCCCCCTCAATTATGGCATTATTGCAAAGTTTCAGTTTTCATTTATTATTCTTACTTTTTTTCAGGAATTTGTAATTGTAGCAACAGAAAATGCATGCATCTTGATTGTCCAAAACACAGAATAAAGTAGATGTTTTACACATAAGGTTATACTGAGGGTATCAGTTTTAGAAAGTAAGCCAAACCTTTATTAGCTTGGTTTACTGAGTTGTATGGTGGTCAGTCAAAAGTAGGGATGTCATAGGACAGTGCTTGGAACCACAGCCTTGAAACATTTTGTTTTCTGCTACATCTCCCTCTACTTAGCAGGTCTTGGAAGTCCAAAGAACTAGTCCAGTCACAGGCATGACAGTACAGCATAGACATTGACAAGTTGAAGCAAAGGCCACCAAGATTGTCAGGGCTGGAGCACTCACCTGGTGAGGAGAGGCTGAGGAACTGGGGCTGGTTCAGCCTGGGGCAGAAACAGATTCAGAGGCACCTAACAGCAGCCCCCCAGCACCTGCAAGGTGTGGAAGGTCAACAAAAAGACAGCTGGACTCTTCACACTGCATTAATGGGAGGATGAGAACAACATATAGAAGTTGAAAAAGGGGGCTTGACTAGATATCAGGAAACACTTTTTCACCATGACAGCGGTAAAGCATTGGGAACAGGTTTTGCCTACCCTCAGCCCTCAGGGATGATCAAAACCTGACCAGCTAAAGCCATGAGCAACTTGAGCAGCTTTTTCTGCTTTGAGCAGGAAGTTGGAGAAGAGATCTCCGCAGGTCCCTTCCAGCCTGGATGACTCTATAATTGCAAATAAAAATGACTGACACATTCAGATGCCAAAAAATGGACCAGGAGAACCATTTGGTTTAAGAATTACCAGCTGACTCTTTAGTCTTAACAGCTTAAGAGTTTGCACAAAATACTGGAGTATGAACCAGTGTTCATAAGAAATAACTACCTCTTGAAAAAAAAATGATACTACTCTAGTGTACTAAGATGATATTTTCACAGCCAAAAAGATGTATTTTACACTGTGTTATCTTGATAGAACATACTTTACAGACAAAACACAGATTTTCTTTTTCTTTGAAAGTGTTGACTATCTTTGATGATACGGTTAATCTGGACTGGGCCATCTGCTTTATAATTAAAAATAAAATAAAATAAAATAAAATAAAATAAAATAAAATAAAATAAAATAAAATAAAATAAAATAAAATAGTCTTTGCTTTGCCAGACCTCAGATTTTATATTATAGTAAGCATCCTTCTTGTGCCAATAAACATAGCTAGTGTTTCAGGTTAACTTTCCACTGAGGGTTAGGAAGACATTTCCTTCTTTCATATAGTTTGCCAAATACATAGCTGATAGCCACTGTATATTGAGCTATTTCAATAGTGACCAAGTTTTCCTTATAGTATGAGAAATTGGTATCATGCCTGCAAAGCATGGGTGATCCAGGCAAAACAACGAGAGAGGTTATAACTGGGCTTTGGGACCACTCTACCTCTCCCCATCCTGCAGTGCTCTCTCCCGTCTCACACAGCAGCAGCTGCCAAACCCACTGCCTTCTGCTTCTCCCACAGGGAGCTCTGGAGGGAAGAAGGCAATGTTTTGCTGTTTCAGAAGCATCTGCTGATCCAGAAGTTGTTCTCATTTGCCTCTCAAGGAAAAAGCAGTGAGCTGTATTCATCTTACAAGTCATGACTGTATCATGCCACTTTCCTTTGGTGAAAAATCCTCTTGTACAAATGAAGGAAAAAAACAAAACAAAACAAAACAAAAAAACAAGAAGGCTAATATAGGCTTTCCCCTTCATTCTTAATTTTTCTTCCTCATGCTAATACAGCTAATGTATTCCCAAGTAATTCTGGTATTGAGTGCAAAACTGCATTACTGAAAAGAGGTAAAACTCAGTATCACAAAAAAAATGTACATAAATATACTATCTTTTAGAGGTAAAAAAGCTACACTGACAAGTCGTGCATAGTTGTGATGCTGTGCAGAAACTTCCTTAAACACAACCAAACTGCACCTAACTTAAAAGAAAAGAGCACCAAGGTCAGCAAAGACAGAGAAAGGAAGCCAGAGTGTAAAAGAAGAAACAGATCTTGATTTTTCTTCTGTGAGACTGACTTTTCCCTCTTTTCTGTAGTTTTAAGATATTGAATGCCCCTGGCACATGACCTTTATCAGGTGCATCATGAATCCGTTTTGATTTTCTATTTTATTTAAAGGCAGATGTCATTGATTTTATTGACTACTCCACAACCAGTGCAGGTGTTCTAATGAAACCTAGCACTAGTGTTATGGTCTTTTAAAATTTGCTTTCTTTTCTAACTATTGGCTTGCATTATTCAGAAATAATTAAGCATTCATTTAAAGACATTTCAGAAATCATGCTCAAATATAGTCATAAATACACATATAGGATTTTTTTTTTCCTCCTGGAAGGAAACAAATACTCTTACAGTGATGGATTTAATTTATTCATAATTATCAGAAATTTGCATATGATGAGCAAATTTTCCAAATGTAACACGTTGCAAGAATTACATTATTTTTTAAATGACATTGCTAGACCTTTTAAACAAAGGAATTTTTTAAAAGCGCCTAACTATTTACTAAAACATTACTGCTTTTCTTGTAGATCAGGAAAGGACATTGGCACACTATTAGCCACAGAAATTTGTCCATTTTCTGAGAAGACAAGGCTTTGTTTGCTGGGAACACTTGTTTATAACGGATCAAGGGATTATATTGTCTTTACTTGCCATTTAGGATAAAAGTGTCAAGTTCATTTGAATGGCACTCTTTCATGTGCTAAAATTTCTCCTTTATAAGAGGAAGAAATCCATCTGACAAAGAAAATCTACTTTACAGAAAATGCTTCAAAAGATATAGGAAAAGTTTACAATTATATAGCAAATAAAATTATTCTAGACCAAAGATAATTGCCTTCCCAGATGGCATTTAGTACTGAATTTGCACAGGGACGAGTATATCCAAGGGCTGTCTTCTAAAACAATAGTGAATAGCCATTGTATCACAAAACGTGGCAAAAGCAGCTGATCGCATGCATGTGTGTGTTCTTGTGGGTCTATATGTGCCACAGTTCATAGTTTGCTTTACCACTCTTCTGGACTAGCTCTTTCTTTCACAGTGGATTTTGCGCAAAGGTTAGAGACCCCTGGCAGCTTCCTGCTAGCTGCAAGTTGCAATTAAGTTAAGCCCCTATATGCACATCTTGTACTGTTTCTGAGAGATCTGTGTGTGCGACTATATGCTTGGGAATATGACTGGAAGGCTAGTGGCAGGACCAAAGATTTGGCATGAATTTTTAGATACATATGTTAACATGCATGTGCTAGCTTTCACACTACAAAAAAAAAAAAAAAAAAAAAAAAAAAAAAAAAAAAAAAAAAAAAGATGATAGTTCCTTCTCCAAAGTGCTTATTGTCCAAATATAGGACATAAATAAGAAATACAGGTAAGCAGGAGGTAAAAGTGAGATGATCTTCATTAGGTGGTACTAATGTTATGGGGTTTTAAATTCACTTCCTTCTTTAGCAATAACTAAATATTTCAAACATAAAGGCGAATTATAATACCACCATTGCCCATTCAAGTCCAGGAAAAGGATTTATTGTTAAGACCTTTTCAATTCTGTTTTCCATATGGTATTGTAAAGTTGAGTGAACAGGCAATATTAAGAGCCTGGCTGGCACATGAATTAAAATTAAGAAATTAGAGAGAGAAGGTGCAAGGAATGAGTACAGAGAATGATGAAATTATAAGAAAGGAAGAAAAAAATGAGATCTGTGGGAGATCTGGTGGGAGAACACATGGAGAAATACATTGGAATAAGCATACCATTTCATGCTGGAGCTCAATGGGCTATGGGTCTCTTCCATCCTGTTTACTAATTGCTTCTGGAGAAGGATTTGCCATGTTACCCAGCATGTGAGAATTCCAGCTGCAAAAAATAGCATCTTCCTGTATCGGGAAACTTGCAAGAATCTAATTTGGACCATAATCTAATTTACATTGGGACTGCACTGATACAATAATACATTACACACCTATAGCAATAATAATGAAAATAATGAGGGGATGTCATTATTCCCGGCTGTATCACAGATTAGAGGTGACACACTTGTTTTCAAGGTCTATTGCATTCTGCTAAGGTAACTTCTGCCTACAGCACACTTAGCCAATAGTGAAAAACTGCATGTTGGAAAGCAAATACAATGCTTGTCATTGTTGGTAGAAGACACAGCTGTAGCTTCCCACTTATTAGGCTGAAAATGTATCCTGTACTGTATTGCTCTGGGCTTTGTTAGCATACATAGTGTGCATTTTTGATACAACACAGGCTGATCTAACCAGACACAATATGACCCATGTAAAAAATAGCACTAAAAAGAGGTGTGCTTCTTTAGTGGATAAAATCAGGCAATTCCTCTGACAACAGTGTTTGCAGCTGCCCTTTCATATTAAAGATAGTTATGCTTATTAATGAGTACTTGACAGTAAATCCATATTGAATTTCTGCTTGTTTGTTCATTCAAACCGGAAACATCACCAACATGATGTTTTGGAGATATTTGCAAGTTTCATACATCACCACATGTACCTTATACTCTGCCTATTGGGACCTACTGAAAGATCATGTCAGTTTTCAGAACTGCACCTATATCTTTTCCATTCTGTTCTCAGTAACATCAGCATATTGCAGACTTATGCAGCCATTACAATCAGGAATTGCTTTGTGCATCCTGGAAAAAGAGTGTTTATGTAGTTCTTTTTGTGCAAAGGGAAAGCGTGTCCTGACCTAGTCAATACACTTCTCTGGCACAAACCGTTTTAGTTACAGACCTGGCACCATAAAATATGGCACTAAACTGTGCTTTTTGGACAACTGTTACCAATCCAGCCACCAAGAGAGTCAGCATTTTTCCTTTGGTGGAGTAGGTATGATCATGCTACTGGAAATGAGGACTCTCTCACCTAGCCATTCCCAGGTGAGATAGTTAGGAAAATATTCTGCAGTGGCTCAGAGATAAGTGAGCCACTATAGATAAATATCCTTGACAACACCTCATATAAGGAAAGCTACTTTTAGATTTGTTTAGTCACAGATGAAACTCTTAGTGCCTGTAAAAGTCAACAGAAACAGCAGGCCAAAGCCTCTGTGAGCCATCTGTGAGCCACATAGCCACTGTTGTTGGAGATAGCCAAGAGATTAAGGACTGTTTATTATGCATAGAAGCATAATAGGAGACAGCAAGATAAAAAATAAAATAAAAATGTTGATGTCAGTTGATTCATGCACTGTTCCAGCTCCCAGGAGTTTGCTGCTGATGCAGTGCACCCAGATGAAGGTACACTGAGTGCGGTTTGAACCTTGCAGTAAGCATTCTGCCCAGCTCCCCTGTGAGCTAGCCCGTCTCCCTCTCGGCATAGACACTGTCTCACAGACTTTGTTCAGGGACACTTAAGTCAAGGACATTTTTATTAATCTGATAAATTGCACTGAAAGCAGAAATGATAAACAATTCATTTTTATTCTTTTCCAGGAGAACCTGTTGACTGTTTTGCTTTTGACATTACATCTTGCAAATCAGGGAAACTTCTGAATTTATCAGGTTCTTGGGTGCTTGATCCTGGAAGAAAAGATTGCCCTAATATGAGGAAACTGTCAAAATAGTTCTTGTTTTTAGAAGCAGGTAAAGTTGTGGGTGACTTATGTTTTCTTTTTATGGATGAAAGTTTATTGACCATAAAAGTGAGCTAATAAGCCAGCACAACCATATGCAAACAGCTTGTGGATACTCTTTTCTCACCACAAATTTGAAAAAATCTTAGCATTGGTTTTCAGCCAAAATTTGTGGTTACATTAGTTTTTGTTGTTGTCATTAAAGCGACTTCTAGATGTGGAGTGGTAATCCAATGCAGATGTTTAGGAGAGAAAGTTCTACAAACAATTAGTTTTTGGCACAGGGGCAGAAGCAAGAAGAAAGAGAGAACAGTGTGGGACTTGATTTATCTGGGGGAGAAATAAGGGAAAGGAATGGCAAGAGATAAACAGGTGACAGCCCCTGTCCTCTTCTCATTACTATGGAGTTATATGGTACCATTCTGCATCTCTCAAAGTCAAAAAAGTATATAATTAAAAAACATCATATATATATATATATGTACCTACAGATATGTATAGTTAAAAACCTAGTTACATCGCTTTTTAGAGAAGTCACATGGGATTAGACCAGCAAAGACAGATTGAACTGTAAAATAATGTATATGTAACACTTCTCAGGATTTTAAAAAACATTGAAATATGAGAAACTATCAGGATTTTTAGCCATTCGTGTGTTTGTACACATACTTCTACAGAAGAATGAGTGTAGTGCTTAGGCTAGTTTTCTCTTTCAGTTATTTGTACAACAGCAATCATAGTATCTAGGTGCCAGTTTTGACAAAGTTTCACTGGGAAAGAAACAGTTATTATAGGTTTCATTGTGAAATAACTGGTTATGTGTCAGCAGCTGCTGTAGAGAACTGCAAATACATCAGTGACTGTACAGAATGAGTGTTACAGAGATTTGGATACACATCACTGAGTGCTGAAGAGTCTACAGACACTATAGAAGACTGTGCTGTATTCCTAGTCTGCAGAAGACATATTTCCTGGAAAACACCTTTGGAGATATCCTCAAAAGGCAAAGTTCAATACAAACAAAACAGTCCTGAAAACCAGAATCCCAGAATACTTTTATGTCTTTCATAACACATGAAAATTAAATATACCTCATTCAATTACCTCTGAAGGTGTTATGGGTATTATAATAGATTTCCTGACTCTAGGACAGACTCAAACTGGGATGACAATATTGCCTTGGCAGAGACAACTAGTGATAGTAATAGTCTGATGCAATGGATAATGTTTTAATGGACTTATATACGACAATAGCTGCATTATACTGTAGCTACTGTTAGTGTAATCTGTAAGTTTGATACTGTAGTCATTGGCTAAAGTGGGTAGTCATCTCATACTTGTTTTGGATCTCATGAAAATGGATTATTAAATCAACTACCAGGTAGTATAGACTACAACACTTAAAGTACAAACTGTAGGGGGTGGGTGTATATTGTCAGTAGAATCTCTGTATTTTACCTCATGCCTGATAATTCATGCTTCTAGAATTTCACTGCTCATAGATACATTAAGAAAGCAAGATCCACATCTCTCCTTTTGATACTTGGAGAATATTTTCCACTGGAATTGCAAGTTTTGCAACTCTATGCATGTCTTTAACATCCAGCACTCATTGTACTTGTGGATCCTTTGAGGAAATATTTTGTTGTTCCACATATTTCTTCAAAATACGCTGTTTAATTCTTCTAATAAAAAGTACACATGTTCTGACATGAAGTGTATACCAGGCAAAAGGAAAATTTTGTATTCTTGTCTGAGCCATCAGCTTCTGACGTACCTGCATAGGTAGAATGCCATTGTCTCTTTGTCCACTATTCACAAGAATATTTTAAGTTGCTATGTTCTCTCATTCAGAAAACATTCTTTAGCTATAATAAACAACTCCATGTTTTGTACATTGCTAGCATTCATATTCAGAAAATGTCAGATTCAGTGAATTTGGGGCTTTCCAGTTCATAAATGACAAAAGAAAAAAAAAAAAAAAAGGAGGGGGGAAGTATTAAAAAACAAAAGGGAAAAGTTAACTTTAACAATCATTTTTCTCTTCTATTCACTTCAACTGTAGTTTCATTTTAAGTTTTGGGCACATGTTGGGGTCATTTCTTATTTTATCAAAAGAGTTTTCTCATCTTAATTAAAATCAGTGGACTATGCCATTCTGTTAGATTGGAGGAAAGGAGAGTTTGTTAATTTACATTTAAATAAAACTGATTTTCTGAACTTCTGATATAGTTGCATTTTTAATATCTAGTGCTTCATATTATATTTATAAGTGTTTCCACTGGAATTACGGGGAGTCTTGGCTAACAATTCTGACTGTTATCATTCAGTAATAATAGTGCTTTTGTAGCCATGGTAGTCTAAGAACAGAGCCAAGGCAAAGTTTTAAGCGGAGGTAATAATTTTGTTAAATCTATTGGTATAAATGGAAGAAGAGGCAATTTGAAGGAGAACTTGTGTGCTTAAAACACTGTCCATTTTTTCCAGCTGTTCCATTTGGTCCAATACAATGTATTAGTCATTGCTACTGAGAATATAGTGATTCCGTTGTGGTGTCTTGAGTGTCATCTTTCCTTCCTTGATATCTGATGATCACCAAACAGTTTAGCTTCCTACTGACAGCTTTCAAAGTTTTTAATAACTAAAGTGACTGGGAGCCTTTTTTTTTTTTCTTTTTCTTTTCTTTTTTTTCCCCCTTTTCTTTACTGTTTACCTCTAATCTTACCTTCAGAATTTTAATTTTCGTTGAAGACTTCATCACTTGTGATTTAGTAGTCATGGCATTAAAATGTATGCAGTCAGAGATTCTTTATAGCATAAATGAAGCACTAAAGAACTTCAATTAACACCTGAACTATGTATAATTAACAGGAATTCTCTGCAGTACAAAAAGATGTAACATTTACTTACAGTGTTGATATGAGGAGATGCATAAGAAACTAGACTGTTTGAATTTTCTTCTTTTAGTTTTCAAGATGGAATAATGACATCACTGCATGAAGAAGTTTCCTTAATGGTTTTCTATTTAGTAATTATTTTAACATGGCAACCTGAAGAGACATCCTCATATTTAATTTTATGCTGTGATATGTCCAAGCAACTTCATTCTTACAATGTTTTTGGATTTAGCATGTTTTTTTTATCAAATAGTGCTTAAGTTAGTTTGCAATTGATAATATATATTCATGCATTCAGCATTAATAATGGCTGAAAATGATTCACTGATATAAAGGTAGTGTAACACTGTTGAGAATCCCTTCAGTAATGATTTGTTGCTGCCACTGAATATAGGATGGAAAACAAAGAAACTGTTTTTCATCTGGAGAAAACAGAAGAGTTTTGGAACATTTTTATTCAATTGTAATAGGAAGTAAAAAACAAAAAAGTTTTGTCACAAAATATAAATAATTCTGAAATATTTTGTTCAGTGCCAATTATTCCCAATGATTATATTGCAGTTTCTCAGCTAAAATTTTTTTTGGAACCTAGAAAATCAGAATTCTTCTTTAAAAACTACCAAAGAGAGCATTCTGACAATTTTAAAAGAGTTTTCGATTCACATAAATTAATTAAAACTGGCCTTTCTTTAGAGCTATCAGGCATACATTTTTTCTTTGATGTCTTGCAATATTTATCCAACAAACAAGATGTAGGCATTTGTTTGGTTTTCACAGAAATTCAAGTCAATACACATTTCAGTAATTTTGTTATGGCAAGAGCATATCATACTTACTCTAGAATTAGTGGCTACCTTTACAATGCACAATAGACTCAGTTCTCCTAGACTAATATATAGGAATTTTTGTGTTTCCAGTGAAATAGTTTTTGTTTTGTTAAATTGTCATTTCTACTTGGTGACAGTATGTATTAGATTTGCTAATGCTACTTGAAGTGCCTTTTCTTTTCCATTCACATCCTCCTTTGAAGCAATTAAGCAGTCTATGGAAGTTGGTTGCTTGATTTTCTTATTGTTTGCAGTCAGTGTGACTCTGAAGTTAGGTAGGAAAATAAAAAAAGAGACAATGAGTGCTTTATTTAATGGTATCAACATCAATTATATACGATTTACTCCCCTTACCTAGGAAAGCTGAAGGCTCAGACTTGATCTTAAACTCTCATCCCAAGAGAACAGGCAAACAGTCATCCTGCCTGGGATAATTATATTCTATACAAAGCAAAAACAAAAAACAAAAAACAAAACAAAACAAACAAACAAACAAACAAACAAACAAAAAAAAAGAAAAAAATTAAATGCTACCTGGCTCTTCCTAATTCTGTATTGTAGAAATTTAATTATTACTCAGGCTCAGAGGGGTTTTCCACCGTATGGAAACACTTGAAAGTATGCTTAGATACTTAGAGTGTGAATCTTATGCCTTGGATTTAGCTGAGAACTCCCACTAGCTTTGTGCTAGTTCTGCATTTAAAGCTTCTTGTATCATGCCCAACCAAAAAGAAAACAACTACAGCAACAACAAAAAACAAACACCACCACCACCACCTAAAAAAACAACCACCATCACCACCAATAACAAAAAAAAAAAAAAAACACAGAAAAAAAAAGAAGTGAAAAAAACAAAAGCCCTAAAGCATGATTCCGTCTCAGGGAAGATTGAAAAAAAAAAAAAAAAAAAGGAAGATATAACCTTAATTTTTTGTTGCAAAACAGGGAATGGCTCTGTTTAAAATGTTTGCATCCAGAAATCTAACCCTTAGGATCTTTTTCCAAGCTGTTAAACCATTACAGATGCAACCATCCATACCCAAGATAAACTCAGTGATAGCTTGTTAGACTTTGAGAGTTGTGTCCTTAGGAAAGGTTGATCTTTCTCTTTTTCTGCAAAATAGTTTGTAGTTAATATAAATTTCCTGAGCCTGAAACTTACCAGAACATTGTGTCATGCCCAGTTACAAACTGATTTAATTATGTTGTACAACAGAACTTGCCAATAAAACAAGGTGTGAGATGCCATTACTGCAATAAGCTTGGAAATTTCAGAGATAAACACAATGTACTTAAAGTTTCCAGTTCCACATAGTCATTACTCATTAATGTCGGATGAAAATTCTTGACAAATGCATTGTCATGAAAAGTCTGTTTCCATGGGTGGAGTACTGGGCAGTTATGTCTAATCTCTCACTGTACCATTTAACCATTAATATAAAGGTAGCATTTATCTATTAATAGTGTTGTACTACCTTACAATTGATTCATATTTGTGTGTTGCCACAATATAGGTATCTGACATTCTGCTGAACCTATCTATAAGCACTCGTGTCCAATACAAACATTTTTGTTCTTTTAAGTAGGATTTTTATGGATATTGTGCACATTTTTAGCTAAACATTAGTTTAATCTTTTTTTTTCATGAAATTCTGAATATTCAAGAGTTAAAAAAAATATTTTCCTTTCCTCATTGTATTAGGAAACAAATATTTTGAGGGTTATTAAATTCTGAGTGTTACTGAATGTATATTTCAAAAAGAGCAGTGCAGGGCTTTGCAGGGCTGCAAAGGTGAGAGCAGAATAAAGTGAGACAAGGTGAGATGAGACAAGACACGGTGAGGTGAGGCAAGGCAAGGCAAAGCAAGAGGCGAAGCGAGAAGAACCACCTGAAGTTTATTTATAATAGTAAACAGGAAGAAAATAAATATGGTTGAAAACAGATAAATTACCTGCCCAGCTACACAGAAAATTATTGACAGTGCTGTATAGACACTTTATGTCAAGTATACTTCATTTTCCTCTGTCAAATCTAATCAATCATTTGTCAGAATCTGAGATAATGCATTTCAGAAATGCAAACTGAATATAGATAAATTCACTATCTAAAGAATACCATATAATAGAAGATACACATACCTAGCACCTTCAGGAAAATCATTGAAACAGTGTCCTTCAACTGGAAGGACAGTGTCAAATATAAAAAAAAGTACCAAGACAGAAATAAAAATACTTGAACTTGTAACAGACAAAATATTACCCCCAAAATGCTCCATGTCATCAGAATAAGAATTTCAGTCATTTCCTGAAGATGTGAGTCTTGATCTTGCAGAAACTTAAATACATCCTCAGAGAAGTCCCACTGGCTATTTAAATCTGGATGCCTTAAGAAAACTGTATCCACCACTTGTGTATTTTGATATAAGTAGTCAGTATAATTAGGTCTATTAAAGGATGAAGACATCCAACACCAGAATATTTATATACTCCCTTCAAAGTAAGAATTACATGCCTTGAAATGCGAATAGGAAGATAAGGCTGCTGAGCAAAAGATTAGCTAGGCCTCTCCTAGGAGAAAAGGCTCAAAAAAAAAAAAAAAAGGAAAATGCCTGAGACTTTCAGCCCTTCAATTCCTGGAGCATCTGACCCTATCTCAACCTTTGGGTTAAAACTTGTCAGAAATGTAGGAGAACTCAACTTGCCACTCCAGGATGAAAATCCAAGTCAAGGTTGATTCTGCTACAGAAACGAAAAAGAGAGAGAAGAGCTGGATTAGAGGTGTGTTTCCCTTCCCATTAATTCCTGTTGGTGTTGGTGATGGGCAGTGGGAGCAATTCCAAGGAGAGAGACCAGACACTGTGCTTCCTAGGATGGTCTCTCTCTGTCACTCTCTGCCCTCCCCTAGTAATCCTCTTCCACAATGGTAGTCTCTTTCCCACACTTTCAGAGACTGGTGATAGGCAAAGCAAATACAAGAGTTGTTACTATTTTGTTGCCATAGCAGTTGATAACTAGACAACAGCTAAGACCTCCAGGACCTCTGTGGCCAGCATTCTCCAGACATTTACTCAAGAGAGGGCCTGTTATGTGTAAAACATAAGAATGATTCTAACTTTTACTGAAACAAAAAATACATATTTTATTTGGTATTTCTGTCTGTAACGGAAAATAAAAGCTTTAGCAATTTTTCAAATTCTCTGTTATTGGGTTACAGAATTCTGACTTGATGGCAAAAAGTTCAGCTATTTTTCATTACAAATTTTACTTGAAACAGTTAAAATTTTGTGTGTCTTTTGGGCTTCCATTTTCTGACCAAAGAATCAGTTTCAGGATGTCTGTAGCTATTTTAGTCACTTCTTGTTAGTTCATATATATAACTAAAACTAGCAAGGAAAATAATTAAGTAAATTTGTTGTGTTTTGTCTCCACCTTTCTTTCTTCTACAGTATGTGCTGGCACAAAGACATCAAATTTACATTTAGACTTAATTTTGACAAGATATTTTTTTCTCAAAGCTACACGATTATTAAGGGGTGATTTTAATACAAAGTGCAAAGTGATTTATTGTTCTATAGGTCTCTTTTCTTCAAAAGAAAAGAATGACATTATAAGAGAAATATCTGTATTAAATAATATATACAAATATATTATATAAATAATAATAAATAATATAATATATAAACATATAACCCTTACTTTGTTAAAATGAACAGATAAGAGTCCATATATTCATGGATACCTTTTATGTTGAGGACAAAGGAGATGTTTTTCTTAAATATCTACTTTTTCAAATCAGTCTGACTATTTATTTTTAATTCATAAACAAACAAACAAACAAAAAGATGCTCAGGAAAATTTTTCCTGGACCAGGAAATATTGAATTTCTTTTATTAGGTAGCTCTAATTTGAAAGATACCCCATAATTCAAGTGTTTTTATATTTATCCTTAAAGTTTTCTTCTTGAAATTGAATTTATAACAATTTAACACAAACATTGCAGTAACACTGTAAGCTTTTTATTGACAGTTTTTGACAGTTTTTCACTCTTACAGAATAAATCTTAGGAACTGTAAGACTGGAATAGATGTGTTTTCTTTTTTGCTTGTTTTTCAAAAACATATGTTAAGCTTAATTGATAAATTAAATAAATTCAGTCAAGATGCTTTGCAGTATATAGAACAACAGTATTGTAACACATGATGTTTTCTCAGGGATGAAATTCCTTGCTTTGGATTTCATTCAGACTGTTCTAATGCCCATTAGCTCTTTTTTAGCTGAAATGCGATTTTTACTCTTGGAAAAGAAAACAGGAAGTTAAAAATAAACAAATACATCTGAATGAATGAATAGATTATTAGCAAAGTGCGAAGACAAAGGAACAGATTACAATTTTTGTGCTTTTGAAAGATGCTAGATTATGGGGACTGGCAAAAAAATAATCATTTACATAAGTATCTGACATATGATTATGTATCAGATGATTTATTTAAGGCCTTGACAGGCTACAGTGATGAGCATGCTAGAAATACAATGGATGAATGGAAGGTACTCAGTGAGGTGAATGTGAATTGGAAAGTCAATATCAATTTGAAAATCAATCAGCAAGAATAAGACTGCTCAGTTTGTGTGCAAAAAATACTGGGCTAAGGGCTGTCTGTAAAAGCTAGGTAGAGATTTCCAAATCCTACAGAAAATATTTTCTCCAACTGCGTTCAAATGTCCACAATAAAACAATGTGATTCAATTGTTTATAGCTCAGGAAATCGTAATCTTTTCTATACCAGAACCTTCTCTCCCATTTCCAGGAGCCTACCCTGTCTATCTAGGGTTTAGAGGAGACTCATTTCCCTTTCAGCAACATGGGAAGGGCAGGGTGGCTGCAGCTCCCTGACCTCTAGCTGAGAACCCCACGGCAAGCCAATTCTTTAGCTAGCTGTTTTGGTGGAGGCACTTGGCTGCCCTCATCTCCGTGCCACTTTCAAAGGGTTAGCAAGAGAAAAAGCCCCATTGTTCTTATTCCAAACAACCCAAAACATATAAAGCATTCTCAAAAAACTGCACCTATTTATACAGACAACTACTTAAGGGCAGTTATTGTCTCTTACTGTTTTTGTAGTCTGGTACAATAGGACCCCACTCTTGAGTGGGAGCTTTTAAGATTACCTTTAAAAGAATGTATCCAAAAATATATTAAAGATCATTAAGGGTAAAAGCCAAGAGCTCTAACCTTAGGAAATACCATAATTAATGCTGACAAGCTTTAATTTAGGATATACATCCTTCTTTTGGAAACAGCTTTTCATTACACAACCATACTATTTCTGATTGACTCCCAGCTTTGTTCATTGCTCAGGAAGCCTTATGCTCAGCAAATGAGTAACAGTTCAGTATTTCGTGCCACTCTTTTTGTTTATGCTTTTTCATTCTCTTTGGCATCATGCTTTGTTTACTGCACACCATTTAATTCAGCTTTTGAATATAGAGTTAATATTCTCATGAGTTTCTCTATGACACTTACTGTTATAGTATTTGAATGTGCCAGAGGAATAATATATTCACCTTCTCAGTATTTTTGTGGCATGAAATGTTATTATTCCCATTTTATAGACAGGAAGGATCCATGTATACTTATTTCAAAAGATTACAGTCATTTTGGATGCCCAACTGAAGATGGCCTGATGTGTTAGACAATTGATTGCATCACAGCATTATTTATCCAAAGCACAATTCATGTGCAATTCAGTAGTAAATGTAGAAGCATAATATTTCTGAGATTCAGATACAAAATCTTTGTGGACATCAAAAAAAATTGTTTCAAAATCAAGTTCTGGGTGACTTATCTACAGCATTTGAACATTCTCATGGAGAGCCATTTCTCCTTGGTAGATTTACTACAGAAATCATAAATCATGATTTCTTTTGCTAGAATTTTCCTTCCCATTTACATAACAATTAGGAGAAGCATTCCTATGACACAGGCTCTACTCAGAGCAATTTTAGCATGTTGCAGGGAACAGTGGTGGAACAGTGGTTAAGTTGGAGGCAAAGAGCATGAAAAAAATGAAAAAGTGCAAATATTGTACTTCCTAGAGGAGTTTCATGAACTTTAGGATGCAGCAAAAAGAATGATAAAAAAGGAAATGATAATTTTAGAAGGGCCATTATGTTTGTTGTCATAAAAGATAAGTAATCAGAACTGGAATGAGAAGCATGCAGAAAGAACTTGCTTTCACACACACTGGCAAAAGTACAAGGATTCCTTCTCTTGTTACAAAAACACAAGGAATGCATTCTTCACATTTTTAGTATGGAAAACATGCTACTTACCACTCCATATCTTCTGAACATCCATCTAACACTGTTTGTGTAATGAAGTGGAATCTCCATCCCAGGGACTTTCCAGTATTAAACATTAAATTATTTTCTGCTATAATTATCATTAGCTTATTGTCTACACAATGTTGCCGGCATCCTTTGGATGCTAAACAGCAGACACACAAAGATCTGTAACACCTATTGATTACAAAGGTAAAACATGAACAAAGAGTAGGTAAGTGTTCTGTCTTATTTTACGTTCTGTTCAGAGAGCTAGATACAACCTCAATCTGTGTGGGAGGAGAAAGTGAGGAGTTTATCAGCCAGCTCACTTTATGGCAGTGACCATAAAGCCAACATGATATTAACAGGGAGATTCTGTTAAGGGGCTCCTTAGAACCCCTCTCTGTCATAGGCATAAATTATCATTTGGATTCCCAATTTTAATATGCATTTGCTATCTTTAATTCATCTTCTAATTGTACTTTATATTTTTTCCTAAATCAAAATATTACCAAAACATAAAGGCTGCTAAATGGAAATACCATACCAAACTGTCAGTTTATTTTCATCTGTCCTGCCAGACTCTAAGTTTTGGAATCTTTGAGTTGTATCTATATGATACAATCCAGAATGCATGCATATAACTATTTCACCAAAGCAGCTGAAATTTGTGCTGAAGGCTTATATCTAATGAGGTCACCACATTTACTAGTATCTTTTACAATTTTAAATCAATTACCAGCTTTGACAGTTTCCTATGTTCGATTTTTTAATGTAAATGCTAAAGTTTGAGCTACCAAAGCAATTTCTTGAAGACTGCAAAGAGTCTTAATATAGTTAGTATTATAAATCATTAAAGTGGGCTATGCTAAAACTGTTAGCATAGGTAATCAATCCAAATCCCATTTGTGGGGATTTTGATCATTTGAGTGCCAATCAGTTTTCTTACAAAAATTCAGTGTAATCTCAAGACATAATATTACCTATTATACCTGATATTCTTCAATGTTGCCTAAGGACATCAATATTTATGTGAGTTGGTTTGCAAATCCTTAGGCATTTTTTGAAAGTCTAAACCATTTTTTATATTTTAAACATTTTTATTGTGTACAAACAATCATTATTGCAGTGAGGTATTATGAAGGTTCTGCTCTCCTAAATTTCTAAAGCATCTAACTCAATAAATAATGCTCACTAGTTACAGAATTACAGAATCACAGAATCATTTAGGTTGGAAGAGACCTCCAAGATCACCTAGTCCAACTTATGACTTAACACTAACAAGTCCTCACTAAGCTCTACATCTGAATGTCTTTTGAATACCTCAAAATTCCCATGTCAAATAATAGATAGATACAACCTAGAATTTAGGTCTGTTAGCTTTCTTCCTCTAGGCTGTACTTCCCCAAACCATGTAAATGTACTCTTTCTAATCCAGTCCCCGAAAAGCATTTTAGTGGCTATAATAATGAAATAAATGCTTTCTTGCTTTACTTAATACATGTGTTTTCAAAAATGACTTAGTTGTTGCTTTCACTAGTCTAATTTTTTTTTCTGTTCATAGTGAACATTGCCTATGCAATTACAATTCTGTGATTGTAATTGAAACTTTATCTACTGATCCCTCAATTCCATACAGAAAATGATCTGAATCATTTGATTCAGCTTGATTACTTTTTCCTAAATAGCCATCAAGGTTATATATTTTAGTCTAAAAATATCTGCACAAACCTATGTAAAAGAGATTTATTTATTGTTTAAACAAAATGTAAAACAATTATTCAACAGCACATCTACCGTATATGTCAAAACTAAACCTATTTTCCATCTTGAGAATGTGTACCTCAGATCAGCCTCCCAGCTATACCTTAGAGGGCAGGCCATGTTATTTTTTTGTTTCTCAGTGGACAAAATATTGGCAAAAAGGATAAAATTAGTTAGTTTTATATAACCAAAATTTTATTCATAAATTCAGCTAGTCTAATCAGTGTCATTCTTTACTGCTTTCCATTTTTTCTCTCCTCAAATTTACTAACACATGGAAAAATATTCAACCATTTGGATTTTATATAAAGCCTGTAGTTGCTGAGCCCTTGCACTTACATCTTTATCATCTGATGCAGTATGTACCAGAAGCCAGAGTGCAAATAGCTCGTCAGGTCCTGAGTCATGTCATAAAGCTGAAATAAGCTCTTTGTTGCTAAAGGGTCTCAGACCAAAACAACTGGTTTATTATAATTATTTTATTATTATTATTATTATTATTATCATTATTATTTTATTTTTATTTTTAGTTATTATTTTATAAACTAAATTAGAAAAGCTGGAAAGCATCTTTCCCTGATTATAACTGCTAAAATGTCCTTTGGGGTTTCTCATCAGAAAAAATACCTTTAGGTGATCTTGGGAAGTGTATCCCAGAGGAAAGGAAACACTTTAGTAGTACCAGTGTTTTGATATGATCACATTTCACCATTCAAGACCCTCTGACAGATACTGTGCATTTTTTAAAGAAGAAGTCTATTATAGGTATTATCTGTAAGGAATTATAAGACGATTACTGTTGAAAAACTGAGACTCCCTGTTGTTTCCAGAGATTCCTCCAGAGCAGCTTAAAACTGCTGTCTTACACAAGTCCAAGTTAAATTTGCATCTTTGTGTTAGCAACACAGCCTGGCTCCTGCTGAGCAGACCTGATGCCTGTATCTTGTCTCCCTGTGAGGTAGTGACTTAATTTCTCAGAAAAAGCATAAGAGTATATTTTACATTTTAGGATATAAAACAGGTGGAAAATCACAGCACTACATACTGCTAAACTTCAAGCATCATCTACCATGAATAAATATATTCAATTAAGATAATATTCAAGAGCCCTTAAAAATTGGCTGAGGAAATGTCTGTTCCTGTGATGTTCACTTTTAATAAATATACAAACAAGAAAATTCCAGCAGCTTGAAGAAATGTTAATCTGTCATATTGAGTAGCTTGTAAGTCTTATATCAGTCTTAAGCAATAATGGAAATGCTGATATAAAATTCACTGATAAGGAATTCAGTGATAGGATCACAACTAATGTCAGCCAAAATGGTTTTACCTAAATTAGATCTAGTCAAATAAAACTGATTCTATTGTTTGATTAGGTAACAAATTTGGCTGAAAAGGTAAATGTGCAGATGTCATATACTCAGACCATAATAGGCATATGGCACAGTGTCATCCAGAACTCCAATTATCATTACAAAATATCGATAGATCACATAAGAAATTGATTAAGAGCTAACCAAGAAATGGATCTTAAGGGGTTATGTGTCAACTGGGAATGAGCACTGAATATGTGTTTCCAGTGGAGCTCCATAGGGATTAGCTTATTCAACATTTAACTTTTGTGCACTGTTCTTGCAATTGTCCAGAAATAAACAAAAATCACAGATAAAGCTGATGGATGACGTACATATTGGAGCAAACTAGTAAAGATGAAGACATGGAAGTTGGGTTGATGTAGGATTTCTAAGTAACATGGACCCACTTACAACCAGATTCAATGTAATAAAATAAGAAGTCAAATGTCTTGCAGCAAGCAGTGCAGGAAATTTATACAGTCAGGTTTATACAGTCAGGACTGTATAATGAAAATCAAGATTCCAGGGAGGATTTAAGAACCTCAGTGGACAAGCAACTTAATGTCTCTTGTCAGTGAGATGCCACGGCAAAAATACTAATAGGAAAAGCAGAAGCAAGACAATGAATTTCTCACTGTTATAAGATTTAGAGAGATTCAATATTGGAATGCCATTCATAATTCTTATGCCCCCACTTTTTAAAATAATGGTGCAAAATTTAACCATTTGCACAGAATTCAGGGAAGTCCCACAAAAACTGTTTGAATGACATTTTTTTTTTTTTTAAGGTTTCCTAGAGGAGGCTTAAGTGCTTGTAAGAACAAGATGGAGATGTGAACTGATTACAGTGTAGCTGCATTTTTATGGTAAGCAAAAGTCAGGGATCAACATGCTCAGTAATTTAGTAGGTGAAAGCATTTGATTTTGTTATACCCAGAGTCAGTGCATAGAAGTTGAAACCAGACAAATTCAAATGAGAAATAAGCCAAAATATTTTACAGCTACTGTGGAAATAATAGCTATAGACAGATTCTAAATAGGAATCTTCTTACTACAAATAACTTCTTTCTTGGGCCAGTTCCATCTGTTTTTCTTCCTTTTCTCCCTCCTCATTTGCTTGAAATGCTGAAATGTTATGTCTAGGTAGGTATTTATTTATTTCCATCTGTATTAAAATAACAGAAAACAAAGTAACCTAGAAAGCCAAATCAAACTAATTATTAAGGTAAATTGCTGCAAATCAGATGTAAACATTGGACTTAAGATGACAAACTTTTAAAACCAATGAGTATTTTTAAACATATTGCAAAACATCCGCATATGAATTCTGAACAGATTTAAGCAAGAAGATGAATCCTTGATGGATATTTTGGGATAGCAAAAGGGTAAAAATACATATATATTTTTATTAATTTATGTTAAAATGGTAAGACAAAACTATTTACATGGCTCTCTGATTTTTTTAAAAGGTACTGGAAGAAATTCTACTTTCCAGCTCCAGTCTAGGTGTACTTCCTGGCTTCCTCTCTCTGTCAAATATAGTCCTAGTCCTACACCTAACCCCATCCTTAATATAAACCTTAAACCTAAACATAGACTGAGAATTGAGCAAGGCCTCCAGACAATCAGTACCTCACAGAAACTACTCTACACCCTACACTTCCTTTTGGTAGCCCTTTTTCCAGCCCCACTCCACTGCATCTCTGGGTTTTCTCTTTCTTTTAATCCTAACCCCAACCTAACTCTAACTGTAAATCAAGGTACCCAAAAGTACAAGTGACACAAAATAACTCCTGAATATTCCTCATAATAATACAGATATTTTCATATTTCAAAACCTTGGTTATAGACTTGGGAGACTATTTCAGCATTGTTGCTCTTTTAGACCAACAGCTCTATGCATCTTTGGGATTTTATTATTATTATTATTGCACTGCTTAGGGAATATGATCAGGGTTTTAGACACACTGTGACTGTCTTTTTCCATTCTTAGAAGTGGCAATTACAGAGATAGGTCATCCTCATATCCCATGAATATATAATCTCAGGTTACAAATACATACTGAGAAGTTGATTGTGCCTTCATGCAGAACAATAGTCACAAGAAGCCACTATTCAAAACAATACCATCACGTTCCATAGCATAACATGTGTTGTAAAATCAGGCAAGTAATCCTCATTCAGGTGTTTACTAGTTAAAATTCAGAAATCTTTTTTCAGTTTTGGAAAAATTCTGTTCTGGAAAACTCATTTTATATTTTTTGGTTTAAAGCTTACCATTAAAAACTGACTCCTCAGAAACTGCTGATGAAAGATATCAATGCTTTTTATGACAGCAAAGTCAGACCAGTATTGGGTAAAGAAGGCTGAAGAATTTTCTGACGACATATGTACAAACTGAAACTTCTTACCAATGTCTTCCAGTTTCAGTCTTCAGCTGGAAAAGCTACCTCACATTCCATATGTAATTTCTCCTGAGAGTGTTCATTTACCTCAAAACCTGTGTGATGAGGGGAATCAGACGTGTGAGAAACTGAAGCTGCAGAGCACAGATCCTCATCTGACTGATGAAGAGAATGTGCTTATGTTTGTTTCCTACATGGCAATGAATGCTGGTGGTTATTCTGTGGTCCTGTGTGTCTTCTCTGCACTTTTTGTTTGTTTGTTTGTTTGTTTGTTTGTTTTTAAGCCTGCAACATGTATGATTTCTGTGAGCTTCAGAACAGGATGCACCTTGAAACCATCAGAATTCTAATGGCACAAAAAAACAGCTTACTGTCTCATTTTCATTATGAATTACATTTGAAAAATCGCTCCCAAATTTTTAGTAGACAAAAATAAATGATCTTTTATAAATCCATAATGTTTTTTTCATCTCCAAATAGGGCGCTTTTTTTTTTTTTTTTTTTTCCTTACTGTTGAATCCACTCTTCCCAGAAACTGTAAGTTGGCTCTTTTCTGTTTAGTGTCTTTTAACCTGCATTTTTTGGCCTATGTTTGACATGATGAACAGCAATTGACTGAGGCATAACTATAAAGAATTCTATGTCTGTTCTTTAAAATATAATTATTTGTTTTACAACGTATCCTGGAGAAGTAGAAACCAAGAATGCAGGTAAGCTTGAGCGTAAACTGGCTGCTGCTTGTTGTCTGCTTTAGGATGCACTGAATCACTCTTCATGCTCTGAAACACCTAAAGAACAGAGGCAACATTCAACTGCCAGCTGAAATGCCCTACAGTATTTGATATGGGATGACAGAGACGACATAGGATTTAAAAGAACTTCATGGCTCTATGGTGTAGGAGTTGGGTGCTTGCTGGGATACCCTGTAGTGTCTCCATTGGCATTAGTCAACTACTAAGCAACTGAGCTGAGCCCTACATCTCCTTTAACTCCATTAATTGAAGGTTAATCTTACTGCATGTGGGGGTACTTTCCAAAAAACACCTATGTTTTGGAATCTTAATTTGGAAACAAATCCCAATCCAAATCACTATTACCAGGAAATCTGCAGCCTGTTCAGATTAAATGTATAAAAGGCGAAACATTTTTGTAACATACAAATTCCTTCAGTGAGTCCTTAAGTCTTTTATGCTTACAGTAAATGACTGGGAAGTAGACAGAAAGTTGACTGAGATATGTCTGTACATGAAGTCTCATCCAGGGCTTGCAGTTCTGATACTGAGCTCCTGATGATAATGGATACCTCATAGAATAAACCTGTCTATTCCTGTCAAGGCCCTCATGAGCACTCACAAATGGATATGTCGGAGGTAAAATCCCTCCCTGTTTAGAGAAAGGTTAGATGTGTGATAAGAACCTCAGAAGGTGTGCCCTTGTGTAACTATTCCCACCAATAAATGGCAAGCCATTGCTTCTAGACTTGTACTAGGATGTTTTAGTGAAATTCTTGCACAATTTGTTTTATTTTGTTTACTCCACTTTGTTCTGAGAAAACATGGACCTATTTTTTTTTTGTTTTTTTCAGGAAAAAAATCAATGTAATACAGCTTTCATGGAAAACTTCAGTCCTGATCCAAAATGAATGCTTAGAGTTTAGCAAAATAGTAAGTGAAAATGGAGTTTTACAGGGATGAGCTTTAAAGAAATGTCAATATATAGGCAGGAGTAGACATAAGTACTCCATAAAGAATGAAGTACCTTAAAGGCTATTGGGAAAAGGAATGCTGGGATACAATCCCATTTTTATAAATTTCTTTCATTCTAAAGTTACTGTGCAAAAGAGAAAAAGATTCACATGAATTCTTATTTGTTATGGTGGTGTCAACACACAGACACAGAATTATATTTAAAATTCATTATTTTGTTCCGCATAGATAAAGATAAAATGCAATTTAGTTTTTTAGTTTTCTAAGCACTGCAGCTATAGAAAAGCTTCAGTTATTTTTACAATTCTGTATTTCTTTTTTTTTTTCCTTGAAACATCAACTCATGGAGTAATACGAATTTGTGATAATTACCACTACCTATGAATCAACATCATATTCTTTATAAAAATAAGAGTGGACAGATGAGGCTAACTGTCATTGTTGAAGAGAATGGTTTGAAAAACCTTATTTGAGAACACTGCAATTGTGAAAAAATAAGAATAATATAAAACAAATACTGTAAATGTTTAAAGTTGAGACCTAACTCGGGAGACATGTGAGACACCTAGATATCGCAGAAATTGTACACGAGACTTGCAATTTTGAGCTTTTAGTAGTGCTTTCTATAGGCTTAATAATTCTAAATGAATTGACTATGTGTATCACAGGTGAATTAGTAGAAGTCTAGTTGCAAAACAAGAAGAATGTTTATATATCTACACTGGGAAAATGTAGACATATATTTAGAAGCAATTCAAATAAAGTCCAGCTACTTTTATGCATGCAAACTTCACAACAATTGGACATCAATAATGAACACTTTTCTGAACACATTACTTATCAGAACACTTTATTGAATGTGTGAAAAAACCTCCTTTGTTTGACTTTGTTGCCCTTCCAGAAAAGAATCAAGACTGAATGGAGTGAAAAACAGCTTTTAAATCGAGATACATGAATAAAACAAAATAAGCTTTAATAGTAACCGTGACAGAATATTAGATGACTCTGCTCCAGATTCAAAATTATTTGGAAATAAATGTAAACTTTGCATTACCTGATATATTTTTGCAAGGTCACAATGAAAAAAAGTAAACATATTTCCTAACATTAAGAAATAGAAGAGGCAGAAGAAGCTCTGAGTCCAGAGCAAAGGGGTGGGGGTGGGGGAATGCAGCCAATGTAGTTCTTGAGAAAAATGTTGATACCATAACTACTAAGCACAGTATGCACACAAAAGCAAGATGAGTTGGGATGACACATCTGTGGAAGTAGCATTTATGAGATATCATTACTCATGTCAGCTGTATTTTTATTAAAACCTTAGCTTGAATGCACTTGTGGAAATTATGAAATAAAGGTAATATTCTGGCAGCTTTGGAAAAAAAAAAAAAAAGATCCTAATGTCTAGTTTCTAGTAATTTAAGAATACCGGCATAAGAAACAGATGGCAAAATAGCTCAATATACTTTGGAAAATCTTCTGTTAGTGTTAAAGACTACACCTGCTGAAATGTGTGATCTTACTTTAAATGTAGAAAAGCATTAATAGAAATGTACAGCAGTGTGGTTATGTCTCTTAATTGGTATACCCCAGTGGAAACAAACATGCTAATTAAGCGATCATCCTGATTATAAGAGCCTGATAGGAATACACAGTGCTGGGAGACATTAGTTTCTATTTCAGCAATTGCTTTAAAAATAATCATAGTAAGATGTTTGAAATATTTAAATTCTATGAAGGCAAGTGACTCATTACAGAGCACAGAATGAGCATGAAGTGAAAAGGATAGCAGTAAAGAAATTTGTGACACGGAACAAAGTTTGCAGTTTCAGATTCTTCTATATAGAATTGTGGACAATACCAAATAGCAACTCTGATTAACTAGGTTTGCCTTTTTTCTACTCATTAAACAGTGAAACTCATTACATTCTATCTGTTTCCTAAACCTATTTTTTTTAAGGTTTTACTTCAACCCAGGTGCCAATTTACAAACTGATTTCAAAGTTCTTGTTCAATGTTCCTACTGCAGCATTAATCTGGAATTCTTAGTTCAAATTCTTGTTTGTGCTCTTTGGGGGTTTTGCAATAGCATTCAGTGAAAGTTGCCACCCTGTTCAAACATGTTCCAGTCACACTGAAAAAATTTCTTCCATTTTAAAAGATTGGTGCTGTCACATTCAAGATAGCTGGTGGATACAGCAGAATAAGAGTGGCATTATAGCTTCCAGACCTTTGCTCTTCAACACAGCAGATTCTAACAAGAAAAGAAGAGTGTTTGTGTCTTCAACACCTTCTGGTCTACTTGTAACTCCAGAGAGAGAGAGGGAAAGAGAAAGACAAAAATCCATTGAACATAGAGAATGGGGATAGAAACCAAAATGCTAAGAGTCTTTTTGAGGAAAACCTTTTTTCATGGAGCTATAGACCATTTTCTCTAGCCAAATCCAATGAGGGAGGTTTAAGTCCAACAAATGTTTCCCTTGACTGAAGTGTTCTGAACCATACGAAAGATCAACATTTATCTGCTTCTTACAATGGCGTGTCTAGAGGTACTGAATAGATGGAAGAAGACTACAGGAAATTACAAATGCTGTCATAGGAGCATATACCATATACCACAGGAAAGAGGACTAGAACAGAGGATTACTTCACATTAGCAACTTAATGCAACATAATGCAACTGCAATTGCATTAGCAACTGCATTTGGAGATATGCTTATACCTAGAAGAAAAAAGAAGCATAGTCAAACAAAACATGTAGTTATGGCTAGTTTGTTAACAGAAGCCCATTACATCCAATATCTTGTAGGAGGTTGAATATACTACCACAAATTCAGCCTTAAACTCACATAGAACCAAGAGAAAGAGGAAGCTTCTGCAATATTACTAACAATATTCCTCACCTGCTATGAAAAACAAAATTCCATCAGCTAGCACAACATAACATTTCTGATAATAGTTTTATTCCTTATAATAGGTAGAGAAAAATAAATACAGCTCTGCTTAGCCTCTTCTCTGTTATGCGTCAACAAATAATAAAAAGAATTATATTTATATCCAATACCTTATAAAAATTAGCATTTACCTTTGTGGTCATGAACAATAGAATTTCTCATTGGCTGGCATAAAATACACCCTTTTCTTTTTTTCAGGTTAAATGAATAGTAAGGCACTAAGAATCCCAACACTTTTCTTTGGCAGCTCCGTTTAAGCCCCACTCTCGCTTCACCCTGGGCTTTATAACTGTGTGCCTCAGCCCTCACCCTGGCACTTTGCTGAACTGTAGGAAATCCCCTCAATACAGCCTAAGCTTTTGGAAATCTGCTGGAAGCTTTTTTTTTAAGACTTCAGTTATAATTTACTATAAAATGAGATCTGAACATTTATGTTGATACTCAATTCTGCCAGTATTTCTGTTTAGTTTAAGGGAAATGACAATAGATGAAAAGACAAGCAGAATCTTGCTGTTTGGTTATAAGGAATGGTGTATAGAATATAAGGTACAGTACGCATGAGATGGGAGGGATGTGGGATTACGCTCTACTTGAGTGAAAGGGTGAAAGATCTCTGAGAAAAAAATAGTTGTTGAATCCCCAGAATTAAAGGGAGTTAGGTAATAAAAATGCAAAACAAAAGAACCAAACAATCCTCCCTACTACCCATGTCTTGCAACTGCATACAAGATCTGAAGTCCACAATCGCTTTGAGGTTCCTTTTCTGAGCTTTACCTCTGGAAATCTGCCTGTCAAATTTTTGATGTTTTCCTGAAAATGTATTCAGTACACCGAGTGATCAGATTCTGTCAGTCATTATTAATGTGATTTGTGATCCCTTAACTTTGCAGTATATATATATATATAAACGTGCATGCATCTCTAAATATACGTATACATACACACATATGTCTATGTATATGTACACGTATACTTAAACATATATGTATACATAGAAAGTTGTAGCTCTGAGTACCACATGAATGTACCACAGCTACACTAAGCCAATCAGTGCAACCTGACAGTTTCTATATTTCATTCCAGTCTGTTGCAATGTAAAATGTCTGACTCTTCCAACATACCTAAAAAAAAGGTCTACAAGAAAAGCACCACTGTAGCAGGACAACAGGGCACTTACTATAATAATAAAACCTACTGAAGACACTCCTTGCACAGCTGAGTGGTGGCACTAGAATTTTCAGTGCTCAGATGTAATTAGAAAACATCTGTGAAGGAAAATCAATTGTTCCTGGTAGTCAATGGCTAATTTTCCACAATCAGAATAAAGAATGCAGTATGACATCTTTGAAATGAGCAAGTAATTGTTTCTCCTTTGTTTATGGTTTTAACATTTCTCCGTTTATTTGTGCCAGCTATCTTTTATTTTCTTCACGACTAATTCTTACCATTCTTAGATTCTCTTAGTGATATTTAAACACTGTTTTGCTGTAAAAACCAGTCTGCTACAGAGTTCTTTAAGGTGATGATTTGTGATTCATGAAGGAAGAGTTGAACAAATGCTTATAAATTGCTCTGTGATGGTTTCATAACGGAAGACTTGCTAAATGAAAAAAGTTGAATCCCATCAATGAAATTGCACACTTATTAATATTAATAAGTATTTGACCCATCAGAGGAATAAAGTTCTCAGATTCTTTGTCTTGATCTTCAAAGTGTCTTTGAGATACACCTGCATTCCAAAATGCTCATTTTCTTTTTGTTGACATTACCAAGAAAGGGGTAGGAGGTGAAACGAATTGCGTCCCTCACATAGTATGAGTAACAGATTGCAGGAGGAACCTCTGCAATCCAGATCTTGAGATCAAATTACAATAAGTTTGAATTTTGGAAAGAAAATATGAGTTTAAAGTTATTATTATTTGCATTATACTAGTGCTGTTAATATTGATTTAATCTTACACAGTGACAGAAATTGAAATGCCAGGAGTGATAACTGTGCTGAACTGCTTTGAGCATGTAAAATGGTACAGTGTTCGATTAAATCATGCTCATTTCATTTGTTTATCTTATGCTACACTGTAAATTTAATCTCTCATTACATGATTTGGATCCTAAATTACATGGGGTTAGAGACGGGAAAGCAAAGTGCATGTATTTGCAAAGATATTCCCAGTGACCCCTTCTTAGTCTGAGGGACTGTTCACTCAGAGAGAGAAATGCTGCTGTGCACTTGCCTTACAGGAGCCTGCACAGCTCTCCAGGGTCAAAACCAACCCTGCTTTTGTGGTCTGTTTGTACAGCGCTTAGCTCAGTGATGCCCTGATCAATAATTTGAACCCTGAGGAACTACTTCTGTACAGCCAAGTATTGAGACAACCGTGTTAACAACTTTCTGGGAGCAGTCCAAAAGCTGTACCCTGCCCACTGTGCCGTGCTGCTGCTGCAGGTGTTTCCTGCTCTAGCAGGGACAGTGTCTGCTTGTCCCTAAATGCTGGCTTTCAGCATTAACACCCAGCTGCACACTGCAAAACCTCCCACACCTGTAGCAGGGAAGCCAAGGCAGACATTCATTCAGCAAGTGTGTCTTAACCACACTTTTTAACTTTCTTCTTCAGTCATCAGTGCTGCATGGCTGGGACTGAAGACTGGGATTCTGCCTTCAGTCCCTAACTCAGATGCCAGGGCCCTGGACCTGGACCTATTTTGTGTCACCATTTTTAAATTTGGTTGTTCACTTAATGACTGTAGACAGGATTCTGCTAAACATAAACATTATGAAAAATATATTTAGTGATAAAGGTGCTAAAAACACCTTGTAGAATAATAATAAGGAGCTGTATTCCATATTTATTTGGGAAAAAAAAAAGCAAAATGTTTTCACAGCTTCCCAACTAGACTGCCAGAAAATTTCTTATTTGCGGTTTTGGGCATAGAAATATGTTAATACAAATATTATTGTAACAGCAGTTATTTAAACAAAGTACATTTCTCATAATTTTTGGGTGGCAAAATTTGGAGACATTCTTAGAATCCAGAAAACAAAAAAGAAAATATTTTCAGTATGTTAGGGAGGACCAATACACTTACTATATGCAAATTTCTACCTAAGAGTTTTAAGAGGCTATCTTTCCTTGGCAGGTTGCATAGTAGTCAGTGAAATAAATCTGAGGCATGATCTATTCACTTACTCAGAACTCTAAGACTGCCTTTAGTGAGCACATTAAATGCTGGCAGTGGACTTACATTTTGGATAAAAGTTCTAAATGTCAGCTCTCCTACTTACGGCAATTTTACATCACTGGTCGTTCCATAACTGTAGTCAGGTTTCTCTTAATTTACACCAACTTAGATAACATGAAAATAAGGGTCAAATGGTTTCACAGACAGAGTAATTTATTTCCCTGTGGCAGCTTCGGAGTCAGACCAGGCAGACAGAGACCAAAGTTTGCATCATCTAGCAGTTCAGCGACCTCCGTTAAATGAATCTTGTGATCTCAGCCCTCTTCCCAGGGGATGAATGTTTCCTGACAATAGGCAAGCAGATAAACAAACAAATAAATAAAGAAGTGCCATCGCAACTGGTAGACTTGCTGAGAAGTCTCTATAAAGAGGTCAAACAGTAAAGCCAAGGGCTGAAGGGACACAGAGAACAAGCTATTACTTATACCTTCCAGGAAGTTTCTCAAGTTCAAGATAGTTAATGAGGCAGAGACAATCTGGCACCTCTTATGGACATTGAAATTGCATGGAAATTCTTTTCAAGCTGAAAACTGAGCAGATTTTTTTTTTTTTTAAATGAGTGAAAATAGCTATTTGAAATGCTCAGTATGAAGTAAGTGAATTGTTCACCTGACTGGCAAACTATGGGTCAGTGTGAAGGTTAAAAACCAGGAGAGGAATTTATGTGGGGGAACAACAGTGGCTTTGGGAATACAAACAGGTGATGAAAAGTGGCAGAAAATGGTTTTCATCTGCAGAGTTTGAAAGAGAATCTACTAAGACTGTGTTTGCAATTAAAAAAAATAATAATAATTTGTAATAGAAAAGGGTAAGAAAGCGTCCGGATGGCTTGCAGTGAGAGGTGCAAAGAAGGGAAAGGGTTCAGGCAGATATGATGTGGGAGGAAGAATTTAGGGTGACGTTAAAGCTTGTATAGGTTAAATAAAGGAATGGCTATTGTGCCAAGAAAAGATTTTAAATGAAATGCAGGATCTCTTAACTTTATATTTTCCTTTACCCTTTTATTCTACTGCTATATCTCCAACATTAGCACAGCTAATGTATCTAGTGAAAAAGGTGTCATATAATTTCTGAGGGGAGGGATGCTAGTGGTTGAGCAACAAAGTTCAAAAAATATTGACATTCTAGAACAAAGGTCCAGCCCCCAAATTCTCCAGATTCATTCATTCTAACTTCTCTTTCTTCTTGCTGTGGGATTTTGATCTCTGAGTCTTTTTGCAGATGACAGCATTATGATTCCAGAAGGCATAGGGGGACATTGAAATTCCCTGCAAGCTCTGAGTCTCCCTCCATTGATCGGTATGTCAGTCCATGATGCAGTCATGCACAGATGTTACACAGAGCCCTAAAAATATTTGGATTTAATTTAAAAAAGAAAAAAAAACCCTAATGTTATAAGCCCTCTATTTAGTGCTACAGCTTCCTCTTTTGCATAAAGTAGTGGCTGTTGTAACTGGAAGTTGGACCTTAAACTAGCTTATTCTTTTAGGAGACTTCTGTTGATTCACACAGAATTTGAAAGGGGCAAAAAAAGGAACAGACAACATGGCATCTGAAAAATTGTGTAGACAGAAGAAGAAGGGGGAAAGCAGACACTTGAGAAATTTTTCAAGCATGATTCTTTGTCTTCTTGAACTCTGATTTAAAGGTTGCTTAGCAACAGTGGCAGTAACAGCTGGGACACCCTTGATCTTGTTGTGTAAACTATTAAAAATAGGTGATAGAAAGTGGCACCATGGAAACAATGACAATTCTGAAGCAGGTGTCTGCAGTGCTGCTTTTCAGCTTAATGTCAGAGGTGTAAATTACAGAATTACTTGCTCCCTTTAATCTGAATTCGTAGGAAGGAAGGAATCTTTATATCACCAAAATTAAATAAGATTTAAGATAGCGTTATCCCATTCTGTAGCATTGCTTTTGATTACCGCTTTATTTAGTTTCTTGCCAAAACCTTTAGAGGATCTTCATTTCCGGAAACTGAGGTTATTTCACTCCAGTGAATTACTGAAGCAGTCATTCAGCAAGAGGCATAACTGGTATTTACAGTATTAACCTCAGCTATGAAAGGATCATAACCTTGATTTCAGCTGGATGGTTTATCTAAAACCTCACCCCAAATTATTACTATTAAAATCATAATCTGAAAATGCTTACCTTTTTACAGGGCTAATAATCATAGCTGGGATTAATAAAAATGGACACTGGAATCTGCAATGCTCATTCTGAAAACATTCAGAGACCCAGGGTCAGGATTCTTGTAATATGACTAGTAAATCTGGGGCATGCAGAAGAATACCAATTCTCAGAATAGTCATTGTCTGTCCTGTGAAGCAGGCTTCTTTTTAGGATCTTAAATTCAACGTCTGTGTCAAAGCAGGCAAAATTTCTTTAAAAACAAGGGACGATATCTTTTATTAGGCTAAGATTATTGAATGTGAATAGAACATCCTGCATTATTAGTGACATTTTAATACATTATTAATTTAAAATATTAAAAAAGAGAAATAATATCCCTGCACCATAGCATAGTTGCTTGTTACACGTTTTTTTTTAATAATTTTTTGTAATGAGAGGTAAACTGAGTCAAATATTCATAAAAGACTTGGAGATCCATGTCACTTAGGCATTTCTGAAAACTCTACCCTTCATATCATAGGGGTACTTGCATTTTGATGAATTAATAATCATCAATTGTACAACTGAAACAAAGCAGGATCTGGGAAAAAGATATATATATATATATATATATATATATAAAAGCATAAGGAATTGCCTATCTGGCCAACAAAACTGTAGCTACAAATCTAAATACCATTTATTTAGGATATTCTGACTGACTGAAACATCTCCATCTCTTTATTGTGATAATTAAAGAATTCAGCTTAATTTTTTAACACAGTTTATGCATCTGAAAACTGTTGTCTCCTCTGAGCATCCTTCATGCTGCTGAGTTTTGTACATTGCTAAAATAGTATCTTGTATCAGTGTTGCTTTTGCTTGGAATAGAGAAATTAGGGACTGGAATGCATAATTTTGGCATTATACTGTAGTGCACTATACTATTATTGGAAGGTATTCTGAATCCCATGCTGAGGCAGGGTAGAGTTGACATATAATGGCATTGCTTCCCAAGGAATTAACTTCTGCTGCAACCTGGCTGGAGAGTAAATTGTGGGTATAAGACTTATTCTTTTTGGTTTACAACAAACTTGACAGAAACCTTTACTGCATTCTCAGCTGGGTAGGCAAACCAACAGTATAAGGTAGCATGAAAGTTACAGTCTTTTTCTTCTAATCTAATTTGGTCTTACATACCTTCAGATATTGTTAGACAGAACAATTACACACTCAGGCACATTCAAATAGTCCAGCTGACACTGGGCTGTATTTGAAAGAACGTAATACTATTAAACCTTTGTGCTCAGCACACATTTCTTCAAAGACTCCTCTGTAGTGTGCAAGAAAGATGTACTAGCCAAGCAGATAGACTTGTCTTCCTGACCTCCATGAATTAAGCTAAGTGCTGGAACTGACTTCACTGAAGCCTGTTCTTGCCAAGAGTTTCATAGGAGCCATTCTGCAAAAACTAGTAACAATGAATTATTTATTTTACTCAAATTATTTTCTGAAATAATATATTTGATTTCAATTATCCTGTCCTGTATGAAAATCAGCCTGTCCTCTGTAATTTGGATGAATGGGAGATGTCCAAAAATGTAGAATTTATTTTCAGTATTCCACACATAAATCATTTAGTTCCTATTAGTAGTAGCAGCCAATTCACAAAGGAAGCCACTTCAAAAAGTTGTATTGGGGAATTTAGGCAATGGGGTTTATTTTAATCTGTGACATATCCCAACGCTGGTATGGCAGCTACCAGCTGGGGGGGTGGAATAGAGACTTCTCATTTTTAACCTCATCTGAGTATTACTCTACTATCAAAAATCATCTGAAGTCAATGGAATTACCTAAAGAATAAAATAGCATAATTGACTACAATATCTTTCACAGATTAAGAAAACATTTCAAAACCTACACCTGATACTGAGAAACTGTCATTGAAATTTATAAAGGTTTTCTTTAAGAATTTCAGGGAAAATAAGATTTACGACAGCTATGACTAATCTACTTTCTCATGTATCTGTTATACCAACACATTCCTTGACTTGTATCAAGAACAACTATGCCAGCTTAAAGACTTTACAAAATCAAGCGGTTACAAGTTGCCTTCACTGTTTGCTGATGTCCTGTATTTTGTTTTAGGTTCCCAATTTTCTATATACACAGATACATTTTACTGTAACAACAACCACAGCCATGAGGATAGAATATCACAGGCAATGAACTCCATCTTACAGGAAGTTTATTGGTTAGCCTCAAGCTTATTGGTTACACCACCAGAATACCAAAGCAATAGAAATCACAAAGTATTTCACATATAAGTATAATCTCACAGTAGTTGCCTAAGCCACATTTTTTAGTAAAGGAAACTTCTCAGCTGACAGCTTCACAAGCATGTGTCCGCCCTGTTGGAGGACTTCAAGGGATACAGTCAAGGGAGAGATAATCCCAATGTTTCTATTACTAGCTAAATGTTGTTTCCTTAGATTCTTTCTCACTGTTTGCTAATGTGTTTTTCTGGGGATTGGTAATTTAGACAGACATGTTAAAGGATGTTAAGGTCCTTGGAAACATCCAGAGGAGGGCAACAAAACTGGTAGAGGGGCTGAAAGGCGCGATTTAAGGAGAGACTGAGGACACAGGTTTGTTTAGTCTGGAGAAGAGAAGGCTAAGAGGTGACTTCTTTGCTCTCTACAGCTTCCTGAAGAGCAGAAGTAGAGAAGGAGGTGCCAGTCTCTCTCCCTGGTAACTGATGACAGGACACATGGGAATGGCACAGGAGGTTCAGACTGGATATAAGGAAAAATTTCTTTACTGTGAGGGTGGTCGAACACTGGAACAGGCTTCCTAGAGAGGTGGTTGATACCCCACGCCAGTCAGCGTTCAAGAGATACTTGGACAGTGCCCTCAATAATATGTTTTAACTTTTGGTTAGTCCTGAAGAGGTCAGGAATTTGAACTAGATGATCTTTGAAGGTCCCTTCCAACTGATCTATTCTATTCTATTCTATTCTATTCTATTCTATTCTATTCTATTCTATTCTATTATTTTTTTCCACAGATCCTTTTATAGGTCTCTAAAAACCTGTTTTCCTCCTGTTTCTTTATTTGCCACTTGCATAGAAAACCTATGCATAGAGGAGATAATTTTCTAGGGTCAGTCCAAGATCCAGTAATGACACCTTGCAGGAACTTAGGACCATCCTGGATCTAGCTGCTCTCTGTTCTAAGCAAAAGGTATAGCTGGTTTCTACTCTAACAAATAAATTAACAAGCTCTACCACAACATACTTCACTGTGCAATTGTTTTCTTTATTTGAATGAGGTGGAGAGAGCAACTGAAGTTATAGATGTCTGTCATATTGCTGCAATTGTCTGAGATATTTGGTAAGGAAAAAAGGAGAGCGGAGTAGGTATAGCTAATCCTGGTCTACCCAGTGGGCTGAAACATCCTCTAATTCATCACTTTGTCTGGCAGAATAGCTGCCTGGAAATTTTTCTGCCAGCTACTGAAATTACAAAGTCTTCAGCTCAGCTGCTGTATTCTGTGTTTGTGTAAAATCAAGCATAGTATGTCCCTGACTTAATATGGGGAACCCCTTGAAGTTGCCCTCCCCAAATGAAATAAAGACAAAATAATCACAGTATACACAGTATTAGTAATCTTTCCATATCTCTACTCCTTTGGTGAGATTCCTGTCACCACCATCACCAACCAGCAGCAAGTTACTTTTGGGTAGGAAGTGAAGACAAGCTGCATCTGATTGAAAAAAAATCCTGTACCTTCACTTGATCCCACTGAGCGGTTTGGGAAGGGGGAGAGCAGGGGCTGCTCTGGGTGCTGGGAGTGATAGAGAAGGCCTCAGGGCTAAGACCTGCCTCTGCATGCTGCCTCAGGTGTCTGTGGGGTTTGGAGGTCAGCCTGGAGCTGTGGGGCAGGCCTGGGGCTGAACTCCAGTCAGGGCTTGAGTGAAGCCTCCGTGCCAAAGGCAGAAAGTTCCTGGGGGCTCTCAGGTGGTGCTGGTCAGACTGGACGAGTAACATCTATGGGTGTACTCAGTGCCCTGATGCCTCTCTCCTCTGCCAAGAAAGAAATATCTCATCTGCATTTGAGTCTTCTCTCCCCATCCTCCACTCCCTCTTCCAGCCTCTTTTTCCATATTTGCTCGATTCAGCATTTTCAGGATCTGTGTGTGAGGTTGTTTTCTGTACATGCTAGCAAATAAACATATGGAGCAGCCCAACAAGCCCATGCTCTTGCTGATTTCACTGCCTGCTGGGCAGTATAATGAACCACCAAATAAACTGTTTGCCAGCAGTATTTTGAGATTAATGCTTGAAAAAATAAACCCAAGAATGGTAATACAGGATTTGAAAAATGGATTCCCAGACTTCTCAGAAGAGATGCATTTTACTCTTGCTCTGCCTTGACAGGTATCTTCCCACCAGGGCTGCAGTTTGCAATGTAAAAATTAATCAGATGTTCAAGATAATTAAAAACACATTTTGAAGTGCTTTAGGGAAAGAGATATGTGGAATGAAGGGACAAGTCCTTAAATGGACTTACAGACAATGATTTTACAGTTCAATTCCCCTCAGCACTCCTATTAAAATGAATCTTATTGTTACTTTCAATCTGTTTGCAGATTTACAGTATCAGCAAAACAATTATGGACATTTTATTCTCAAATGAAATGCACATTAGAAAGATGTTTTTTTTTTTCTTCTCAGTAGCAGCATTTAATATAGAGGTTAGCAGAAACAAAAATGTTTTATTCACAAGGAAAAGACAAGCATAGAGGAAAATGAGGAGATTTCACGAGGAGGTATTGAACACCTACATACATATATGTGCAGTGGAGATTCCTTTTTCAGAGGGATACTAGGACTACTAACAGTCTCAGAAAACCTGACTCGGTAGGACTCCAGCAATATACCTGTGACCTGGAGCCCATGAGCCAGTGAAGAGTCCAAGAAACATTTGACAATGTGGAGCTGACTTCCCCTTCTCATTTGCATGAGCTACGGAACTGAAATAGTTTCTGTGGTTTGCTTGAGAACTTCACCCCACCCTCCCAAAAGATGAGAGATATTTCCTTTACTTTGACCTTCTCCTCTGTGTTTTCCCTGTGGAAGGAACTGGAACCATTAAAAGGATTTGTTTCCAAAGAACTTCTTCCAAAGATTCATGTGACTATTTTAGAAAAAAATCCATCCCTTGATAGTTTCACACTGAGATTATGCCTTTTTAGTGCCCTCATATCTGAAATCAATCCATTAGCCTTCCTGAATAGCCCAAGGAAAAAAAAAAAAGGGGGGACCTTTCAAACACTGTGGGCAAATTATGCTTTCAGTAACATTACACAATTTTGGCCACATTACATATGTATAGAAAAGATTGCATATTAGTTTGCTTGGGTATTTATTTATTTTCTTTAGAATATCTTGCTCTTTTCAAAGCTTACTGTCCCTTCTGGCACTGGAGCTACATAATACTGAATATGTGTGACACCACATTAATTTCCATAGCAGGGGATTATGATATTACAAACAAGGGATTAGGTCCACTTGAAGGATCAAAGCAAAAGAGAAGTGAGATGTGAAGAATAAACCTTTTTTTT
>VXAA01006878.1:109552-123387 GCA_013399115.1 Anseranas semipalmata | reverse complement strand
TTTTTTTTTTTTCCCTGCTGAAGTAAATGAGTGCACTGGCATTTAGTTCTAAGGTTGTGCAAATTCTACCCATTTAACTAGAAGTAAATAGCCTGATATTTTTACAGAAGCCTGAACATATGCAAATCTCTTGAGTATTACAAAGACACAAAAGGTTCTCATTCACTTTTTGAAAACTTCTGTATATATGATAGGCACACTCACAGGGCTAACTTTGGTGCCAAAACTTCTGTAGACAGCATTGTGTTTTCCTTTGCAGGCTTCAGACACACACTCTGAAAGCTACTTCCTTGCAAGTTTTCAGGAAGATTGCACTACGCATTGCCAAAACGTTAGATACAACTTATGTATCACCTACGTAGGATAGTTGCTAGATCTGGGAATTCCATTCAATGACCTCTTCAAAAGACACTTCTAAACTCTGTGTCAGTCTTGTTTGTTTAGATCATTTTTAGCTTCTTCATGCCCACCCTGTTAATTTACTCTCTTTTTTTTTTTTTCAGAAGAGATTGTCAAACTTGTTCACCTTTTAGTAATAAGTCTGTCACTTAATAATAATAATGATAATAACTCAAATTGGAGAGCAATAGTTCACCACTCGATGAAAAGTATAGCAGCTTGAGCTACCAGCTACCAGTGTTACATTATATAGAAGGAAAACTTGTGCATAACAGAAGGTTTCCTAAGGATTTCACCAGCTAGAAACCTGGACTTGTGCCTGCAAATTAAATCCACCACGGGACAAAGGATGCCCAGTTTTTATACAGTAATTATGGCAACGATGTCCTGGACATTGAGCAACTGAATTCTTTATGAGATTATTGAGGAAAGCAGAGACAAGGTTGCCTATGAATGAAATTAGTGCTGGGGATTTCAGGTTACTTGAATAAAATTTGGTCATCTCCTTTGTGTTGGCACCTTGCTAAATGCATGAGCATCTGCATGTCCAAAGGTGAGACTGAGCTTCACTGCCTGTGCCTGAAGTTGGGTGAATACACTAGCTGATATGTTTCCTTAGGCAGGCAGTAACTGTTTTGAGGTTTCCCCACATGCATTCTGTCTGGACATGAATCACCTTAGCTCAGAAACTGGGTAGTGATGTGGTCTTTTACCTCACAAGTGTTTGGGAGAAAACGGTTGATTTATTTCAGGGGTGCTGGCATTAGGATGTGGGGAAAGGCTTGAAGGAAACTGACCATTATCTCACTGTCCACTAAAAAAAAAAACCACCACCACCAACAACGAAAAAGCCAAAGAGTTAAGTTATTATTAACAATTTTCTTGTCATTGCACACAAAGACAGACAGCGTAGAGATATCTGAGGAATTCTACAGAGGTAATTCCCTGGGATAATCTGGCTGTCTGAATCCCTGAAACTAACTGTAAGCATTAGATTAGCTCAAGCCCTTGACACCTGTTATTTGTTGTGTTTGTAGGTCACATTGGGTATCCACAAAGAAAAACTTAAATGATTGTGAATTTGAGAAGATAAAACTATATATATAATATAGTTTTTTTTGTTTTTTTTTTTTTTTAATAATGTGTCAAAGATGTTCCGTTTCCTCAAGGGTTTCACACGCCAGACACCTGTAGTACTGCCATGGTGTGGGGGCCATTAGAGAGATGACCAGAAATGATCACACACAGAATGCTTTTCACAACAGCAGCAGTCATGAAGAACTTCCCAGGCTGAATTCCTGTGTCAAGTTTTCTAGGCCTCTGGATTGTCAAAGACCAATTTTCTGGCTGGCATGTCCAGGTATTGAGTCCTGCAGAGAAAGAATGGGTGAAGAGAGAGCTTCCCGCTCTGATCACCCATTAGCCTGTCATTGATAAATTCTGATATATCTGACAATTCAGCATAAAATGAGCATGCACAAAACACGAGGAGAGGAAATCTTAAGGCTTTGTAATTTTCTGCTATGGAAGACGTTAGAGGTTGGTTTTGGTCTAATGATTAGCCAAGATCAGCATTTTCTTTTTCTAAAAAAAGGAAAAGGATCAGAGACACAGACAGAGACCTTAAAACTTATATGAGAGTAATATTTTTCTTAAACTGGTAGTTGTAAATGGGCAGTGTTGTTCTTCCCAAAACAACTGTAGTGAAATGAAAAAATAACACCAAAATTAATAAAACAAGCAACAACAAAAAAATATGCATAGTGAGGGAAGAGCAAATAAAAAACCTAAACATTTGTATATACCAAAGTGCTCCACTTTGAGTGTTTTACAGATTCTTTTAAAAGTTGAAGTACACGTATGATACTTATTAGACGGAATACCGAATCTGAAAAGTTAACCAGATAAAGCAGCAACAATACTTTGTAAACTGTCATCAGTGTAATCTTCTGGAAGTCACAGAGAAATAAGTGAAGAATTTTGAGTTTATTGCCACAAGAAACAGAAGGTGTCTCTTAGTTCCAAGACTCAATCCCACTGACTTCATGCCTGAGCTCCATATTCAAATGACTTTCTCTTTAGTATCAGCAAAAATGTCATAAACTAGGCCTTTTATTTTAGAAATCAGGGGACAATCCTGCAAGATTCTGAGCCATACTGAGTGCTACTAAGAACCCTGAATTTTCACTGGAATTGAAGGTGAATATCAACTTCTAAAATAAAAAAATATATATGTGTTAAATGCTTAGATTTCTGTATGCATAGTCAGAAATTAGTATACACAGTTTTTACGTTACTATTGTGCTCATTCAACTTGGAGGAAAGCCACAGCTCAGTGGCTTGATTTCCTTCATTTAACAATAACTACTAAAGGCAACTAGAGCATAGCAAGCTGCAGTATCAACTTGCACCCACCTGAATAGGAACAATGTTTTCATTCTTTCTCTGTGCTGTACTGGGCAACCTTTCAATCTTCAATGTACATTCCTGTCCATGTAATACAATAAGATTGTGAGATTAAATGTGACAAAAGAGCTTTTTTTTTTTTTCAAGGAAAAATATGTGCAGAAAAAAGTTGTGTTCAATAAATTATCATGACATCACTTGCAAGTATCCTCTGCATAAACAGTAAGAAAAACTTCCTAAATAACCATGAGTTAGCTAACAGGTATAGCAAAAATACCATCTTTTTATATACTAGATATTTGTGCTCTAATAGTACTGTACAGAATAGAACTGATTGTACTGCCACTCACACAGAGTGCTGGAACACTATGCACTATTTCTTCCTTAAATTATTTTTAACTACTTTTGAATTACACACCCTTTTCATGAATTTCATATCTTATCCAAGCACTATAGTGAAAGCAACATGCAACAACTGGTACTAGGACATCTTTATGAGTTTGAATGAAATACACAAAGTACCTGTTCAAAGATATAGATGTGAAAAATCTCTGACTTGGATTGGATCTGTACAAGATTATTCTTTCTAAATGCATTTGAAGCTGCTATGATAAAGGAGATTCCATAAGGCAAAAACAACTCATGGAGTCATCTATCACTTATTTATGTTTTATATGGTGATTTTTTTTCTTTTCAAAGTTTGAGTAACCAGATTCATTATATCAGTATAAGACTTCAATTAAAAAAAAAAAAAATACAGGTAGCATTGAATAGGAACTTTTCAGGCAACTAGTGAAATTCAAGTGTAAGCAAGGGAAGCTGGAAACTTGTTTCCCTGGGAGAAAGTAGAAATCACTGGTAATTGATCACAGGCATAGGAAAATTGATTAGGAAGTTAATTTAGGAATTAATCATCTGTGTTTTACAAGAGTGCACTAAAAGAAAAAGAAGCATGATAGACTAGAGAGTTGTAGAATTTAAAAAGACAATAAAAAAGTGGATTCATTTATGACTGGAACAATCAATATGGGGGTAAGATGATTTTGGTTAACATTAAAAGTCTGAACTAATTCCTTAAATTTAAACTATGCTGGATTAGGGTTTAGCAGAAGGATTGATAATCAATTTGAAATTAAACCAAAGTTGGAGGTCAGTTGACATTTCTGATACCAGCTATTTAGGCATTTCCGATATTTTTTCATTTCAAGCATGAAATTTTAGGCAGGAAACTAAAACACCCTATCTACCTGAGCCCAAGATGTTGAGTAGAAGTCCTCTAACAGACAAAATATGTGAACAAAACCTGAAGTGGATAGAAAATTGAAAGGTGTATACACTACAAGAAGAAATGCTCCAGGGTCTGTGATGCATATTCTATGGACACAAGATAAATCTTTTTGCTAGCACAGACTATTTCTGTGATTTCTTCTCTAATGTACTTCTAAAAATCTGTGTAACGGCATTTACCTAGAAGACATGTTATAGGTCTAAACACATTAACGATCATGGAGAACTTAACTTCAAGGACAGTGGGGCTGTGTCATGTATATTTTACAGTATTCCTATTGTAATGATACTTCATGAAAACTTGTATAGAAATAGATGAAAGGAGCCAGGGGATGTAAATAGACACAAATGGTCTGCTTTTGGATATATGATTGTCTTCGCAGGACTGTCTTACAGACTGACCCTCCGTTTGAAAAGGACTTGGGCTAAATTTAATTTAAATTAAAAACAAATGAAACTAAATCAAAACAAACAAACAAACAAACAAAAAAGGATGAAAGTTCAAGGGGAAGGCATAGCTATGTTGCTAACTGGAATGATTTAACATCTGCTAGCAGGCTTGCTGCAATAGACAGATCTCTTCAACTTTAGTCTGAGGCTTTCAACACTCTCCTATCTCCCGCATTCAATTGCTTTCTATGAGATGAGGGAGGGTGTTTCTGACAGCACTTCTTGATTTAATTTTGCACTGTTGGGCAACAACATATCAGCCATAGCGCACCCCTGGTGGATTTGTACAAGCTTGGGGATATAGCAATATCCTATTGGATTTTTTGCTATCATAGGCTGGATGCCAGACACAACAGAGAGAATTAATTATTAACAGCACTGCTATCTTTCTAACTTAGCTTCAAGGCACTATTGTGTTTGCTCTCACTGATGGTGATCATTTCTCAACTGTTCTGTGTATTGTGAACTGCATATGCCTCTCAGATTTCAGCCCTTAATCTAGCAGGTTATCTGTTGTAGCCACAAGTCCTGTCATTCCCTGAATATTAGAGTTTGTCTTTTTAAACTCTAATTTAAACTGCAGACCTCTCTGATGTGTTAGTAACATACACAAGATTACACTGAAAACCATGCTCTGGCAGACATGTGACACTACAAATTCATGGAGGTTTTCTGTTGTGAGACTATACATCCATAAATTTCAAATTAACCAGCTAAATTTTTTACTGTAACTAATGCAGAGAAATACAAATACTTAATCATAGAATCATACAGTCATAGAATCAATCATAGAATCATAGAACCATAGAATCATAGAATGGTCTGGGTTGGAAGGGAGCTCAAAAGGTCATCAGGTCCAACCTTTCATGGGAAAAGGGAACCTAGATGACATTACCTATCAGTCTGTCCAATCGCATCTTGAAAACCTCCAGTGATGGGAATTATACCAAGTCCCTAGGGAGGTTGCCCAAGTGATTGATTTCACTGTAAATAAATAAATAAATAAATAAAATTCTTCTATTAAGACAAAGCCTTTCTTCATGCAGCATTTACCTGTTGCCCCTTGACTTCTCCGTTTGGCTCCTTGTGAAGATGGAGACTTACTCATTTGCAGGTGATTACTGTCATTGCTTCAAGAAGGAGGTGAGGATTCCTTTTCAAGTCTGCAAATACCTTAAAAATTAATTTATTGTGAAGCTCAAGGACATACCTGAGCAACTTTCCTTTTTTTTTTTACCATCTAAAAATAGTCATTTCTGATGTCTTCATAATTCAGCACTGTAGTGTTTTTTCTCAGTCAACAGCATTTACTAAGTGTCCTATATAAAATTAAATAAAGAAATGCTATCAAACCCTTGTCAATATATATGATATTCTTTGTTATTTGAGGAATATATTTGCAATCAATATTGTACTCCTAAACCAGAATATAAACAGTCAGAGGCAACAGATTAAGATTTGAGCAACAGGCTGAAACAGATTAAGAAGGAGACTTTTAAAATGACCATAAAATCAGTACACACTAGTATATTTTTCACCAAAACAATTTACTGAACCAAAGGAACCAAAGTTATTTGTTTCTTAACATTTATATAAAACCAAGGTTATTATTGGGCCCAAATAGGCCAGTAAGGAACAAGCAATTGCTTTTTAATTGACCAAAGTAATTACAAAGGGATGTTTTTAGCTTTCCTAGTCTAAAAGGTTTCTAGTTTAAGCCTATGTTCATGCACAAATTCAGAGCTGTTTAGATAGTTACAGCTCCTTTTAGGATAATACTGATATAAAATACTGTCAAGAAAATTTCCCTAGCTAGACAGGCAGAAGAAGTTACAATTTTCAAAATGTGAATCAGCAAGTCTCTTTCTGGAGGAAAAATATTGCTTAGCATAAATTGAAACATTTTAGTTTGAGAATTTCAACAAGATTAACTTTTATTTTTGTTTAATCTTAAAATTGGTTTATTTATTTTATATGTGTCCTTGAAACATAATTAATGCTGAAGCACGAGATTGAGCTCTTTTGTATTCTTTCAACACTTCATAACTACTTCAACCAAAATTTCATGAAAACTTCCCATAGATAGTGAGACAGTGAGACATAAATAAATTGGTATAATCAAGTAATCATTTGTCAAAAATGCTTCTCATCATCTCTGTAGACTCTTCTGAGACCAACTATCTCCAAGACCAACCTGTTTGATTACTGATAATATTCAAGAACGTGCCAAAAAAGGGTGGACATCTTCAGAGAAGAATCACAAAGAGAAAACCATCTTTTTTGCATTTGCCATTTCTCAATTCTTTCTACTTGTGTATAATTAAGTACTAAGGTCTATATTTTGGATCCTAGGTTCAAGATCTGCATTTCAAAAGTGTTATAATGGGTTTTGTTTTCTTGTTTAAAGTTAATAGCAGAGAAGTACAAAGGTGGCAATTCTTAGTACACCTAGACTAACATTTTACCAACACTGAATTAAATTCTTTCCTTTATTTGTCAAAGAATTTAGTCATCACTTCTGCTACTCATTTAGATTACAGCTAAAAATGGTTCTGGACTGTTATTTATAAATGACTTTTTAAAATCATAGTTGCGTAACTTGTGACTTTTAAATACATTGGTATACAGAGTGAGTGAAATAGATAACAAAGTCAGGTTTTCAAAGTCACTTTGCAAGCTGTAATAAATTTAATGTGCTGCAATGGACTATAGGGCCTTATATAATCAGAAGATGATACGGTATAAGGCTTTCTTTATTTTCAAAAGCTGATAACTTCTGAGGTAAAAAGATCAAAAGAAAGAACAAGAGAAATGTAACAATAAAGATATTTATTTGTCAAACCAATGTACTCCCTTCACTCAAGGTGCTATTTTACAGTTTGATATAGCTCTGTATAGTTTCTGTTCCATAAAACAGAATGCTGCAGAAAGGGAAAACGTAACTTCAACTCTTTAAATTCTCTAGCACTTCCTCAGGTGAATGCATTGCAAATATTCTTTAGGTAATCAAGGATGCAACTTACAGTTGATCAGATAAGGTAAACAAACGTGATCTAAAAATTCATTTAGCTAAAGAGACTTGCCACAAATACTCAGCTGCTCTGTTGGAGGTTATATGGGAGGTTATTATTTTGTAAGCAATATCTGAAATGATTATTGTATCTGTAATAGGATGTAGATTATTTTCCTTTTTCTTTCCTTTTTTTTNTTTTTTTTTTTTTTTCTGACGTGCTAATTCTGGAAGGCTAGTATTGCTACAAACCATTTAATTCTTGGTTAACTTACATAGAAGTGAAGGAGTGTAGAGTTAACACCTAGCTTTGATGACAAATATTAAATAGTTTCTACTTCATAAATCTTTTCGCAAAAATAAATTTGTTCCAGAACACTGAAGCTGAACTTCTGGAGAGGATTCTGTACATCAGTTCCAATATCTGCTTCTCACCTAATAGACGTTTACAACACCTATGTAACTCCAGTTGCAGAGAGTGCTTCTTTCCTTTCATTCTTGATGTGCATCCTCTTTTGAATTGCTGAGGACTCCCAGTACAATTCATGAAAGTAGTGACACACTAGTCCATTCAGCAAAATATAAAAATTATGGGAGATGTCAGAAACATTATAAATATGGACTTAGGGATAGAAATAAAGAATAGAAAAAATCCACCAGTCCTGGAACAGGCAAGTATTCCTTTCTGAACAATATAACTCTATCCATATTGATTCCACTGATCATATTTCCTTTGCAAGGAGTTCCCCTGGAATGTCTCCAGGAAAGGTTTTTCCAAACTTCTTCCACATTGCAGGATTTTCTGGTTAATATCATAATGATACTGATGGTATCAATAGTAATTGTTTTAGTAGTCTTTGGAGCTGAGATACATATGTAATATGTCTCATTCAAGTTGAGTGACTGAAGCCAAGAGGTAGCTGCATAAAGTGTTGCAGGGATCTCAGAAAATGTGTAGTTCGGTCAACCACAGTGCCCATAAGGGCACAGTTTCCCCATAAGGGGAAAAAAATCAGCCCTGGTGCAGGAGTGACAAGCACGGACTTATTGGGGAGGCCTGACAGGCCAATAATTTCCTCTTAGCAGAGCCAGAACATGCTCTTCATGCCCTCCTCCTACATTCCCACCACACTGAGACCACCTCTGTTGCACATGAGCAGAAATAAAGAAATTCAGATCAGAAAGGAAGACATTCTTCACTATGAGGGTGTTGAGGCACTGGAACAGGTTGCCCAGAGAAGTTGTGGATGCCCCACTGCTGCAGGTGTTCAAGGTCAGGTTGGATGGGGCTTTGAGCAACCTTACCTAGTGGAAAATGTCCCTGCCCACGTGACAGGGACCCATTTTAAAGATCTTATCCAATCCAAACTATTCTATGATTTTACTCTATTACCTTTGGAATTTTGAGATCACAGTTTGGAAGAATACTGGTAAATATGGGGAAGACTAAGTTTATTCAAATATAATCTGTACTTCTGCAAAAATAGTCTGTGCTTTGACAAATAAGAACAATATATACCAAAGACACTTTACAGCAGTACCACAAATGCTGACAATATTTTTACAGCACAGTGGAGCTTTTGAAGGAAGGTACTATCTAAAGTCTTGATATTTGATGAGTCAAAGTAGCTGATATCCTTCTTTTCACTTCCATGTTTGTTGAACAAGCTTTGAACATCATCATGTGGTTTTACAATTCACTCATTTGCTTATTCATTTGTTTTTGTGCAACAATCCCCACAGAGCAATGCAGAAAAAAGTGAAATGTACAAGCAATACTGTCTGTTCTCGAATGTCCATACAGAAAGAAATGGAAATTGTAATTATTCACTGTGTTAAATAACATTCTTTTAATGTCTAACATTTATTTTGAATGTTAGAATGCAATTACCATGTAATAATAAAGACTCTTACAGTACTATATCTTTCAGCACAGGGGGTTTATGTAGCTGTTTTCCATCCATTATTTGTACATTTCCAATTTGTTTAGTACAAAAGTATAATTAGGGAGAAATACAGAAGAATAGAAAACAGCTCCATTTTGTCAGAAAAAATGTATACAAATTCAGCATGATACAAGAGAGCAAAGAAGACAGAGTATTAAAAAAAGAAAGGGGCAAAGTGTTTAAGCAAACAGATAACTTTAGCTGCAAGAGAATCCAATTGAAACAAGAGTGAGATGGTTGAGTAACTGAGTTATATATGACCCTGTTAAAGATGATCAAAATGAGTTCCTGAAATAAATGTCAATATGATCCAAAATATTCCCAAGGGATACCAGAACTAAGACAAGTGACAAACTAGTGTGTGTCTTTGTCCTACAGAACTGATGTTGCTGTCACTGTAGCTAAAGATAATATCACCCAGCACATGGAAGTTCTTCTCAAACATTGAATACACATACATTTTAACAGACAAAACAATATAATCACATTGATTTTAAGCTTTGAAATGGGAAAATAATCATATATATCTATAAGAATGAGAGAAGGGCAAACGGATAAAGAAGTTTACAAGAGAATGACTGAAATATGCTCCACCCTATAACTTGTGTAAGACAACACAAATTACATATGGTATGGATCCAAGTAGATAGAAACTTCTGAAAGCTGCAAGAAAATAGATTCCTAATTATGAACCAGAAGAAACTTAATGAGCTACAGACAAAGCAACAAAGAATTACAAACTTATCTCCATTTTAGCATCTCTATACCAAATTATAAACCACTTGGGCTATTAAAAGAAATACTGTTGGCTTTCTGACATTTTATTTTCAATATTGTTCACAAAATAATATCATTTTGTGGTTGTGTCTTAATATCTTAAAACAAGGAAAATGGTATTCATCTAACTGTGCAAAAATACTATATTTGTTTGGGAATTTAGTTGATTATGACCAACCACCAAATGGAGGATTTCAACTGCTATATATTTGTATAGCAGTTTGAATATATTCAGAATGACTACTAAGCTGTAGTACATACGATTCTAGAAAAGACAAGCCTCTATTTTCAAACGTAGGTAGATTATTTTGTCAAAATCCTTTTGCTCAAGCAAAACATGATCTGGGACATTGGCTTAAATCGACGTTTGGATAATTAACCCCATAGAAAAAAATGATCAAACATATTTTATTGTTAAAATATATATATTCTATACACCACAAAATATGAGGGTGTTTGAAAGCTCAAAATAAATAAATTTATGTGTAGATGTATGTTACTCACAGCTTAGATTTCCTGATGTTCTAGTGTTTATGTCTAGTCCCAAAATCTTTGGAAAATTAGGTCCTTTGCAGATAAGCACAATCCCAGGTAATCTTAGATGTTTTATTACCACTGTAATTTGGTTTGCATGGGTTTATAAACTATGAAATAATTTTAAAGCAAAATGAAAATCTGCTAATACTTGTTGCTTTTTACTACTCTGCTGCTTGTTGATTAGCTTTTACAGGCAAATACTGGCACCTGCAAATACCTAAAGGGAAATTCACTTATACTTCAGTGTTCCCCCTTTAAAAACATTGTTTTTGCAGCTTGTTGAGAGATTATAAAGATAGGCACACCGTATTTTTAATTTTCTCAGCAGAACATGCTCAAGCAAATTCTGTGATATGTAAATGGAAAGGACATTTCTGTATTTCATATATTTTCAATAATTTAGCAGCAGTCCTGGCTAGCCAGTGAGGTCCCATTTGACTGGAGGTTGGTGAATGTGGCTCCAATCTACAAGAACAGCAGGAAGGAGGATACAGGGAATTACAGGACTTGTCAGTCTGACCTTGGTACCAGCGAAGGTCACCTTGCAGAGCAGATCACCTTGAATGTCATCACAAGGCACATATGGGACAAATGAGTGATCAGAAGAAGACAGCATGGATTTATGAAAAACAGGTCCTGCCTGACTACCCTGATCTCCTTCAGGAAGTCAGGGAGATAATAGAATATTAAATAGCAACTTTAAAATATATATATTTTTTTTCTCGGATCCTAGTTGACATTAATACTCTGTTAGCACAATGTTTCTACCACACTGCATACAATACCAAAACCAAATACAATAAAATCAGCAGTGTTAGTGAATTGGTAAATCTACACTCACCCCCTATTCTCTTTCATCACTTTACCATCTTCTCTCTCTTTTTTTTTTTTTTTTTTCCCCCCTCACTATCTATGTTCCTCTCCTGGATAGAAACAAAAAATATCCATATAGAAAAAAAAATAGGAAAGACAAAAGCAATGGTGACCTTTGTCCCTGAGCAGTGTGGCTAAGAACACTCAATTACTCCTGCAAAGATTCTTCCCAGCTTGTCTTATCATGATGGTTGCTTGCACTGTTGTTCTAATTTAGGCTTGACAAGGTCTGCTTAGTCCTTGGAAGAGCTTCTTAACCATATAATGGATATTCCCAGAGTCTGTTCTGCTGCTCTGAACTCTCACAGAAATTCTGACCTGGGAAGAAATTAATTATATTTAAATTTTACAAACTATCTCAGTTATCTAAAAAGAACTGAGTGGCAGGCAAAACATACACCTGTAACAACCGTAGATACTGCTAAGTTCTAGTTTACCTTGTGTTCTGCTATGCATTCACAAATGATAAACAAGTAAAGTTGATAACATAGGTATCAACATCCCTCTCTTAAAAAATAAAAAAATAAAATAAAGGAGTAAGAGGAAACAAGCCCAGCCTAGTTCTAATGTGGTACAATTTAAGTAAAATAGATTAACTGCAATGTTTTCTTTGGATAATGAAGACAGTATGAGATGGGTAATGTGCAATACATATGTGGTCTTGTTTATGTTAGAATTAAGAGCACTGGGATGCACTTTCACCCGTGATCATGTGTTCAGTGTTTATTTTCTGTACTGAATATTCAATAAGTACCATTGCAAAACTTAACATGTACATTTTTTGTGTTCTTTACTTTGAAATATTACAGAATTCAGGAGAGAAGGACAAGAATATAAATACAGATGGCATACATATTGTTAATAAGTGTTTTTTGCCTATTCCCAACAGATATTTTGCTGTTTTAGTTAGCGTCAAGGTTGGGCTATTCAACAATGGTTTTGAATAAAGCAAGAAATGAGTCAAACATTTTCTTTTGAGGTTTATCTAAATAAAACCATTGAGGGTTTTTGTTTGCTTGTTTGTTTGTTTGTTTAATTTCATGTGTTTACAATTTCAAGATCAAAAGTTGAAGATTGAAAGAAGGACTATAACAAGAACTTTTTAAGAGGAAACAACATTTGTGATATTTATTTTTATCGTGTATGACTTCAACATCTTTCTCCCTTTCACTGCCAGACTTAGAATTAAGCCTGCTTGTATCCCTGAAGACCTGTTTGAGTTATTACATTTATTAACCTTCAGAAAACCCACTGTCATGATACTGACTGAAGTCTGCAAATTATTCTATTTTAATGTACAACTTACAAAATATGTAAATGAAATGAAAGAAATATACGTACAGAACCTATACAACCTGTGCAAATTTTGTAAACTGTGTTATGGTTGCTGATGCTTTTGAATATTCAGCTCTGGTAATTTTGGTCCAAAAAATATGTCCAAAATATGTAGAGGGCAAAATGCATTTTCTGTAAACCTTGCCCAGAACAACAAATCTCCCCATCCAGGCAAACTGAGAATCAGTTTTAGTCCAATAACACACTATCACAGTGACATTTTCTTCTCCATGATTTTGCCATCAGCTAGATCAGTGCCTATATGGTGAAAGAATTAGTTGCCAAAGTGATTTTAATAGTGATTGTATATCCCTGTCCTTGACAGGAAAACCATGAAACTATTTCTTAGCAGGATTTCTAATATGGTTTATGTGTGGACAGAAACAAAGCTTGCAAATTTTAAGGCAGCAGAAGAAAAAAAAAAAAAAAAAAAAAAGGAATGGGTTTAGAATGGGAACACAAATTCAGAATAGAAACACTTGGAAGTACATGCTTAGTGCTGTCTTTAGCATTCTAACCAAAATTTTTATTTTTATTTGATTACAAAAATTCATTCTTTGTGTTTATATACGTACGTTATAAACGTACATTTCTACTCTAGGAACATTTGAATCAAAGAGCACACAAGTTACAGAAACGAGTCATTTATTATATAGTATCATTTTGGAGTTTAGAGTCAATTATTTGGGAAGGCAAGATAAAGCCAACAGTGTAAGGCCAGCAGTCAGCAGATTATTTTGAGGCACATAGCATTTTATTGATAGCTTGTCACAGGTACTAAATAATCAAATGGGGATATATATTAACTAGTTTGA
>VXAA01006878.1:87345-100712 GCA_013399115.1 Anseranas semipalmata | reverse complement strand
AAAAAAAAAAAAAAGCAGCTAAAACTTCACAGAAGCCTGAGGAGTTTAATCATGTAAAGAAGGCTCAAAGCGGTGATCAAGAATTATGGATTAGAAGAGAATTTGTTCTATGAAAGAATGAGCTTCCTTAACTCCTCCTGTCCTTGAGAACAGGATGCTGTGCATGCATTGTAGAAAAAACTTCAACAAGAAAATTCCTGATTCTACCATTAACTGCTCTACCTGATTCAGTCTACATCCCTGAATTTTGGCTAGCTGGCTGGATCAAATGGCATGGTAAATGGATATCCCATTATGTGATGCGAAAACAGGTTTATAGAGATACAATAACCTGCCCTGAATTACATAAGCGTGGCAGAGCAAAAAATAAATTTGAATGTATGAGTGCTGAGCTAGTATTATTCCCACTGGGTCATGCTTTGTACTTAGAAAGACACCATGTTTTTAATAGAAAAATCTCTGTAACAGGTTACACGGGAGAAAATAGCACATTATTCAAGAATTATTTGATCTGTTTATCAGAAAAATTAAAACATTTGTGTTTATACAAAAGAAAAAAAAAGTGTTGTTTTTGAAGAGTGAAAGAGGACCTAACTACATTTTTAGAGCTAGTTGGGATATTGCCAGAATTACTAATGCAGTCTACAGGCACAGATAACTCAGTCTTGTGTGAGCTGATTGAAACTATTGTTTTAATAAGCCATTTCAAACACCATGGATGGGATGAAGAACTTTCAAACATTTTATTACCAGAAGAAATATGAGTAAAAATATATGAAATAATCATATAGGATTGTAGAAATATAGTCTTTTTTTTTTTTTCAATTAAGCAGCAAAACAGATACAAAGACCAAATTTTTGTCCATTGATATTAGCTGCAGATGCACTGAGCAGAGTGAAGGTGATAACACAGCCTTACATCCTATCTTGGTGAGCCATTTCACTATATTTTATGCCAAAGTTAATGTCAGTCTATCAAATGTTATATATTCTGATGGAACACTACCTACAACTATGACCAAAGAATTATAGAAATGCCATTAAGTAAATTCAGTAATGATTTGAGCTTTACTTTAAGTGGGTTGAGTGCATAAAAAGCAGAGTGAGAAACCTTGTGCACAAAAAAATCAAAGCTGATGTAACAGGAATTAGCTGATGAAATGCAAGATTCAAGATCTTACATGTTAAAACTACTAGTGGCCTAGTTTTATACTCTTTAATTTCTCCTTTTCTTTAGTATTTTTTGCTACATATTTTTTTTCTTCCAAGACCTCAGTATAAGTTACACAAATCGAGTGACCTATAGTCTCTTAGGAAACAGGTAAGATCCCATCTACAGTAAGATTGCTAAGGAAAATGATCTCTTCAATAGTGAACTTGAAATCAGATTGAAGTCCTTAAAAACAGTTACTTTCTTTGCTCCCATGTAAAAGGTGAGGGATTGCTTTTACATAAGCTAAGCCTCCTGCAGCATTCAAAAATGAAAGACAAAAGAGTTTGAATATTATCAAAGGAGACAACTTCTGCTGTGAACTGTTCCCCAAGAAAAGATGAAGCTAAAATGAATCGTATGATAGCCAACACTTTATTTTATAAATCCTGCAAGTACATAACCACTGAATTCTTATTCACTCACTGGGGAAAATACAGTAGTAGCTATATCCCTTCCTAGTTTAAACATGTTTCCAGATTGTCTGCTAAATTAATTGTTATAGCATTCCACTTATCTCTGTTGCTGAGTCAGTTTATTGAGTATTCCAGCCACCTGCAATGTAAAAAGAGTTTGGCTCATATTGTTTAGTACATAGTAGTCAATCTCAATTTAGGTTTATTGGGTTTTGGTAGCAGGGGGGCTGCAGGGGTGGCTTCTGTGAGAAGAGTCCATGTCAGATAAGAGCCAGTTCCAGCTGGTTCCAAAAGGGACCTGCTGCTGGCCAAAATTGAGCCAAGGAGCAACTCTGGATACACCTCTGTGAGAGCATATTTAAGAAAGGGTAAAAAATGCTGCGCAACAGTAGCTGGGAGAGAAGAGTGAGAAAATGTGAGAGAAACAGCCCTGCAGGCACCCAGGTCAGTGCAGAAGGAGGGCAGGAGGGACTCCATGCATGGAGCAGAAGTTCCCCTGCAGCCCATGGAGAGGCCCATGGTGGAGCAGGCCGTCCCCCTGCAGCCCATGGGCACCACACAGAGCAGATCTTCACGCTGCAGCCATGGAGGAGCCCCCATGGAGCAGGTGGATGTGGCCTGGAGGAGGCTGCGGCCCATGGGAGCCCCCACAGGAGCAGGCCCCGGGCCGGAGCTGCAGCCCGTGGAGAGGAGCCCACGGTGGAGCAGGAGGTTTGGTTGGAACTGTTGTGTGTGGGGACCAAAGCTGGAGCAGTGTGTTCCTGAAGGATGGACCCTGTAGTATGGACCCACCAGTACAGGTTGGGAACTGACCTGCTGGAAAGCAGCTCAGTGCCAGGCCATTGCCCTTCTGCTTCTTTGTGTACAAAGAAAAATAAAATAGGACACTTTACATTGTGGTAAACAGTTTCATTCTTATCTCCAAATAGTCCAGCCAACCTGTTCTACTGCAACTTGGTTCTTTAGTATTTCAGAAATTGTATTTCTTCTTGCTTTTCTTCATACGCTTACGTTCAATTTACAGAATTCACTCATTTCTCACTAACTAACGAAGTACAAAACTAGCCCTAGAAATAAAGCACTACATCAAAGCCTTCCCTCTCCTCTCCGCTCCGCTCCGCTCCGCTGCCCTCCCCTCCCCTCTCCTCCCCTCCCCTCCCCTTCCCTCCTGCCCCTCTCTTAAAAATCTACAACACCTCCAGGAATAGCTACATTATCTGTGAATTTAACACAACTTCATCCAATAGCTTTGACAAAAAAGGGCTGGCTGGAAAAAAATCCCCCCAAAATATCATTTTATACTCTATGCTTTATGCAACCAGCATTCCTCCATTCTGACTTAGAACTGTTAGGATTCATTTTTTAGGGATTCTATGACTTCACATTTTAATTTTTGGTTAAAAAAAAAAAGGCAACAAAACAAAGCAGATTTTTTTTTTCTCCGAGTATAACTTTTTTTAGGTTAATCCATTTTATGTTTTTACCAAGATCTTTTTCTGGTTCAGACAACAAAATGAAACATTTCCCACTATTTGCACAGTCTTTCCTTTGTGTTCACCTGTCAACCATAAAACTTGATTGTTTCCTTTGTGTATGTTAGTACAGTGATAAAGATTCACCAAGGCAAAAATATTTTCTGATAACCATTTGTGTGACCTCATTGTTTCCAAATTAAGTTGCCATTTTTGCACATCGATAACTGAAGGTAGTATTTGTCCTGCAGCTCTTCATTAACATAATGTGAGACAAGGCCAGAACATAGTTTGTCTCAAAATGCAGTCAGCACAAGTGCAAATAGAAATTACAAAAAGAAATATTTTTGTTTGCAAGCTAAAGAACTAAAGGCTGAAATCATAAGAACTTAAACCATTTAAAAGTCATTTTGCACACTGCCTTTTCTACATATCTTCACTTCCTTTTAGCCAAAGGCAAAGAAGGAAAAAGGAATAAGTAAACAGCCTGCATCTGTTTCGTAAGAGATCATGTCATTTGTTATTAACCATGATACTATCTTTCATTGGACTGGTTGAAGGCAAATGGAAGGTCAAAATATTTATATTTCTTGTTTTTAAACAATTTCAATATATTTGAAAGAAGATTCAGTTAAAATATTTCCACCAACTTCAATAATTTTAAAGGCAGCTTTTAGTAGAATCATTCACCTTTTCATGCAACATTTTCAGAAAGTGGAAAGCTTTTGAAAGGAACATATGGGTGCAATACCTTTGGGGAAAAAAAAAAAAAAGTGCCTATACTGTGGCATAAGAAATGTCATGCCTGTAAGAACTAACATGAAGAACATGATCTCATTCTAGTTTTACCCTGTAAGCATAAGAAAATAATTATGAATTGAATCAATAAACATTAGGAAGATACCTCATTTTCCATTACTAAACCTCAAAGAACTAGGCATTCTCCTTTTTTTAGGCATTCTCTCTTTTTTTTTTTTGGCAGATGTAGCACAAGTTACCCAAGGTAAAGGGGATGGAATGCCAGAGCCAGTAAAAGAACATGATTTGCCTGACCCCCAGCTCAAGGCTCTTTACACCAGGCAATGTACTGTTTAAGTTATTCTTCAATCTTTCTTTTAGGTATTTATACACATTGATAAGGTACCCCCTGAACCTTCTCTTCTCCAGGCTAAAAAGCCCAGATCTCTTGGCCTTTCCTTGTAGGAGAGATGCTCCAGTCCCTAATCATCTTTGTGGCCTGTCATTGGACTTTCTCCAGTAGCTCCATGACTCTCTTGTACTGATGAGCCTGGCACTGGACCCAGCACTCCAGGCATGGCCTCACCAATGCTGAGTATAGGGGAAGGATCACATCCCTTGACCTGCTGGCAACACTTCTAACACAGCCCTGAATGCTGTTGGCCTTCTTTGCTGCAAGGGCACATTGCTGACATGTTCAATTTGGTGTCCACCAGGGACTCCCAGGTTCTTTTCTGCCAGGTTTCTTTCCAGCTGTTTGCCCCCCAGCATTTACTGGTGTGTGGAATTTTTTCTCCTCAGCTGTAGGACTTTGCACTTCTCGTTGCTGAACTTCATGAGGTTCCTGTAAGCCCATTTCTCCAGCTGGTCCCTCTGGATGGCAGCATGACCCTTTGGCATATCAGCCACTCCTCCAAGTTTTATGTCCTCTGCAAACTTGCTGAAGGTACACACTGTGAAGTACGCTTCATACACTGCAGAGAGTACACTCTGTTTGGTGATGAAAGGAGGCTGTCTGTGTCAATCTATTATTTGAAATAATTTTTAAGAATGCAGAACTTGTTCACAGACACTTTTCTCAACTTCAGTAAAAATAAAAATAATTCATAGCAATATTTTTGACAGGGTGTCAGATAAAATATGAAATATTGTATCAAGAAAGCCATAGTCACTTGGAAGATCCTACACAGAGATCACTAGTCATTACATTCCAAGTACCCCCAGTAGTTAAATTGCTAAAAGAAAATTCTCAGGTAATTGTTTTCAGAAAGTCAACAACTGCTTGTAGTTCCCACACAGTAATACTTCAGATTATTATTGTGATAAATGAATAAAGTGGGGCGGTCCATTACTAAATAATGCATGAGTCATATTTAGCAGATCAGGTACTGAGGATTCATTTAATCTCAAAAACTGTTCAACACTGTTAAAACTGTGCCATATTTAAACATGTTGTATACCTCCTCCTGGTTGCAGTGGGATTTCAAATTCTAGAATTTTAAAAACAGATCTTTAAGATGTTGTAAATTAATGTCCAAGACCTGACAACACAGGAATAGAAAACTTCTAATTTTTTGAGTCAGTCTACATTTCATGAGTTCTACCAGTTGCGGTAACTAGGCTCTAGATACTTTCACACAGCACAAATAGCTGATGGAAGGCAGAGGAGTATACATGAGTCAATAAATTACTTATAATTATGGCAGTTTTTCTTGGAATTATCCATCTATACAATAACTGTATGGATGGCCTTTCAAAAAGCTGGGAGGTGAATAGGTGCTCCAGTGAGTTAATCTGACAGTGAAGAGGCATAACACACAGGTAATGAAAAAACAGAGAGCAGAGACACTAGAAAGCATCTCTTGAGTTGTAAGATGTTTCTGATATACAAAGAATTAGACAAATCAAAGAAGCTAGACATATATAGACTCTGAGGTAGATATGGAAGAAAAAGTACAAAATATGATAATTGGTAGTGAGGACTGTTAGACTGACAAGCTGGGACCTGTCCAACAAATTGTGGTTTGGGTTGGGAGGAAACAGTAGTTTCTATTCTGTAAAATTTTAAATTATTCAGACTCCTTTTTCTTCTAACCTGGACCAAAAGATAAATATTTTTACTGAAGACAATCTCCAAAGATGATGATTTGGAAACATGGAAGCCATTTGCAGGATAAAAGTTAAAATAGTTTTACTGCAATATTGTGAAAGAACTGCTAAAATATCTGATTTACTGTAGTAGAACTATTACCAAAATAAACCATCAAAACCATATTAAGTACTGGTAGATGCATTCTATTAGTTATCCTATAATTCATCAATTAAAATTTTAGTATCTTATATTACTCAAACCAATACAAACACTTAGATATTAGACACTGAAATAATATATTTATACAGCTTCCATTTAAAACTTTCCCAACTAAGCCTACCTCATGTTTATGCACGTCTTGAATTAGAGAGGATTCATGGCAGGCTAACTTTGTGTAGTAGAGGAAGTTTATGTACGTTTCAGATACAGCTTACATTTTGCACAAGATACAAAGTTTGTTCATTATGCAGATCAAATTGCTTAAGGGGAAGCTTTTTTGTTTGCTTGCTTGTTTGGTTTGTTTTATTTGCTATGGAAGATGGGATTGGGATGGAGGATTTGTTCAGGGTAGGGAAGGAAAGGGATGGCCCCAGAGTTAAAGAGGTTTAATGTCATCCTACAAAATTTGTCTTATCTTTGATAAAGAATTCCTGCATGAATTTAAGTGACCTTTCACAAGCAGTCATTACTTGTGTATTCATCATATTCTGGGCTTGACCTGAGACCATGGGATCTGGTCTGCAGAAGTGTTCAGCTTTCATGGATCTAATACAAAAGTGCTTTGAACCTTTAAAATGCTCTGTGGTACATGCTGAAAAATCAGATTCTATGCCCTCAACTTGCACTCTAAAAATCCAGGAGTGCACTTGACCTCTTTATCTCTCTCTAGTACCTATAAAATATGAATTACACCACCTCATCATATCACCAGAGTGTTATGAAGATTAAATAATCTTTGTGAAGCACTCTAATATTACTATTTGGGCATCACAGAAAAAGAAAAAAAAAAAGAAAAAGAAAAAAAGAAAATTAATCATCCTGTGTTCAAAATAAGTGTACACTACATAAATCCTAAAGCCATGCATTTGACAGTGAGAATAAAATTTATTGAACAGTTAGTTTTCTAATTTCTCTGTTCTTGTTCTTTCTTCAATCACTCTGCTATTTTTCTTTCCTGCAGTCACCAGTGGTCCCTCTCTAACACTTGACAGAGGCTCGGTTTGATAACTACCTTCATCAAGCTCTCCAAGTTTCATCCCTCTATTCCCTACCTGATATCCTGTCCTGTTTTCCTTTTCTCTTACTTCATGTCTAAAATGCTATTCCAAAAGTAAACAACAACAAAAGCTGAATATTTATTCATTGATGTCTTATTCCACTATTTAAATTTCATTTATTTTGTATAGGCTGCCACTTCTTTAATTAGCTGGGGAGGAGAAGAAATAATAATTTTTTATGTGTGTGTGCAACCTGGTGCAACGAATGCTAATTTTGATCTAAGCCTTTTGATGATACCATAAAGTAAACATAAAATACAACTAGTGACATGGCTGGCTTATATTTTCATGTTGGAATCTTACAACACATGCAGTTTAGTTCAACTATGGCCTCACTGATTTCCTGGCATGTGAGAATTAAGAGGAAAAAAGAGTGAGAACTGAGAATACTGTTATATATTTTCTTATTTTCCAGTCAGTTTAATAAATTCCACTTTTAGCAGACGTCTTGAAGACCAATTTGTAGATTTTCTTTTTAATTTACATAATTAAATTTGTTTACAAATATGTAGTACACTAAATATTTCAGGAACCATCTGCCTGCCTGTATTGCTCCTCTTTATAAGTTCTGTAGAAGTACTTTCATTGCCATTCTTATTGAGAAACAGGCTTCCAGCCCAAAATGCATCCCAAAATATCAGTCTGACACACTAACTTTGATTAATGCCTTCTCTTAGGTAGAAAACTTTAGCCACTCCATACTAAAATGGATTTTTAAGATCCTAGGATCAGAACTACAGATTACATATCTCTCTGATCTAGCTTCCAAGTTAGCCGTTAGCTGAGTAGCTGAACTGAGGATCAAGCTCATAAAAAGATTTTAAATAGTTTTTCTCAGTGTTTTTTATATTTCTCAAGGAAATAATTATTTTATAACACTCCTACACCTGTCTTTCATCAACACAGATTTGAACGTTTTCAATAAACTCTGGAAATAAAATTAACAGGAAGAGAAAACAGCGAGGAAAGACATCGAAAAATGGGATTGATGATTTATGCATGTTTAAACTTTGGCAATTCAATATGCTCTGAATTTTAAAGTGAAGCAACTTTATTAGGAAATATACTTTATTAAACTAGTAAAAGTTGTAAAAGTTTTTAATATAAAATCCAACGCAAATGTTGGAAGCAAAAAAGCCTGTGTTGTAACTGAATACAAGGATATCTATGTGTATTGGTTAGGGAATTAGAATTTACTGTGATGAAAATGTTTAAAAGACTGACAAATCATACCAGTTTCATATTTGAAGACAATGATTTACTGGATTCGTACTTGTTAACGATACATTTCGTGTTGTCAATGGCTGCTTTTTAATTGCTATCAATCATTATCACTACATATGAAAAACAATTAGTCTTCAACAAGCTTATCTTAAACCAGTCATGAGTTCACAATACCAAGGGAGCGATGCGCCTTTGTTTGGCACTGAGGGCTGTGGTCCATCACTGAATTCACGGTCAGTCAAGGCCATTCCCAAGAGAAGACAGATGCAGGGTGGGATCTCTTCTTTCTTCCCCATATTTCTTCCCTCATTGCTGGTGTTTTATGCTCCCGTCCCCTTCTCCAAAAGAAAAGAGGTGATCTCACCTGCTTTTGACACCTTATTTTTGGGATCAGGACCTAGGCTGGTTTATCTTATTCTGCAGAATTCTGATTTTAACAGACACCTTCCCTGCCTGTTTTACTTCCTTAGCTCTCCTTTGGCAAATTCTACTACTTGCACATTTTCCTCCACCTGATTTCTGCAACTATACTAGAGATCTCTGTTTCCCCCTTGGGAATACATATATTATTTAAATATTTAAGCTTAGCTGTCTTACAAAATGTTATTAGTGGTGCTACAATGTTACAAAATGCTTGGACATTTTGCCAGTCATACTATTTTAGTTTGCTTTTGTTCAAAGCAAGCAAATACTAATTATGTCTTCCTTAGTGTATGGGGGGCATTATGGTTCCAGTTGGCCTTGGCTTTGTCTACACCTGAGGAGTGGTTCATCTGTCTTTCATTACACTGGCCTGTCATTTTTCATGCTTTGTCCTCTAACTTTATTCTTCCTTCACATTTTCATGGCCAAAATGTGGTATATTCAGGCAAAGAGCATCACATGAGCACCATAAAACATTTTTTGACATTACTTATGGCTGTGTTTCTACCCTTTTGGCTTTTGACCCTAACACTTCCACTGACAACATGCACCTCAGGGTGGACAGGAAATTCCTGAGTAAGGGCCCATTCCCTTAATATGGTAAAGAACTGTGTTCTTACATGTTCAGTACTTAAACATAATTATATTTCTTGAAGGTCCTGTAGAAATATTGTTCCAAACCCCCAGTCCTCTGAAAGCCTCTAATATTCAGACTAAATACATCCATTGACAGTCTACATACTTATGTTCTCGTGGAGTAATAATTTTGCACATCTTTTTTAGCTTTTTGTCATTTACATTAGTTTGCTAGTTCTTGCAAACTCCAAAGTTTCCTCTTTCCTGATTGCACCCATATTTTGGCTGGAAAATATATCTTGCAGTGGTTCTCAGGAGAGCCATGCAGTTGTCCTCTGTTGTACAGGACCTGACATTAACAACTGTGCTGTCAAAGCACTGAGTGTAGTAGAGGAAACTCGGAACCTCCTGGTTCTGAGTAATTTCTGAACAGTGGCACTAATGGTCTCCAGTCCATACTAGAAATTTCTCACCTAGTATAATCTAGAGTTAGAGCTGTGCCATCAGAATGGTTTTTGATGGAAAACGCTTTTTTTCTCAAAATCAGATTTTTCTACAGAAAAATTATATTCTTTACTGTGATGGTTACAAAAAATCTGCAACTGTTCATTTCTCAATCTGTCTTGCACAGTAATCAGGAGACACTCTGATTGTCTAAGGATGCCAAGAAGATTGTTCTGCCAATCCCTCTATTGCATTTGTTCAGATACAATTTTCTTTTCCTACTGAAATCTCTCTTAATCCTGACATGTCCAAAAGGACTCTTTGACAGTAAGTGACATTCTCCTGACTATACTCTTTCATCGAAGTCAAACCTGCATACCTTTTAAGCCAAGAGTGCTAGAGTGTAATTGCTACATTTTTTTTCCCCCAATATGCAGTGGAAATGTTAAAAATCAAATCATTACTAGCAACGTCAGTTGTGAGTTATGGCTCCATGAGTTTAGTTAAGATGTGATTTTTTTTTTTTTTTTTGGTCCAAAAATAACACTGTAGCTTCATAATATGACAAATGATTGAGTCTGTCGTCTGAGTCAGAAATTTTAGGAAAAAAAATCTTTTGGGATGGTTCTTCCTGCTTCTATGTGCTCTAAAAGTACTTTGAAGGAAGAACCTATCTTCATATTTTAGTTCTTACCTTTTAATGGCTGCCAGAACCCATGCAGTAAGCAATATTTCTATTAATGAAAAAAAAAAAAAGTATAAATTATTAAAAGCAGAAGAAAAAGCTTAGTTTAGATACTGTGAGTTTTAATCAAACAAATAGATTTTTTGTTGTTGTTGTTGTTAACCAATTTAACCAGCCACAGCAGCAGATTTGAGATTTTTTATTTCTAATTTACACTGGAGAAGAAATCCATCCATGTTTGTTCTTATCTAAAGGAGCTTAAAAGCTCGTAGCATTGAAAATCTGAATCTAAATCTATCACTTTATAAATCACTGTATTACTGAAATGGAGTTACATTCCAATAGCTAGGAAATATTTTATTTATCTGTATTTCAATCTTTAAAACATTTTCTTTTAAATTAGCTTAATTTCAAAACACAAAATCATCCAAACAATACAACCACAAATGAGATCTTATGTTTTTGGAAAATAATGAATAGGCACTTCAATAATTGTAAAACAAACAAACAAACAAACAAACAATATAATTTTTTTTATGCAAAATACATTTGTCAGAAGTGACCTTTTCTCATTACAGACTCAGTTTCAACAAAACACACTTTCCTAATATGAGAGTTTATATACTGCTAGGAATCCCTTGGCTTTCTCAATGCTATGATGATATATGGAAGATAAGTACCATTTCTTACTTCTGTGATCCTGGGTAACTCAAAATAATGAACAGACCTTGGAAAACCATGTTTTATGTGTTGTTTCAATGTCTTCATTCTACCATACTGTGGTCTTGGCTAGTCTGTGCAAATCAATGGACATTATCATTCATAACTCAGTTCTTCTCTGGTAAAACTGGAGTTATTATAGTTTCTTGATTCTGTACTTCCCTGTCTCCTAGGCAGGTGGTTCCTTGGGGTCATGACTGCCACTTACTGTGTGTTTGTACTTCCTAATATGGAAGGAGTCTGGTTTTGGTTGCTACTAAATAATTATTAGTTATAACTATTATTTCAAGGAAAGAAAATCAGAAAAAAAAATGTGTTAAAATATAGCTATTTGAAAGGCAGCAAAGGAAATCGCAGATAAACCTTTATCAAAATATTTAACAGTGGCAGTTCAACTCATCTGTCATTAACCTTTTTCGTTTAAAAAGAAATGTTTAATATAGGAAAATCTTCCTCCATAGAGATGTCATTACTTTTCTTGGCTATAACAGGCTTCTGCAGCAAACAGTGCACATTTGTCTAACATTCTAGTCTATGGTGAAATGCATCACTTTGCTCAGCAGCCTTGAGTCAAGCAACGCTTCAATTGATCCAAAATCCTTCATTCTCTAGCTCTCTCAAAAACATACCCTAAAAAAAAAGGCGATTTTTTTATCTTATAAAATAGTCAAAGATGTTATACTTCCACATACCTATGGTTAATTTCCAGTGCCCTGAGAAGCAGAGTAATATCTAAAGAGCAGTAGCAGTGCCAATGGCTTCTATTTTTTTTTTTCTTTCATGATCTCCAAGTTGCATTATGAAACATGGATTAAAAACACAGCAGCTTTCCAGTAAATGGAATTTTTTACCTTTCTGCAATGTGCAGAATAGCAAGCTGGGACATCAATATGTCTTCAAAATTACTTAAATGCTTGTCATCAAACCAAGGATTAATTGCTTCACAGTAAACTTGCACATTATGTATAGGTTCCAATTCTTTGTAAAACATAATGATCGTAGAGCTTTGAAAGGTGCCAAGCCTGACATCTCAGGAGACTGAAAAACTGCACTTAGCCATGAAACATAGATACCACAGAGAGAAACAGCTCATATCCTTCCTTCAAGGCACCTCTCCTCCAAATGGCTAGTACAACTTCTAAAGTTGAGGGATACTTTTGCCTGTTTTAGACATGGACTCATTATCCCTCACTGCAGGAAACCATTAGTTAATACCTGAAAATTCAATGCCTGGCATTGCTAGGACTTATTAGCTATGTGTTTTTTTTTTTCGGTTTGGTTTGGTTTAGCTTTTTTTGTTGTTTGTGAATGTGTTTTTGTTGTTGTTGTTTGTTACTTGTTTTATTTTTAATTACATTTCTAAAACTGTCTGATAGGTGATGAAAATAACTTCTCCTGTTTCAACCACTACTACAGTCCACACCTCTCCAGTCAATTCTTGTTGTTTTTTTTTTAACATAAAAAATCTCCAGGTTTAGTATATTGACGTCTTCTTTTTCACGTCTGCTTCCTTTTCATAGTTTATTCTAGCATTTCATAGCTTTCAACTGTCCATTGCAATTTCACTATGGTTCTTCATTTGTTGCATTTCAAATGAAAAAAAAAAAAAGAAGTAAATAAGATGAACAGAAAATAAATGTTTGTGTAAACTACACAAGAAAAGGAGTAAGATGACTGTTCTGATTCACACCAGAAGAGAACAACTTGTTACTTTTGCCCTTTACCTCCTTTTTCAGATACATGACCAACCTCAGCAGTCATAGGCCGCTTATTGAATTGATATTCACACTTTTACTACTCTAAAATTTGGCCATCATTTATCTAGCCCTTTATTTTTTCTCTTTTTCTTTCTCTTCTTTTTCTTCCTTTTTCTGTTCTTTGAATTCACTAAAACAATGAGTTAATTAAAGCTGGGAATATGCTTATCTTGCAAAGGATTGCCAGGAACCTCCAACCATTCCCTGCAAATTTATTCCAGGGTTTCATTTGAGAATTCTTAGATGTAACAAAATCGGACTGACGAGAAACCGCTCTTTTTTTTTTTTTTTTTTTTTTTTTTTTTTTTTTTTTTTTTTTTTACTTTTCTTTAA
>VXAA01006878.1:71100-87339 GCA_013399115.1 Anseranas semipalmata | reverse complement strand
CCCAGAAACCCGTCTTTTTTTTTTTTTTTTTTTTTTTTGTACAGCTTCATTGTGTCTTTACCATCTGCATTAAATAAATTAAAATAACTTTCATAGATTGGTAAAAAATACCTGAAAAGATTCCACATCAGGACTTGAATATAACAGGCAATACTTCAGATTCCCCATTCATGTCTTATCCTGTATGATAGATAAATGTAATACCTATTTCAAGCTTGTCTAGATTTACCAGTATGATACTTGAAATATGTATACAATCTACACATGATCTTTCATGTGCAGGAAAAAAAAAAAAAAAAAGGAAAACAACACCCACCCATCCGCCGATTTAGCAAGTATTTCTAATCTTTAAATATTGGATTTTCCCAGAGAGCTTATTCTCCCCAGTTCTGCAGGAACAGTGACTGGCTTGTCACTGCACCAGTTCACTGAACCCTTTATGTGGCTGACAAAGTACTTCAATCTGTTTTATGACTAACCTGCTCTTCTTATGGCACAACACCTACAGTATGTTGACTGGAAAAGATGATTAACTAATTTTCAGTTTGTTTGTAGACAGACCTCCATTTATAAAACAAACAGGCAAATCACTTCAAACAGGGAGAACACTCAAAGCTAAGTGGTATATTTCTTTATCCGATACCCAATGACCTTTCAAGATGAAAGGATAATAGTCAACACAGAAAAGAAAGAAAAAAAGCCCTGTGTGCAGTTTGCAAGGTTTAGAGGTCACTTGGCTACAGAGAGAGAAGGATACAATGGAGGCTGCAGAAAACACTGAAGAGGCAAACATGGCTGTTCGTTTAGATTTTTTTCTTCTGAGCCTCACCATTCACCACGGGCCTTCTTCATTTAACAAGCGCCTCTGTTCCCCAAACTAAGGATGTGTTCTGTTTATTGTGTGGCTCAAACTCCACTTATGTATCAGCTGTCTATCTGCACTCTTCTTTGGAGAGCAAGTAATTGGTCAATCCCAAAAGGAAAATGGCATGCTTATCCCATTCAGCTGTCTGGTGATCATATGACAGTGCTGAGAGAATATGATGGAGGTCTCACAAGACAAAGTAAGATATTATTCCCAGTGAAATCTTGTGGCTACATGCACCTCTTTCTATGAGTACAATCAGGGTGTTGTTCTGCCCTGGATCCTGGGAGTCAGCTTGCTTCTCCCATTGAGAAAACTCAAAGCAATTTCCCACACTTGTTGCAAAGCATCCCTGGGCCATAAAGATTGTTTTGTCCTCTGAACACACAACAATGTTTAGACAGAAATAGAATATTAAAAACATATTCCCTTTTTTACTGACATTCAAAATCTATACTCTTAAAAGTGGGCACTTATTAGCAAAATGCATTTCCAGCAACAGAACCTGAGTCTTGACCATACAGAATATGCTTTCAAAAAAACTTTTTCTCATATCCAGCTTTGGTTAAAACTTTCTGTACTCCTCTTGAAAGAAATTAGTGTTTGTCAGGAGAAGTGTCAGAGATACCAGGTACATCCCACATATTTTACCTCCTAATGTTTTCACTGCCCATATACACATCCGCCCTCATACAACTAACTGCCAAATTAGCTATGCTCCCACACGCAGGCTGGAGGCCCTTATAACTGCTGAGAGGGGTTAAACACTTTTAGCAGTAGTCACCAAACTGACCAGCAATTTAAACAGCAGAGGTCAGCATTCCAAAGCCACCTTGAATGCTGTCATTAGAAATTATGTTTTACCCCTAATCTCTTGTCTCTGCATTAAAAAATAAAAAGTTGAAAGAACAAAAAGCTGATGAAGCATGGTTCAGTCTTAACATTAGACTCCACATGGACCAGCACATTTCCTTCTATGTCTTACCACTCACCTGAAATACTACTTTTTAACTCTAACTACTTTTTAACTTCTTATTGCTCTACTTCTGAAAAAATTAGAGTTCAATTAAATTTCTGCTCTGTGAAAGTTGTCTCTAGATTTGGATTTTGTTTTGCCAAGTAGCTAAAGACTTAGGTAAGGAAACAGTAGAGAGATGATATGAAAGCTGGGGTACCTATTTAACAGAAGATTGGAAAAACTCTGTTTGTTTAACCTAGTGAAACAAGGGCTGAGAAGGAAGAGATGTTAGTCTACATCAGCAGGGTAAACACCAGGAAAGAAAACAGCCATTTAAGTGAAATACTACTGTTGTCACAAGAACAAATATACGTGAACAGCTGGAAATAAATTTAGCAGGAAATTAGAAGAAACATCCCAGCTCTTAGAGCAGTCAGGTTCTGGAACAGAGCCTTCCAATAGGAAAAGACTGGGAAAAAAAAAAAAAAAAGAATCTGATAGTTTTGAAGATAGAGGTAATTAATGAATGGGTCATCTGAAAAGTCAGAAACTATATTAAAGAATTTCAAAGACTTTCTTCAGTCTTGTGTTCTTGGGATTTTTTAATGGTTTTATTTATTTATTTTGTTTTGCCATAGCTGAAAAACCTGAATGGAATTCCAAAAGCAGGTTAAAGGAACTATGTGTGGAAAATAAGTTGATTAGGTTTCTAATTTCTACCTAGTCTCCTTTGAAAATTCCAGTATTGGACTGGATCTTTTTAGATATGAGTGAGGATTATGTTACCTTACTCTTGAAAAATTCAGTGCTTCTCTGAGGGGCTGAAGCTCTGAAAAGATTCAGGGAATTACTAGCATAGGGATTATAAGATGAATAAGGTATTGTTTGAACATGCCTCCCTCTCCACAATCAGTTCTCAGAAGCCCAAAGTTATAGATGTATTCCACAGCCCAGGGGTTCAGCTATCTGCAGGCTGAAGCCCAGCTCTGTGAAACACAACTACATGACCTTGGCTGGGTTTTACTGTAAAAATTGTTGCTGAGCTGTGTGGGAGAGTTTGTAAGCTGAAGATAAGCATGATAAGAAAAGAAAAAAAAAAAAAAAAAAAAGAAGACATCAGGGAAATTGTTGAGACAATACTAATTACCAGCTCAGGGAATAAAAAGAAAATAGGCAATGTGAAAAAATATAAAATGCTGAGAAGAAAAAAGCTGAGAACCAGAACATAGAGCTCAACAAGAGCTTTGTTTGAGGGCTGACATTCCTTCTCCACCTGAAAGATGTCAGAGCAGCAGAGACTCATCAAACTCCTGCCTGCTAATGATTACTCTAATAATACATAAATCTCATCTGTTAGCCAATTTACCTATATAATAAGCATATTAGCCAACAAACAATTGATATATACTCAAATGCTCTGTATGAGTTGGAAAAAGACCCAAACCCAAAGCTAATTTGGCAAAGAAAGGGTTACATTATTTGAATAGGATTCAGAATAATGTCTTAGGGTTCAGAAGGCTAAGACATCCATTGAGAAACTCAGTTTGATCTTTTTAGATACATTAACATTTTAAAATGCTTGAACACTCTGACCCAAATTCTTGCCACCACCAAGGGGTTGACAAGGCATGTGGGTAAGATTTGAAGCTTCATGTGTACTGATTCCTTGACTATGGGCTGGAAGGATTCTGTGGATTGTGACTGAAGAGGGGACTTAAATGATTTCTGGTTCCACTACAGGCCACATCATGGCCTTCTACCTTATCCATATATGCCAAACATTTTTCCTGTCAATTCAAATTGTCTCCTTACTTGTTAATATCATTCACATTGATGAGACAGATGAGCATATTTATACCTAGGTGGTGTTAGAGCTGCACTCCAAACTTTGCCTTTTTCATGGTAGTGTAAAGAAGTGCCTGTAATAATTAACAAGATGGTACAGCACAGAGAAATTTGCATGCTAAGTGTAGCTTATGCAGTTGCTAAGAGAAGTATCTAATACATATGATTTGAATAGAAATGCTAATGAAATAGAGCTGGATGCTTGTTCTGTCATCTAATGCTACAGTATATACAGCAGTTAATCCTCTTCAGGATTGTCTTTATTGTCATTGAGTTCTATACCTGTTCTTACTGCTAATCAGATAAATGCTGTTACATGGCAGGAAACAGTGAACAAATGTAGTGGTTTGAGGTTACGTTCAGCTGGACACCATCTACCTGAATGATTAATTGAAGGTATATGCAAAAAGCCACTGAAACTCAGCAGTTCTGTCAACCAGCACAAAATCAATAAGAACACCATGGTCTTGGTCTGTTGTACTTTTGTGTGAAACACAAAGACAAATCAAAGATATATTTTCAAACCTGCCAGGAAGTCACTGCAAGATGCAAGCCTTTTATTTTTTCCCCACTGAATTATAGCTTCTATTAATACAGCAGTAAGGACAGAATCTAATATGCAATGCTCTTCCCATGCCTTTCATCATCCCTGAGGTTTTCAGTGTATTCTTCCTCAACCTTTAGTTAAAGATCACTGCTACTGTGCAATCATTTTTTGCTGGTCTTTTGGGTAGATGCTTAAGGAAGTTTTAAGTGCTGCTATGAGAAAAAAAAAAAAAGGGGTCATTTAAGTGCAAGTTATTTACATGTATGTGACATGTGCAGTGTTCAGTTAGCTTAGCCCATTAAGATATCCTGATGAAGGAACAGTAATTCCTGAAGGCAAATTAACATATGCAGGATCAGCTTGTCATGTCCAGCCACATGAACTTCTTCACTGGAGTGGGAGTGGGGAAACAGCTTTTGTCTTGAGTCTGAACCAGAAAAAAAATCACACTTCTGGAGACATAGATAGGTGTTTAAATTACCTGAATGCTAAGCCCGATTTATGTTCAACAAACAAAGAAATCAAGAGACTGAGTGTTTCAAGCCATATTGGGAAGTACTAAAGATAGCTGGCTCCTAATCTTGAGAGTAAATGTCAACCACTTCAGTACTGGCTTTATCAGAGAATGAAGAAAACACTATTTGTGATTTTTTTCCACAAATAATAGCTCCCAGTCCAATATGTTGTGAGATTTTTAAGACCAAATGAATGCTTTCTGAGAACTGTTGGAAACACTCACAATGCAAAAAGCTTCCTGAGTGCCATATGAACTCATTCTGAGGCCAATATATTTACCAGAAAGACATAATGGATTTGTTCTTTAATCTTCTCTTTGAAATATTGCAGTCATAGAATTGGTGGAAATAGTATAATGTGTCTTTGCTGACTAGCAGTATATGAACAAGCAAAGCTTACAATCTGAATTCCTGTTCAGCAGTTTTTAATGTTGTTCAGAAGTAAATAAGGGTCAAATCTGGAGTGATTCACTAATTCACAGACTTACTGAATGCCTGACTAGTTCAATGAACTCTAATGAATGCAGGTTCCAGTGACATTTCATAGTAAAATAATGTGTTCAACATAAAATAAATGCTATTGGGAGTAATATGTCAGTACAAATACCAGAAGACTTTGAATCCAAATTCTGAAGTTAGATTTGAAATACAGATTACTACTTCTGAACACATTCAGACATACACTATAGTTCCAGGAAACTGAAGAGGATAAAAACTCTCTGAAGAACTCTGTACGAATGGTCCTGACCTAGAAACAAATAATAGATGAGGAGAAAAGAAGCTCCTGCAGGGTCATGATTTTATTCAAGAAGTAAAAATTAGATGTAAATTGTGCTTACTATACTCAAAACAGACTGTATCTGCACTGGTCTGCTACCAATATTAATTAACTGCTAATGACTTTTTCAGAAGCCCTGCTGTCAAATGTGGCCATAGGACAGAATTAAAAACTAACAAGAAACATACAATAAACCCAGTGGCTTCTGTGTACCAAATTCTCTCTCATTGGTGGCTTGTTGACATTTCAGTATAAGATGGAGTTCATGTTACTTCATAGAATTTATCTAATAAGATTAGATAGCTTTCTAAGCTGATATAATCAGTAAAGAGAATATAGTCTTAATTGCCAATGTAGAGAGATGGAAATCTCCAAAGGGTGATATATCCTATCCTAAGATAATAACTCTTAGGTGGAATAAATTGCTGTCTAGAGATATCCACTTCTCTCGATTATTCAGAGTCCCAGCTAAGGTAATGTTTCTGGGAGATCTCTTCTACATCTCATATGTTTAATTACATGAGTAAGGCCTCTAGATGAAGACAGTTATCGTTACATTGCAGTAATGCCATAACTATATATCATTATAGATCTTATAAATCCTGTTCTGCTTTCATTTCTAGGAGAATGCTTAAGATGACACATGGATGAGATGGAAATACTGAATCACTAGTAAATAATGAAGTAATTAATGACTTTAATAACCTTTATGACTTTTCAGAAAAATGGGTATGTTTTTTGATCCAAGATAAGAATTTAACAGCTTAGTTTAAAATACTCTTGATATCACACAGGAAAAAATATTATGAAGAGAGCAGGACTAGGTAGGTGAAAGAATAATTGGAACTTCTGTTGGCACAGAAGTATGGTTCAGCACCAGAGCAGTACTACAGAGAACAAGGTTGTCAAACTCTATCTGGAATCTTGGAGAGAAGAAATCCAGCCAACTGGTAAATACTGGTATAAACAAAAAAATGCCTATGTAAGCTGTGCTATGTATTGAGGGAAACAAACAAGCAAACAAACAAACAGAATTTAAGAATTGTTTTTGATTATGGAAAACTATATGATTGGCTAAATACGAGTAGAAGGAAAAAGACTTTTTAAAAATCAAACTCTTTATCCAAAGAGCATTGTATTCCCCCGTAGGAAGGACTTTTTAATTTATTTGCATACATTAGCAGAATGTTTGTATACTGATTTGTGAAACAATGATCTGATCACAGAATCCCAGAGTTGCTGAGGTTGAAATACCCCATCAGGTATTTATACACACTGATAAGATGCCTCTGGGCCTTTTCTGCTCCAGGCTGAACAGTCTCAGTGCTCTCAGCTTCTCCTTGTATGACAGATGCTCCAAGCCCTGAATAATCTTTGCGGTCCTTCCGTGGATTTGCTCCAGTATCTCCACGTTTTTCTGATCTAGGGAAGCCCAAAACTCAACTCAGCATTTCAGGTATGTCTCACAAGGGCTGAGCAGAGGGGAAGGATCAACTATCTTTACCTGCTTTATTCTGTCAATGCCAGTTTTTCCAAAATGTGTTTATTTGTTTGTTTGTTTGTTTGTTTTGCAGGAAAGGATTGGTTTTGACAAATATTGTTTTTTGAATATTGTGAGGAAAAGGAAGTTCTGAAGCCTTCAAAAAGTACTATTTGTAAATTAAAAGAAAAAAAGTTCACAATTCATCTGAAAATTAGTTTTCATATAGAATCTCAATTTATAACAAAAAAATAAAAATAAAAAGGGAAAATTGAAATAAAATATATTGATTGACCTTAGCAAAACATTGTTGCAACAAAATTTTGAACATTTTGATATTTTTCTCCTTATCCACAATATGAAAGTTTTTTAGAATTTTGTAAATTATAGCAAGATAAAAAAATATATTTTCCTGACACACTTTTTAAAATATTGGCTTTAAATAGTCCCTGCCAGTTTAATTATATCATAGAAGCCATCTGGCTACTCCGAAACCATACAATGTATATCTACAGGTCATCAGGGTAAATAAGAATGCTAATATCAGTAGGAAGCATATTCAGGGTGCCTCCTCTGGTCTCACAGAACCACAAAAGCTGAGGATTTTTCTGCAACTACAGACAATGAACAAAGTATACTTATTCTGAACTTAGCTTTCCACCCTGACTCACGTATAACAGAGCTTTCTGAGGCAATATAGTTTGCTGGAGATTGTTTATTGACATAATACAGAAGGTTGCTCCATCTGATGTTAGAAGGTTATCATGATCAAAATAAATTTAAAAAAAAAATACCATTTCTTCACCACTATAGCGAGAAGAAAAAAAAAAAAAAAAGCAAAAGATTAAAGCTTTCAATCTTTAAGCTATAAGGAAAACACATGCTACACTCACACAATAATCTGATCTTCAGAGGATGATCATTTACAAATGAATCATTAGTCTGGTACCTCTTGTTTCACCAAAAAGTATTCAAGCTTTGTAAAACAGTACATAAGTTCAAAGACTGCTGTCAATTTCCTTCCTTCCTTCCTTCCTTCCTTCCTTCCTTCCTTCCTTCCTTCCTTAAATCAACCCTACTTATGAGAGAGGTTCTTTCATTCAGTACATGAAATTTCTGATCTACAATAAAATTAGAGGAGTGACATTAAAAATATTGTTACAAAGAAAATATTACTACATAATTCAGGCATTGTAGCATAATAAAGGAAGAAGAATTTACCTTTGAATATATCTACTGTATTGCATAGTACTGGATAACAATTGAACTGATTTATTCTTTGAGAGAGATTGTTCATTAATTCTCAAGTAAACCCATTCAAAAGGTTCTCAGCAACCTGATTTTATGAAACAACGTGCATTTACTGCTAGTATTCTCTCAGGTTGTCTGTATTCAAGAAAATTGTCACCTATTCACAGATTTCACTGTGATTTCACCTTTTGCTTATTCCCTTTTTAGTTTACCAAAACTAATTTTACCACTGGGGTGTTGTATACTTGGGTGTTGTCACTTGACTTTCATAACAAATCTGTCATTTCTTTTACAGTCCTCAGGAGTTTCTGCCAATGGGTGAACAGATGCTAACTTTTTAGAATCAGTGAAGATACTTTTTCTAATTTTCTTTGACTTTTTGGAGTTTGTCTAATAAAAGCTCATTTAAAAACATTTCTGACATTAACTGCATCCAGTGAGAGTCTTACCAGAGTAGAATATCGGGTAATTGCTGATGAAACACCACTGACTTCACAAATGGGAAGGTTTTGAGGTCTTATACAAGTAATCCAGTACTGAAAACAGAAGTCTTTCTGAAGACTTGTTGAAGTCTTGGGAATAAGAGTCATTTATTTTTCTTGCTATTACACTTCCAAACTGCCAGCTCATTTCTCAAATAAGAAGACTTAATAGATGTCAATGTTTGGGATTTAAAATTCATTGTAAGATTTATGATTCTCACTTACTGGGTGAAGGATGATCCCAAAAGCCAAAATGTCAAGGAAAACAAAAAGCATAACACAACAAACAAACAAACAAACAAAAAATCAAAAACAAAGAAAACAAGGAAGAAGCAAAATTTGATGGCAAACATTAGCTTCCTTTCACTCCTAATTCTACAGAAAAAAAAATAGAGATATTAATAAAATACATATATCTCATGTTGTTTAAAGTTTGTCTATGGTGTTCAAATTACAATTTGTGTATTTTTTGTTAGTCTGAATAACACTGTAAATACACGCATTGCTTTCATTGCTTTGGGTATGGACTACAACTGTCATTTTGTTTCAGTGCACTATTTTCCATTTAGTTCTTAACAGAAAAATAAAATAGAAAGATTTTTTTTTTTTTTTTCACAGAATAAACATTAGATTTGGGGAGGAAAGAAAGTCTGCTATAATTTACTTCAATACGATTAAATAAATATAGCAGTTCATCTAAACAACACTCAAGGAGATTCTTCGTTTGCCTGGCTCTCTAAATGACTAAGACTGCTGCTGAAGTGCATGCTATTGTTAGGTAGGGTGCAAACAATGCAAGAGGTCACAAAAGATGGAGCTGTCAGCTCTGACTTCATTGAAACAAGGTTGGTAAGTGAAAAATGCACTCTGTGCCTCTGGTCACAGAATTCTGTTTTAAACAAACATAAACAAACTTAGTGTACAGACTGCAGACTTTTTTTCTTTGAACAGAAATTTGTATGTAGTCTGTAAATGTATTTTTTACAAAAAGCCTATGTAAGGCTTCCTTTCCCAAAGTTACATTGATTTTATGGGTATTTGAGGAAATAATGGAGGGGGCTTCTTGTTGGGCGGCAAGGCAGGGCCCCACTGGCCAGGACCTGTCCTACTGCTTTTAGTGTCCAAAGGTGTACCATAATATACCTATAAATGCCAATTTTGGGAAAGAAAGCCAATATGTACCAAAGGCCGTGGAGACAGATCCCAGTTGGCAGGGCCCTGCCCTGTCACCCCTGGCCAGGGAGCGGGGCAAGTTGGGGGCAGCCAGAAGAAACACCTATGTCTTTCATATGATAGTTAAAGAGCCATTTTTATTTGAAGAGCACCTGAACTGAACTACATTAAAGAATGCCTTTCATGAGGATTTGACCATAGATTCTCTTCCTGTGAATTAGCTCTGTTTCTAATTAAAGGGATTATACAGTAAATAATAGCTGTGGCCTTTTATCAAGAAGATAATAACATTTAAAATAGAATATGGAAATTAAAAACAGAAATTATTATATACTGTTTGCAAAGGTAAGACAAAAGTGGAATGAAAAAAATATAAAACACTGTTCTTATAATGCTCAGTATATACAAAAATCATTTTATTCATATCTAGTTAAAAGGTGACTCTATAGGACATACAGGTAAGAAACAGACAATAACTTAGTTTTAATAACTGACTTTAATAACAGTCATTGCCAATATTTCTTCTTAATTCTAGATTTATCTCCAGGGCCAAAAGATACCTCTACTGAACAGTAGTGTGCTGCTGAAGAGATAAGAGACCCTATTCTCTGTTCCCTTTTTCAACCTGAGTTCTGCTTTGGCCATGATCATCATATTGGACCCACCACTGAGTATTCATCAGAAGCAGTCTTCCGTCACTGGGACAGGCAGCCTTTCCACTGGAAAGTTTTGGAGAACAACAGGGAAGAAAAAGTGACTGGCAGCTGCTGGGCAAGAGGCAGAGGAGAAAGAGGAAGGGAAATTGCACCAAGATATTCTTCTGAGGAGATATGTCCTGTAGCAAACAAACTCTGATGGAATGTTTTTTATTTATTTCTTTGGATTTATGAGAGGAGCAGAGAGAATGCTTCATCTTCTAAAAGAATGGGTAAAGAACGGAGTATCCAAATCCAAACTGGATTAAGAGTGATGAAGGCAAGAAATACTGTTTTTAACTGGCACTGGTACTCACCAGGTGGCCATTCCCAAGTAGTAGATACGTGATGCTAACTTTTTGCTGTACTGTTAAATCTGAACAGAAGCATCAAGTTGAGCAGGGCAGGGCTTCCTACAATCAACAAAGCAGATCTTCATCTATGAAAATCCTAAATCAGGCTGCCTAGTCAAAAAGATTTGGACCCTAAACCAGTTGATGAGGACACCCAGCTCCTGACATAGTGGCTCCCAGGAAAAAGTTATGTAAAGTGGAAAGACTGTCAGCAGTCCTCTTGATTCTTCTTCTCATCCAGGCTTGACACTTCCACTACCTCCCTATTAGCTCCTCACTTATGCAAAGAACTTCTAAGATGCCAAGTTCCTATAGAAGCTGGAAATTCTGTAGAAATATTTTCTAGTTACAATAGTACACAAACAAGCAAGCAAACAAACAAACAAACAAAAAACACACTATTTCAGGCTGAAATTATATGTAGAACTCAATAAAATAAGTGCTACAAAGTCTTATATACCGGAATGCAGCACATCGACTGTGCCATTGTGCAAAATACCTCTGAACTGATCTCTTGATCTTTGGCCAGTACCAGATGCTAATGAAATGCCTAACTCCTCTCTCTCTCTCTCAACAAAGTTTAATTTCTGAATTCCCTGAGAGGCCTATGTCTTATGTATTTTTCTTTGTTTGGTTGTCTCTATTTTATGGGATACTCATCATTATTTCAAAGGGGAATTTTCCATGAATAGATTTAACTCAAATGGGTCCATTTTTTTTAATTTGACACGGAGGAAAATAATTTAAATGTAAAATTACCAACAGGATAGTATTCTGTTTTATTATAAAGACTAACACATTGTCACTGGAGTTTCCCATTCTATGAATGCTTTCAGCATGAGAAAAAAATTTCACACACACACTCAAAAAACAAAACAAAACAGACAAAAAAAAAAAAAAACCATCCTCACCAGCAACAAAATTGCCCATTGCTCTTTGCCTGAAAGAACAATGACCTGCAAGAGCTAAATTCAGTGCAGATCCTGCTGTAATTACACATACAAAAAGTTTTAACAGAAAATATCCAAAATGGTTTACCTCTCTACAGCCACATCAGGAAAATGTGAAAGGTACTGCAACTTAGATTTCCAGGCAGACTCTGAGACTTCAATTTTGCATTTCTGTATCCTATACAAGCACCACTAGGCTTTTACAAGACCCCTACGCTTTCAGAAATTCCATGTTGAATGAGTCTTTCAGTTTGGTGACAAATTTAATTCATGGTAAAGTTAGTCTATTTCTACAAGTTTTCAGTTTAAGTGGAATTTTGGACAAAATAAAATAAATTGTAAAGTCCTCAGCTTTAGCTGTCATATGATTTTCTATATGAGCATCTGTAAGTGTGCATGTATAAAAGATGGTGGAAAATATTTAAAATATGTAAACTTTCAGATTTCTGAGTCTGACTTTCCACAAACAGGAAATATCCACAGTTTGTCTACAAGAAGTTTCAAATCAGTGTTCCAAATTCAACCAGCTGAAGAAGGGTAGTTTTCATAAACTTATCCAAACAATTTATTGAACCAGAAATCTGGACTTTCTGTTTTCACTTTCTATTTCCCAGAAGCAAAGGCTATTTTAGGATTAAAGGGGAAAAAGGAAATAATGTTTACACTGAAAATATATACACATTCAAATAAATTACAGTATTTACAAACAATGTGGATACAGTAAAAGACTCCAAGATTTCTAGCAGGCTTAATTAATAAGACTATTGCAACAAAGAGTCAATTTACCCCCTCAAGCATAGCATAATGCTCCCAAGTCTCTTAATCAGAGCCATAAAGGGCTTATGAAGAAGAACAGACAATTTTAATGATCTTCTTCATTACCTCTGGAAAGCTGATCTAAGTAAGACAGATATCTGTATAGATCAAATGATGCCACCAGCTTCCAAATTTACTTTCTTCTGGTGACTGAGAGACCCTGAAATGGATCTTCAAATTGCATTAAACAAATAGAGTTCTAAAGCATAAATTCATGTGTGATTTCAATTCTACTATAAGTTCAATTCTACTTTTTTGTAGCCCTGATTTTCAGAGGCAGAAAATCCACATTTTTATCAATAAGTGCTTTAAAGAAAAATCTGTTGAAAACCGAAGTATTGAAACACAATTCCTAATAACTTTTTTTTTTTTTTTTTTTTTTTTAATATATAGAAGAGGATTTATTTACTAGATTTTGGCAGATTCCAAATGCACAAGCATATTTAATACAATGAGGTTGAAAAGGTGATCTGAGATCAAAATCTGGAGTGGCAGACATAAGCGAGGATCTAATTTATCACTATGCATGTTAAACAAACTCATGAAGAAACTGAGCTTGGTGAGCCACCGGTGATAATGACCCACATGACTCTGCATATCTAGTAAGAGATCAGTTCATGCACCAAAGTGCTGTTGATTGAAAGAAGACAGGAAAAGCATGGAAAAGAAAAAAAAAAGATATAGCACTCTAAATAACAGCATATTAATGGTTATACAGAACGTTTATGACAGAGCTGGGAAGTAAATCAGTATCTTTACTGTTTGGAAGAGAAGGTTTCGATCCATGCTGCCAGGCCAGGAGTGGGTACCAGCATGGCTCGACCAGGAGGCTTGATCTTGTCTGAGTGATCTCCTGCTAGCCAGGGAAACCTCCACCACCTAGTCATCCTGAGTGAAGAAGGTTTGATTCTTGTGATATTGTCAGAACAACAGGGTGGTTTTATTGTCCTCATTTAGGATGCAGTGATCAAGCTTGAAGCTGCCCAGCTGGTACCCTTACAGCAAATTGATCACATCATTTTCATACCTTGTTAACCCTCTTCCTGTTTTTTGACCCAGCTCTTTGCTGCCCTTTCTCTACCACACGTTTCTCCTAAATAAACAAGTCACCTACTACTCTTTCCCATTGATCCCAATTTGCTGCATCCATACCCAAATTTGACATTTCTGATACTGTTACCCAGGTAATCTCAGCCTTATATAGTATAACTGATAGCATTGTCTGGGTGCTGCCAGTCTTGCAATACTATACTCCCCCAAAGAGGCTTCAGTTGTCTGTGAAGCTTCACCCTTTCTCACCCAACTCCCCCCTAGCAAGGTCTGGGATCCAACCGTCCTTTGTGGCACTATTTGCAACTTTTGTCAGCTTCTTACCTTGTTATCTCTCACATACACCAGTTTCTCGTGTCATGTCCACATCCTTCTCAGTTAGCTTTACTGCAAGCCAGCGCCTTGCCAGGGGCCTGATCGCTGACCAGTGCCAGCACTAACAGCTCTGCTCACCATGCACCTCTTTCCTTTACTCCTGCTTATGATGATAGAAAGAAAAGGAAAGAGCTCAGCACAATTCTCAGAGTCCAGCCTGATCTTCTCTGCCAGCTCATTATACCTAATCTAAATTTGCAGAGATACAGTGAGCACAGGATTTGATCCTGTCAATGTTACATTTCCTTTTCGGAGTACAGCAGTACTGCAAAGGCCTTTTGACTGTCATTGTTATCACATAATGGCTAGGCAGAAGTATCTAAAAGGGAAAAAAATTTCAGCTGAGCCACCTAAGCCAATAAGTTCTCTGGACCCTATGATACAGCAATTTTTATGACTTCACAAGGCTGATTCTTACTACAGAATTTGGAAGAGAGAGAAAAGAGGTGGTGAACAAGAAGAAACAGTTTTCAAAACATTTCATACAATGGATGAAAGAGTCACACCATGAAACAAGGCAGGGAGGTGTTTGTTCTTCAAAATAAGAAAGAGGTAATAGAAAGAAAAAACACAGAAAAGTAGCATAAGATGGATAGTATTGCTGACTGTTTGTTCACAAGCAGTATGTCTAGACTTGCCAACCCACAGTCCATTTTACTTCTGTGTTCCTAAACCACATAAAGAGAAAGGTGAAGGAGTAAAAGGAAGCTGAAATCCAAGGCATGTGATAAGCTGAAGATTTTAACAGCATTTCCACCTTACTGGAAGAACTATATGTTGAGAAGATTCTTATATAACTATGAACTGATCTTCCATTTCTTCAATAGGAAGAAAAATGGACAGAATGAAAGAATAAAGAAATATGGAACTTATTTATTTATTTATTTATTTTACTAAAATTGTCAGCTGAAAGCTGGAAAGAAAATTTGGTGTATTTCAAAATGAGTCTTCCTTGGGTCTGCCAGATAATCCCAGGATTGCACCATTTTTGTAGGCATGAAAGCTAAGAGAAACATTATAAATGTAAACATTTTGTCTGACCACCTTGCTATGCTTTTTTTGTGTGCAAAACAGAGATTTTTTTTTTTCCATTAATAATACTGTTACATATGCACTTACAAACCTAAACGGTATGTAGATGCTGGATATAGCAATCACAGAGCTGAGACTTTTTTGTAGTACAAAATCTAGTATTCATTAAAATAAACTTTACAACACAGATCCAAGATGCAGTAGACTAAACATTATAGAACATATCTTCAATACTCTTAGACATTACAACAGCACCTAGATATTAAAGTGATTGGCATTCTGTCTGTCCAAAATAGATTAAATATTCTGTACAACGTGTCAAGTCATTTTGCAATGCAAAACAGATGTATATTTGCTTTGGCTTCTGCAACCAATATTTAAAATAGAAATTGGGAAGCTGATGCAGAGAAATACTATTTTAACATTCAATTTCATTTTACTGCTTTGTCCGTATTTAAGCCTTCATTTCAGCAGTAATGAATGCACATGAATTTTTCTTTTTTTTCTATTGAGTATCTCCTTTTTCTCTTTAACACAGAATTAAGATATGCTCCCGTTGGAGCAGAACAAACATAAATTAAAAAATTAGGGTACAAAAAGTTCTTTTGCATCTCACATCTCTAAATCCACAATACTGTATTAGAAGCTTCATTTAATTTAATAAAAGCCATTCTGTAATATTTAGATCTTCAAATGTCAAAAATCACAAAGATCTTGGAAAAACAAGTCATTATTATAATACTGTACTTCATGGTTATAGGTTAAATAGCAGTTTTTCGCAAAAAGCATAAAACAAATTAACATGGGCAAATGTTTTATAGATTCATTCTCAAATGCCTTCAAATTGACAGTTGCTATCCTTCAGTGTTTCATGTCCAACTTTAACATATGCAAAAGTTTTTCAGTCACACAAACGGACAAATTCAAAAGCTAACATCTTGGTAAAACCTCTAATCCTCAAGATGGCACATTTTTTCTCTTACATTTTTTTCTGGCTTTATAAGATCCCAATCCTGTTTCCATTAAATTCCATGGCAAAAAAAAAAAAAAAAAAAAAAAAAAAAAAACTCCCTT
>VXAA01006878.1:60105-71092 GCA_013399115.1 Anseranas semipalmata | reverse complement strand
AAAAAAAAAAAATCCCCTTCTTGGCCTCAGTGGATTTTAGCCTTTTAACATATAATATTGATAAATGTGGGACAGAATTTTTCAATCAAACACCTGCAAATACAGTAGATGCAAATCCTTCAAGCCATGTTATAATAAGAACCAGGAAAAGTTACTTCCTCACTTTTTTTTTTTTTTTCCTTTTCTACTGAAACCAGTAAACTAGCTGCAGGGATACTTCTGATTGATACTTTGGACTTCTGAAACAACATGAAAAAATATAAAATATATAAATTTTGGACAAAACCATATATATACAGAGACACTGAAGCCTTTGAGAAATCTCTTTGAAATGCTCCATGTTAGGAGTTTGGCCACTTTGTGGTCATTCTGTGGCCAAACTTTATTTTTTAGATCAGTCAGTTCTTGTTGAGAAGAATACTGACAGAAAAGTTTTATCTTCCCCACCATTCAGGAAAACTTGCTTTTTATTCCTGATTAAAAATCAAAAAGTCCTGATCCTTCTTTTTCCCACTCCATCAAACTGGATTTCAATTATAGAAAAAAAAAAAAAACACTATTGTATCCAAATACATGATAATAATAATAATTTCCCAAACCAACAACCACTCAAATATAATATTATTGGAGTATAAGGAGTCAAAAATTCATTTAGAGAAAGCTTATATTCTCTGACTTTTATTATGTAACTAGCAAATTTATAGTCTATTTCAAAGAATATCAGCTTGTGTTTTGAACATTGCTTATTGTACCACATAGTAGTTACAATATTAAAATCAGTTCTTCCTACCCTCTACATATGACATTTTAGAATTCGTGTGTCAGAACTAATAGCCTAAAGGAAACAAAACAAAACAAAAAAAACATATTTTCCAGTTTTGGTTCTGTCTATTCAGGCCAAGATCTAGAAGTTATAATTTTTCTGTGTGGTTGTAGGAGTCACCAGGGTTAATGATTATTTCATGTCAAATTTTATCTTCTGATATTGTGCTGATTGTAAGACAAAAATCTAAGCAGGTTTTCCTCATGTGGCTTTAGGCATGCCAATCTTAACTTCAATATCCACTCCACTGATAAACATTGATCAACATTTTCTATGTCTTATAGCTGTAGTGGTCACACAGAATTGTCTGTGCCATCTCTCCAAATAATTTTGAACTGCTCTGAAGAAGTGAGGTGCTTTTGGGGTGAAACTTAAAATTTTATTTTTACTTTTTTTTTTTTTTTTGTCTGAACTGTAAACAGCAAGCAATCACTGGAAGGCAATAGGTTAAAACTGCTGTGGTAAATGTAGGTAATATTGGCATCACATGGTAACAAATGAACAGGGAATAACAAAATGCAATTCATGGAAGGAAGTCCTTGATGGGTATGGAGGAGGAATATGCAAAAGGTTAACAAAGTGAACAACATTTACAGGTGTGTTGAAGAGAACGGAGTAATTACAGTGAAACAAAAGGGTCTAAGTCCCCGTCTGTAACGTTAAACTCATCACACCAAATATTATTGCCACATTAAGCTTTACACAAAGAGGAAGTTGTAATTTCTGAATTACGCTTCACTACTAATGTAGCCAAAGTGACACTAGATGGAAAAGAAAGGTGCTATGCTAAACGGTGAATTCATATCATTGTGTAGCTAGGATGAAACAGTAGTCACCAAGGAGCACTTGTGACTCAAAATTAGGGGTTTTCTAGATAAGCTCTGGGAGTACAATGCACATTTTTCACTAAACGTTAATGGGATTTGGGTACCTAACTGCATTAGTGACCTTTGAAAATCCTTATCAAAGTGAGTGAATTGCAAACAAAAATACAGAATTTCTCATTAATCTCCACTATTGTGCTAGTAGACCAGAGGGGAGCCAGTATTGTAACTATCTTTAAATGACATGTTGGGGTGAGCCTGAAAATTATAGACCAGTGAACATGACTTCAGTACTAGGTAAATTAGCTGAAAGCACATTTAAAGAGACTTTTAAAACACACAAATGAGAATAATGCATTAGAAATCAGCAGAGCTTCTGTAGAAGGAAATTGTACTGCTTAAACCTTGATTCATTCAAAAGAATAGAGGCAATAATGGATAAAGTACTGTTAAATGTAATTTGGACTTCTGAAAGACCCCATGGAAAAGGCTTGGCCCAAAGATGCTAACAGGAGGAGAAGGAAGTCTTGGGGAAAAGTGTAATATTTAATAAGTGTGCTATGACATGAAAACACAAACCTGAAAGACATAGTGGTTATTAAAAGTAAATATTTCCTAATATAACAAAATGGGTAAAAATAAATATTGGAAATATTGTTATGCTATTATCTAGGGAGTTGATGGGTCCCTATTTTGGCTTTTATAGCTGGGTTTGGTCAACCAGCTTTAAAGTCACATAGAAAAGTTTGTGAAAAAGGCAGAAAAACTGACTGCAAGTAGAGAAACAAGCAAACAAAAGTTTGCATGATTGTCACTATTTTCGTCATGCTGTAAGATCAATTTTAAAAGCCAATGACTCTAATACTGCCAAACTAAATAAATAAATAAATATAAAAAAATCAATAGCACAGGAGTAAGTACACTGTATTTTTAGCTGTTTGCAATTTCTGTGCTAGCAAATTGCTGGAAACTATCAGTATCATTGAGGCCAGTATCTGCCAAGCCCCTATATCATCCCTGTTAAACTTTCACAGGCTACAGAACAGAAAAGCATCTAACTTTCTGACTGAATATTCACTGCTAAGTCTCAAACCATGCCTGCTAATTATTCAGAGTTCTAGTTGTTACAGGTCAAACAAGTGTCAAGGACATTTCTAACACTTCAATAGTCTAAATACCTAAGTTCCAGTGCCTGGGAATGTTCCTTAACCTTTATTAATTGACAACCATAAAAGTAGCCAATATGTATTACTGAGGTCTGGGTTCATTATTAGATAAAATAAATTAAAAACAAACAAACAACAACAACAACAACAAAAATAAATAAAACAAATTAGAATTAACTACTTGACTTGCTACTTCCCTGTGTCATTTGTGATTATTCAAGCAAACATCAGGCAGTTGCGAGGTTGCTACCAAGTCAGGATGAAATTCTAGACTTCCATTCTCCTAAAACTGGTGGAAATTAATATAAAATATCCACATCCAATAGAAGGAAAGATGTACACTTACAGTAAAAATTGTATCTACCATAATGCCAGTCAGAATACAATTATGAAGCTATCGGCCACCCTTCATCAGATAACAAGTGATCATTCATTACATGTATTTTGAAACAAGTTTGTCTGTTAAGAATGATATAAACTGCAAATTGTGTATACAAGGATTGTAGCAACATCTTGCCATGTTTACTCAGAAATGGCAGAGTTGCTTGAAGACTCAACTTTTCTAGGCCTAATTCTGTGGCCAAGCTGGCTTCTGTGAAGTATGATGTAGACACCCATTTGGAAGTCTAACTGAAATCCATGATGCTTGAGAGTTTTGTAATGATGCACATTTCTGAACCAGAAATGCCAGTTAAGATAGACCATAAATGTTTTGCTGTGTAGAGAGAGTATAACCTATATACGTCTTGAGTACCACCCACATCTGGATCTGAGGGTCTACAGATAGTTTAAACTGTGGGATGGCCCATTACACAGGTCTGAATCTCAGCCCCTGGGAGAACTGCAGAGGCACAGAACTCGATCCAATTGCCTAAAGATTGCTTTCCAGAGGCTTTAGTGTGACTAAGGCATTTAGCAATGGAGGCAGATATAACATTGAAATGAGCAGAGACCTGCATTTTTATGAAGCAAGTAGGGTACCCTCTTACATTTCAGCTGGCAGCAGACAGAATAAACAACAAAGCTATGTCTACACATTTGAACTGAGCCCTAGAAATCAGTTCATAAGCAGCAGCAGGACTGTGACCACAATCACTTTCAATACATGTTGTCAGCAGACTAAGTACACTTGTACAAATGACATAAAAGGCTTTTGTGAATTGGACCTTCAATTTTCAAAGCAAAGCACTTTTACCATTTACAAATCCCATTCATTTATTACCAAGAGAAAAAGACACACATGCTCTTACATAATTTAGCATCTTCATTTGCTTGAGTGAATTATTTAAAAAACAAATTTAATTTCATGTTTTATTTTGCTCCCAAATAAATTTTTGAGCACAGTATATCATATAAAGCCAACATTCCTTTTGTCAGTGAAAAAAACACATCTTCATATCAAATGCCAAAATCTTTCAAAGCACATCTTTCTTTCAACATCAGAACTTTTAATTAACTCAGACATAATGATACATCACATTACAGATGTAAAATACCCCATCTGTCAACTTCATTTTTCCTTCCCCTAATGTTGAAACCTAGAGTTTGAGGCCAAACCTAGATGTTGAGGCCAAGAACCCCCACTCTGCTTGCTAAAAAATTGCTTAAGTTTCAGTAGAGCTGTTTCTGTGAAGGTGTCACTATACCCTTGTACTTCAAATCCCACATCTGTATTTCCTATACAGTAGCCATTTTACTATTCTCTACAAACTGCTGACTTTCAGTGCATCTGAGAACTATATCTTGCAATTAGACCAGAAGAAAGCACTTTATTTTTAAATTGCATGTCAACACACTCTGGAGTTCACTTGCACAAAATAAGCCCACTTGTTTTCATGAGAAAAAGCTTCAGCTCCTTACTCCTTTTTGCTGAGACACTTGTAATTTCTATATGCCACATGCCAAAAAGTCTATCTGGAACTATTAGCTTACAAAATGAAAAAATATTAATCTATCACTTATCATTAAACAGAGGCATTCACATACCTTTCCAACAAAATCTCTTAATGTACATAGCAGAATTACATGGTGTGTACTCACAATGTTCATTTGCATGATTTTATTAGAAAATTCTTCTCTGACTACTGTAGACTGTGTACTTCAGTTGTCTATTGAAATTTGTATTTTATTTTATTTTATTTTTTTTAATTTGAGCATAAAAGGAATATGCTGTATCAGTGAAGAATTCGGAGTTGCATTTCAGCAGCATAATGTTTAGGTAATCTGGACGGTGAGATAAAGTTTATCCATGCTAATTTTGTTCCAGTCAGCTACCTTTGTAATGTTTTTAAGGGAGACAAAGACACCCGCACAGTCTTTAACTTAATTTCACATATCCAGAAATTACCTTACAAAAAAGAAACTAAATTTTGAAGCTTGTTGATTCTATTGAGCCCCAAGAGCTTATTTCTGTTAAATGCTTGACAGCTCACTGCTATTCATTCTTGCTCAGGTGCATCAGGGTCCATTTCCAATTAAGTACAGATTTTTTCAGTACTAGCTTAGTATTTTGTCTAGTAGATTTAAACAAAGTGGCTTGTGACATTCCCATCAGCCAATTCCATTGTTCATTGTCCTCCACAGCTTCTTAGTCAGGAAGTTTTTCCCCAACACTCATTTTTTTTCCTGCATTCTTGGTTGTTTTCCACAGCTTTCCCAAATAGCTGTTTTTGTTTTTGTTTTTGTTTTTGTTTCTGTTTTTGTTGTTGTTGTTGTTTGTTTGTTTTTGTTTCCCCTTGGAAATCAGAAGACAGATGAATTTATTGCAAGTTTTAACACTAGTGAAAATAGATAAGATTCAACTCACCTATGACATCTATTCATTTGTTAGGTTCTATTTATGTTTGGTGAAGAGATACAGAAAATGTGTGTGTGAATGATTGAATGATCTGTTTTAGATAAACATGTTGATGAGATAAATTATTGTGGTGACCTTAAGTATAATGGCTAGATCTTCGTGGAAGACATGGAAGCTAAGGATGACTAGATCAAACACAGATCTACCTTTAGCTAGATGAGTCCTATGCAAAGTGTATGCACTGTGCCACGTCACCATATTAGTCATAGGTTAGAGGAGGATTAATATTGGTACAGAGATAGTGTGGGGAAGTCATATAGGTAGAATATCAGCAGATACCTCACAATATTTCAAATGCTGTTCTGTATGTGGCATTATACTGAATTTATAATCTTTTATGAAATACACTCCTTGTGCTTGTTAAAAATACTGTGGGCTTTTTCACAGGAGGAGGTGCATTATTCCCAATTTCCTGTCTATATAAAGGAATTATACCTTGCATTTTTCCTCCTGAAGCGCTGAACTTGCTATGAAAGAAGATACTTCCTTTTCTTTATTAGGAAACAGAAAATAAAGTAAAAAATAAATACACTTTCCTCTAAATTTATAAAGTTTTACTTAATCTGTCCATCCAAAATAAGCGTCATTCATGGAGAGAATTTGGCATAAATTTCATAGTATTGTTCTACTGGTATTTTTTCTCTTCTAGATAGTTCACATTATTTGGAAATTGCTCTGGAATTTGCTTCTCAAAATGGAAAAGAAAGAACAAATCCTGGAGAAAACATCAAAACATGTAGCTAACTACATGCTTCACTTTTAGCAGAGGCTATAGCAATTTTCTCAGAATGAAAAAGTACACTATTTTAGTCCACAGTGCCAAATAATTGGAAGCAAAATATGCTCAGAACCTTCTGTTTGCATTTTGTCTGTCATTTTGGGAATTAAAGGCATCCCTAAAGCATCATCAAAATGGGTATATGCAACTTTAATGATTGCTAGAAGGATGATATGCAGACACTGGAAAAATGAAAGATTTATCTGTGATAAGATTTTTTGGCAGACCTTGTAAGAACAGCCTCATATGAAAAAGGTTACTTTGTGGCTAACCTGAATGGTTTTTCAAGCAGTCTGGGAAGTTTGCAGAGTGAGTCTACATAGTTGTTTTGCAAAGGTGACAACGTAAGGCATACTGATATAAAATCAACAGTATCTGATTTAATAAAAATACAAAAGAACAAGGGAAACAATATTTTTACTCTTCCATGGGTATAATTTTAGCAGCAGCTGTTAGTATGCTGTTGCTCAAGAGAACTCATACTCACAGTAGGCACTTAAAAAAGAAATACATTGTTCGAGGAGGGCTAAGGTGATATGCTTTATCTTGTATATGAATAGAACTTTAGAGAGCAGTGAAAAAAGACTTTTCAGCAGCAGCATAAAAAGGTGTCTGTTTAGCTTGCCAGTATATCTAACTAGAGGACAAAACTTACATTATATGAAAAATACCACATGTGCCATTTCCTAGAAAGCAATCTAACAACTTGGAGAATACATCTGCATGAAATAGAAACTTACTTTACCTCAGTTTGGAGCTGAAAATTCGTGAACATAATTTGCTCAAGTTTATGGTTGCCATATGGCTTTTCTGTGATAAATTGCTAGAGTGCATAAGTAAATAAGAATACACAAAACAAATCATACGAATTAAATCATGCAATTCCTACCAGAATATTTAAGATCTAGGCTACTGCTGGCAGATCAATGGTCAAGCATGTGTAATTTCCAAACTAGCAGAGGATGTTTATATGGATCATTCTGATAGTTAATCAATTTACAATATCTTTAGTATGCAGCCTTCCCAGTATTAGAATGAAGTATTCAGCAAACAATCCTTTTCCATTTTTATCTAGTATTTTTCTTTAGTACAATTTTGATGTGTTAAAAACTACNTTCATAAAGAGGCTAAGGGAATAAAGGGTCTTAATCTTACAGAAATTTTTAAGGTGAGAAAAAGGAAAAATATGGTACCTAGCTTTTGCCAGCTTTTTCAGAAACCCCTTCTTCAGTGATGCATAGCAAAGCTTTAAAATTAATTTTCTTTCCCAACTTCTCTTTCCTTTTGTGTGAAATGCTCTTGGGGAAAAGTGAACTGGCATGGAGCATGAAAGAGGAAACATAGGCCGATCCTGAAAGCATCACCCAGCACTACAGACACAGGCATGACCAAGACTAAAGGACAGCAATCTCTAGATGTTTTGATGAATGACAAATACAGATCCTGTGCTAAACATTAGATATGATATTTTGGAGCATGAGGCCTAGAAGGATTATCTTTCACAGTGTGTGGAGGGGGAACATGGTGGAGAATGACACATTTTTTTACCAATAAAATGTATTTGAATGATGCAGAAATGTGTGGCTCTGGTAATGTAAAGGAATAAGGCAGAAAGGAGAAAAGCAGCAAACAACCACATTTGCTTTATGCAGTTATCCAGCTTTGTTGGTAGCTCTGTTAGAAATATTTGGATCCCTGCTTCTGGTAGACTTTTTTTGTAGTTTCTATTAAGATGACTCAGATGTTTCTGAAAATTAGATTAGAGTAAGAATCATGTTGTCAATGTACAAGTAATTATAACTTTAAGTAAAACCTTGTGCCTATACTTTGGAGCATGGACATGAAATTTGGAGATGATGTCAGATAAGAACAAGGGAAGGGTCTGTTTCTGTGAATGCTGGTTTGAATTTCCACTTAATTATTAGATTTACGACATTCTTTTCAAGGTATTTATTATATTCCAAAACTCAAGTAAAACGAGTGCAATGTAAAAAGATTACTATGACTGCAATATCAAAGTGCTAACGGATTTCAGTGTCCAAATTTACTAGTCTCCATAAGTTTAATTTAACCAGCTGTATTCACATTGCAATGTTATCTTTAACAGTATGATGATATACTAATCTGTTCCCAAGAAAATCTTGCTGTAGAGTAGTATAATCTCAAGATCCTATGGAGATTTTTGTTATTTTCCTATCCTTTTTCAGTTGATAATTTATTTATTACGCCATAGAAAACTGAACTCTCCTTCCAAATGAAAATTAAGATATACATTCCAAAGTGTTTATTTATTACTAATTACAATTTAAATCCAAAGATTTAACATTAAATTATAGGGAAGATCTGACATTCTGAAACAAAGCCGTTCAACTAAGAAACTACAAAATGTGTTGTTTAATAATGGTCAGTCTAGCATACATTAATACAGACAAGTCTTTACTCAATACCAAACACAATAACTTATATTATACTAAGTAAATTCAATATAATTTGAAGCAAAAGTCAAAGTCAAAATAAACTGTTTCAATATCATCAAAACCAAGGAGAAGAGCAAAAGAGTCCAGCTAGGAACTTATCTAATAGAAAAAAAATCCATTGCAGTATGTTTACTAGTGCCATGGTACATCATCTAAATGTATGTCAAATACAGAATTATTAATTTTCTCACTAACTTTTCAATAGTATCTCAAATTGAATTACTATCGTACCTTTATGCTTATCTATGTAGTGGTTGTTTTAAGTTATATCAAATGTCTATCCATTACTCAGGGCACTTTAGAGGTATTTCAATATCTTCCACTGCCTCTTTTGTGTTTGTGTTTTACTTTTATCACAGTATAGTAATCAGTCTTGATTGATATATAAATTGATATAATTGATATATAAATATCAATATATCCCTGGACTATAAAGACAGCAGAAACACTACCCTACTTGTGAGCAGCTTTACTGTTCAGATTAGTTAAACGTAGAAATAGGGCACACTCCTTTAACAGTGACAGCTATTAACCTAAAGGGCAGGCAAGCAAGAGAAGAGTTGGATTTTCACATTTTCTGTATCCTCAAGAGAAGACCTGGATGCATGAGGGTGTCCTTCTATTCAACACTTTATGTAGAAGAAAACTTTTTTCAAGAAAACTCCCCTCCTGTATTCCTTTTATCCTTCATCTGTCAAGAACTTGTCACCATTGCTGCACTGCAGTTTGCTGCCACTCCAAGATAAATGGCTGCAAGACCATGTTCTTGGCCAAAGAATCACTAGAATGATGGAAGTTATATTAAAAAAAAAATCGAAAAAAGAGGAAAAATATTTCTAACTTGAACCATTTCAATGTCCCTATTTCCCGCCTGGTCCCTGCCAGTGGTTGTATAGGCCCTACAGAGGCATAAATGAACTTTGGTGCAGAAACAGAAGGGATTGGCCAAGGTCAACAAGAGCTGCCTACACTGGTTCACCCAAATACAAAATTAACGTGTGACTAACTGATCTTGACAGGTACACTGAGGCCAAACACAAATTACTGGCAACTGTGTTAGCTATGAGGTCAGATCAAAAGACGTCGTACGCCACCTGACTTTAAAGCCTATCAATCCATGAAAGCCTTATGAGAAAAGAGTGTTTAACAAGCAATACAAGAGGAGAAGGAGTTTGCTACACACTTGTCAAAACTTGAATAATTAGATGTTATTAATTGCATTTCAGCATGTCTCATTAATTAAAAGTATTAACACTAAAAGTAATATTTAATGTTTGACAAAGAAAATCCATAGTCTATATATTGAATATACAGGTCACTGGGGTTATATATGTCCAGTATATGTCCAGTAAGATATCTATCACCAGTATCAGTTAGCCTTGGCAAAAAATAAAAATAAAAATAAATAATCTGAGTTCATTTTCTCATGAATGTTACATTCCCAAAGTAGATATGAAAAATACAGACTTTCAGAATTAAATATGTAAAACCAAAGCATTTTCTTTGTTAATTTTCAAAAGTAGCTGTTATCAGAGAGAGGTAAATAAAAAAAAAAAAAAAAAATGGACATAATGAATCATACTGCCTTCCAGTACTGTACAAGCCCTTCTCTGGTCACCGAGGGCTGAATACAAACTGGATATTGCCTATTTATAGCATTTACCAGCCTGTTTCTGTATCTCCTGTGAATTTTCACCCCAACGGTTACACATCTATGTAGGTGCAGTTTTTCACCAATATAGCTTATGTCATTGCAATGAACTTTAGTCAGATGTATCATTCTGATACCTCTGTGATTACATTAGAGAGGGAAGGGAGTGTGTTGATTTTACCAGCAACACCATCAATTGTAATGACAGCCCTAATTTCTCAGTGAGACCAGTTTGATCAGAATGCAGCTAACTGCTGATTTCATGTACAATAAAATCAAAATTCTGTTAAAGAAACAATTCAAAGGTACAGAAAAAAAAAAAAAGGCAAAGGCAAAGAGAAAAAAAAAAGTGAAAAAGGAAATGGGGAAAAAGAAAGGAGGGGAAAGGGGAAAAAGGAAGGAAGGAAGGAA
>VXAA01006878.1:736-60090 GCA_013399115.1 Anseranas semipalmata | reverse complement strand
AGGAAGGAAGGAAGGGAGGAAGGAAGGGAGGAAGGAAGGAAGGAAGGAAGGAAGGAAGGAAGGAAGGAAGGAAGGAAGGAAGGAAGGAAGGAAGGAAGGAAGGAAGGATATCTAGGCAGCCCATGGAGAATCCTAAAGACAAAGCCTGAAGAGGACTAAACCTGACAAGACCTCTTATTTCAGAAAAATCCCTGCTCAGAAGTGCCTGCTTTCTGTTTCAGGTGTTCCCCGTAGCTGAAGCACCTATTCACTCCCGTGATGATATTGATGCTTGACAGGACAGTGCTCCCAGAGATACAGTCATCCCCTGTTTTCAGGACAGGGTTTGCAAGTTCTGCTGCCTGAGCCCACAGGAGGCATCATCCAGTGGAGGGGTAGGGTCAGCCGGCCCACCCAAACCTGTGGTTGCCGTTGTATTTTAAAATACCGGGTTTTACAGGGAAAGGAGAATACTTAAATTCTTCAGCTGTCAAGCAACACGCATGTGCGCAGGGCTTCCTGCTATGGGACGGCCCCATAAGGATAAGACCGAGCACAAGTCACAGTTGAAGCGGAATGGAGGGGTGGAAGGCACCTAAGCTTCGTGTCTTCAAGTCAAGCATCACCTTGCCTCTACTCATCTTTCCCCTGATATATAATGGCCAGTAATCAACATTTACATTCAGGAAGAGAGACATCCAGGTTTATTAGGGATAGTATTCTCTTTGCCAGTTTAGACTGCTCCTGTCACTTCAGAGTTGCAGTGCTCCCCTTATAAAATAGGTCTTGTATATCCTGATAAATTGTTGCAAACTCTCTGTTATTACCTGATAGTAACATTGTCCCTAATCTCACATGAGGTACCAAAGCTGCCGCTTCAGGTGGGATTTCAACCAGAGGCCCTGCATTGCTGAGCTCTAAGTCCCAGATCAACACCGTGATTTCTTACATTTCACCCTGAGGCACCTGACTCTTCCTATACAACGGAATGATCTGACAGACAGTTCTACAGTCCTTGCCTGAGGGCAGGTCTCTGCAGACTTTAGGAGTATAAGACCTTTACTGACCCAGCCCTACCTAACCCTAGACAACAGAATTATCTGAAAATGTGGCAGTTTTAAAATATTCTATAGTGTGAAATGTTCACTTTATGATTTGGTTCACATCTTCTAAATACATGCCTTTGAGCAGAACATCTTCAGCATTCAGAGAGGATAACGAGGTAATGATAAATTACTGGGTTTGATGTCTGTTTGGCTAGCAGCCACTAGCAGCAGTTAGGATCAAGAGAACAACAGATGTCCTTTATAATATATCAGTTACTGAGGGGATGATCCCAGATCTGAAGCACTGTAAGTCCCTTCAAGAGGAGAACATAAGGGTGGAAAATATCACAGAGGTAGAATTAGATTATACAAGATATATATTTCAGATGAGTACTTTAGGTATCTTTGATTTCTTGGGTCAGTCTGCTGAATTTAGTTACAAAAGATCAAATCAAGTACTTGAACTGCAGGAATAGATTGAAATATAATAAATGTTATGTTCAGGACAATAAGGAAAGGAGGTTTATCAGTTTTATAGTGTATGTCTAGATTTACAAATGATTTGCTAGAAACAGTGTTGTTCTGCTTCTCAGAGATAACCTTTCTCTGTTTTTTTTTTTTTTTTTTTTTTTTTCTCGAAAAAAATTTTTTTTTTTTTTTTTTTTTTTTTTTTTTTTTTTTTTTTCCTGAGTGATACAGACACTTTCAGCTGGTAGATACTGAATTAGAAACATCTGGATTCTCTCTACGAAATATTTTACTACAAATAACCTATATGTCTGTTGTCAATCCTTCTTCCTTAAACAGACCACTGCACGTCACACAGCATGCAGAAGCTTGGGGCGTACCACAGACACACACAAAAAAAGAAAAAAATGGCAGTCAAGGCTAGTGTGGGTTATGTCTTTGTTTTATCCTGTGCCATAACTAGTTGTTTACACACAGAAACAGAAGATATAATTCTGATATTTACCATTTAACTTTGTTAAGGTAGGACATTTCCCACTTAGTGATTGCTTCTGCCTTGCTCACACTGCTGTTCTGGCCTCCAAAATGGACCACACTGCACCTGTCCTTCCTGTCCACTGAAAGAAAGCAGGGTTTTCCTCTCTTCTCAGCCATTTTTTAACAAACCTTTTCTTTCTCACACTCCACAGTTTAAATTTACAACAAATCTCATGTTGCTTTTTTCAAAGGTCAGTTCAGGTTGTTCTCTTTTTGCAGGTGGAACATGTGCAAATCTCAGAATTTCTCATGAAGATGAATAATGGATTTTTTTTTTTTTTTTCAAGCAGAATACTAATTATAGGAATAGGGCAAGAAAGCAAGCAACTTGTAATTTTCCATAAACAACATGCTCATTATTTAACTTTGTGCTTAGAATGAAGTGGCATTCAACAAGTTGATGAAAACTTTTCACTCGAAACACTTAAACCTCACTACAAAGAGTGTCAAAGCCCACTTAACACTGTGTAAGAGATATCTGTGAGTACTGATATGACCATCCACATGGAAAAACAATCTACAGCATTGTACAAAATTACTGACTTGGCTCCTGAAAGGCATACAGATATGCTTGCTTATTTTCAATGGTGTTTTATTCTTTCAGCAAGACTAACACTGTACATAAACGGTAAATTTTATCTTTAGTATAATGGTGAAGTTATTCCATCAATAATTTAACCAAGTGTAAAGTAACATATTAGTCTGGGAGTGTCATCCAAAATTTCAGAGACACTACAGTATGATACACATATATACATAAATGTATATACACATAAGCAGAATCATAGATTCATGGAAAGGTTTGGGTTGGAAGGAACCTAAAAGATCATCTAGTTCCAATACCCCTGCCATGGGCAGGGCCACCTACTACTAGATCAGTGGAACCCAAAAAATCATTGGGTTCAAGTCCCGACCAGAGAAACACGATGTGCTTTCACTGTGTTGGAGATGGTACTTCTCTCATATACCATTAGAGAGCTTTTTCTGTTTTATGTAATATATGACTAAGGATGGACAATTCCTCTCATCCAGACTTCTGTTGGTGTCAACCACAGTGATTGCAACAGTTCAGAGAAGTTGATGTCTCATTCCTTGATGTTTACTTTCTGTCATCTCAGTGAAGACCAAATTTAACATTCTTTAGCTGTCTGACCAACTTACTACTGGCAGGACATACTTTGCCATGCTTCCACATATTGGCGAACAGGGAGACTGAAAATTGAACATATTTTGACTCCTAAGTTCCAAATGATTCCCACTCTAACCAATTATAGATGCAGTTCATCATGCCTGATTTTCATTTGTCCAAAAATTAGATGTCTTAGTAGTAGCCACCTGACATACGCTTCATTTTCAGTGGGCAGAAATGTATGAGCTTCAGGAGAATGATTAATCTCATCCTAAAATAGGTATAAAAAATTGAACAAATAATTCAGCTAAAAGTGTTCATGTTTCTTTCTGTTAACTCTGATGATTATCTGAGATTTAAACATTTAGAACTTGTGAACATTTGAGTTTACCTGGATGAATTCCAGCTATCGTGTTTGTTGGTGTTTTTTTTCCCCCATACCCTCTTCCCAGATATAAACATGAGCTTTTCAGCATAAAAAAAAATACATCAGAATCTGAATATCACTTTGAATACTGTGAAACAGAAATACTGAGAGAGACTTCCCAGAAAAATAGGAGCACAGAAAATTGTCAATACAGGTTTGCCAATGGGAATTTCAAAATTATTTACTCCTTTGCTAGTAAAGAGAGCTGCAGGCTTGTCCTATTTTTTCATATAAGCCTCTGCCTCTACAGATAATCTGTAAAAGTGTGTATTTGTCTTCATCATTATTCAGAAATAAAAAGTTCAGATCTTACTGAGAAAAAAAGACATTAGGCATATGTTTTAGCTATAATTGTAGTTCTACAAAATATTGCAGACTGTGAGTGTGACTCACAACTGAAAAAAAAAAACTGTAAATGGAAAAGTGAGAAGGCCACGTGTCAAATATGCTGAGTGACAAGAGGAAATCTATGGCCTTTGGTAGTACTACACTTGAGAACTTAAATGTGTAGTAATACGCATACAAGAAAAATCAGTTATTTACAGTCCTACTATATTATAAAAGTAACGCACTGGAAACACTCAACAAAGACTATTTCACAACATTTCCCACATTTTATTATAGCATTTCATAAAAATATATTTGCCACAAATATCAAGACTCAGATGCTAAAGTACATGTAGCATCCTGCTGCATAATTATTCAGATTGCCAACTCTTCCAACATCTTTGGAAAATAATGACCTATTCCCATCCTTGTCACTAAACAGATTTGTTTCACAGAATCCTGGACCACTTACAGAGCCCACAGACAAAACTCCCACTGAGGATCTCACTTTAGCTTCCTGTTACATATCACAGATAAAGAGGATCCCCTACTTGAATCAAAATTATTAAAGGATCTTCATGTAATTGCAATATGTGAATAGTGAAGTTAAACAGACAATATCCATACAAGAGGAAATGGGAATTCAAAGAATTCCCACACTGCAGTAAACAAATTGAGGTAATAAAATGATTTCTTTCCTCTTGCTTTTATACTTTGCTCCATTAAGTCATAGAAGGGAAAGCAAAATCACAAGTGGTAAATAAAAATATCTGCCATGCAAACAAAAATAAAGAAGAAATAATTGTTAAATGGAAATATTTGAAAGTCTGGTTTGCTTTTAAGTTGTTTCTAGTATCTGTCTATATTGAAGAGAACACAAGATACCAAACTTAGAATTACAGATTTAGAAACTTGCTTGCATTTCTCATTATTTAAGTTCTTATGCCATAGGTAGCTGGAGGCACTATTGCAGGGTCAGGGAATTTCACTTATGCAAGTTCCATGCACTTCTTTTCAAAGTATAACAAGATCCATTATTCCAAGACAGAAATTTAAATTACAAAATTAGAAAGCAAGAGCTCTGAAAGCTCAGGAGTTAACAACCTCCTCTGAAACCATACTTGTTAAATGTCCTCAATGGATGCTCAATAACCACTGGATCCATTATCTCTTGCCAATATGGTTTTAAATAGAAATCAAAAGAATTTGCATGAAAAATGAAAAGAGCCCACAGTCTCAGGCAGAGGCAAACACAAAACAAAGCAAGACAAGTTTCTGTGCTATGTCCATATCATTTACTTTTATCATTCTTTTTTGCACTCTGTGGTTCATTCTCCCAGTGTCACCATGAACATGGTATTTCCACTATTATTTTATTACCACGTTTAAAAACAACTCTCTATATGCGTTAGTTTCATGAAAGCCTTTTTTAGTCATGCCACAGAAAGGAGTAGTTGCACACTATATTTGAAGTTGAAAACATCAATAAAATTATACTCAGGAAAAGGTTTTAAGGATCCCCATGAAAAAAATGAATCTGTAAGTCTGTTTTATACTAATTTGTTTTAAGGCAGAGTTAAGTTCATTTTAAAGTAAATAAGGACTACTTTCTCTTAACCAAAACTTGAGTATCTTTANGGGGGCAGTCCTGTCTGTTGGACTACAATAATTTGTGCCTTAGACCAGGACCAGGACCCTTCTTTGCTTTAGAGCACCAGTGTTCTCAGCAGAGACCAGATCTCATGTGCACAATCACAATGAAAATGTTGCAGATTATTAATAGATTTAAAATTATAAGACCAGTTATAAACATCAGCAGATTCACTGTTTGAAAATAGGGAGGAGTTACTGTATTTGAGTTACAAAAAATATACTGGTATGGACCTATCCAACCCTTAGATCTATCTGAAGATTAATAGGCATTGGAAATAAACAGACAAAACTAGTTGTATCAGTATGTCTATTTAAAATTTAAAGTTTATTTCTGTATAATCCTTCTCCAGAAATGTTTGCTCCTTTGAAGTTGGCATGCTTTTCAAGGGACATGTACAATTTAGTAAAGTTGTTACACAACCCTCACCCTTCTCCAGAGAACAAAATGTTTCATCCAGTTTCACAGATGTGCCACCCTATTCCTGGTCTCAGATGTCAGACCTTTTGGGAAAGCACATCCCATGGTTTGAGGCATGCAGTAATTTAAATTTAGATCAAGTCAACAGGAAAAGCTTACTGTCAAAGTGCACTCTTTTGGCCAAAAGGAACTGATAGAAGATAGTTCAAAAGATAAAAAATTCAACTTGCAAATACTTTCAGTGAGTGTAAATGGCACAGTAGGAAAAAAAAAAAGAATCTTGTAATTAATAAATTCTCTCTTTCCATCTTTAGATTCTCTGAAGCTCCTTCTTTAATACTTCTGTAATAACTTATTACAGGAGACATTCAAGACAGATTACAGGAAAGATTTAAACTCAAGATTTTTGGCAGCATACATTACCTCAGTTAAGACACTATGGTTCATGAGATGGAAAGCCCAATAGAAATTTAATCAAATCCAATGCTTGCTGTTAATATTTGGTTTGTATAATGCTCTATTTATTTACAAATGTTTAGTTTTACTTTAAATCTAGATGTCTACAAGGTACCATGCGTGGATAAGGACCTGAACTTTACCTATGTTCAAGAAGAGATCTTTGAAAATGGACCTCTCTGTTTTCTCAATGTTTTCTTTTAGTGGAAATTTCCTTTCTTCTCCATTTCTTTGGTGGAAAAATGCAAAGACCATTCCTTCCATTAATAGTTATGTTATGGTCCAACCATGAAAATCTCTCTGGATAGCAAATCAAATTTACAAGAAGCTGACTTTTAAGAAGCAGTAACATTCAAACTGAATTGTTTTCCAGTAGTTATACAATACTTTGAATGACGCCTCCCATGCCCATCCCCCTGTAAGTTTCTATGTTTCTCCTGGGAAAAATAGGACTCTTCTAAGATTAATATAATTAATTCCTTGACCATGTAAAAAATTACTGTCATAGCAAAACTGTAGGTAATATTTATAGTTTTCCATAATATCTTTTTCCCTAGGAAAAAACTCTTTATCTCTTTTTATGAAGCCAGACAAAGACTACAGTCCAGAAGTCCACACATGAAACCAACTTTTACAAAAAGCAAATGTCTTAGTTTAACTATTAGGATCTCAAATTAGTATCTCTTTTCAGTACAGGAAAACAAATTACCTTCCTGTTCCACAACCTTTCTAAAACAAGTGAAAAAGAAAACACTAGAATGAAGTTCTTTCAGTTACAGTATTATGAAAGAAATTTCCATTAAAAATAAAAAAGGCCATCAAAGGTATCTTCATTTTGTATAAGAGCTGTGGACACTCGCAGACAGATTATTGCTTTCCTCAAACACAGATTCATTCCTCAGCACTTCTGCTTCCCTTCATCAGCATTCCAATCTGCAGGCCTCCGGCTGCAGCCACACACACAGGCACTCACACTGGTGTGGAGGAGCTGATTGTATAGCCTGAAGTGTATGAAGAAAGGCTTATTACAAAGCAAATGCATAAGGGTCTCCTACAGTGTCACTCCCCTCAAGCAAGCAAGGCAGGAAATTGATCATGATTCTGCAAAGTAATTAAGTTTGAAAGAAAAACTAAATCCTATTTATCTAAAGCAAGCTTTGGTTTAACTAAAGACAGCATCTAAAGCCTTCCCAAAGAAAAAATATAAAATAAAGCAGTTATGAAGCGTGAGACAAAATAGATGTAAATAGAATGCATGTAAATTTATGTTATGCAAACAAGGCTTAAGGTTAAATACATCAGACATCCTCACTTTTATACAATAAGAACATGAAAAGTCTACAGCACGGACAGAAATATTTTATGACATTTATTTGATGACTGTGAAAAACCAGTGCCTCACTTACCAGAGTGAAATCGAAGAACAAGTCCAGTAATCTATAAAAAACACAATTAAAATACTTCAGTTAGTTGTTTAATAACTTAGAAGGATAGCATGCTCTAAATATTGGACCTTTCAATTGTAGTGGTAGACACTCAGCATTTGTATTCTGCCCTTGTGAATATTACTGTTTTTGTTTGTTTCTTCGTTTTAAGTATTACATAAAGAATATATAATAGGGTGTTTGGAGGAAGGCTTGAGTTCACTTATTCTAACATGTCTAAAAATTTGCACTAATTTCATGTAATGTAGTTGAAATTTGATCTCCATCAAATTCAAAGGCTGCAGTTCCTTACAGCCAGGTTTTTAGTTATAGTGTGGCTCAGTCTGTGAGTCTTCTCATAATGAGATACCTATTGCACGGCTTACAGTTTTCAAGTTTTAAAATATAAGCTTATTAAGTTGCAACGTATAAAACTCTTAGACACTTATATGTGTTTTTCAAGGTCACTCAAAAAGAGAAATCAAGAAACCAATGCTGGTGGGCAATTATCTCTGTATGAGGTAATACCATACTTAAAAAGAAAACCAAAGACAGTGTTTTCCCGAATTGAAATTTGTTCACTAGGTTTGCTAATCTGTCTAGAAAAGACCAACACCTGAAGTGTGTTGGTCAATACCAACCACCAGAGAAAGCAAAAGTGAAAACAGATCTAAACAGGGCATCCAGCCAGTGTCATGGGGTGCAGCTCTCCCACCCTGCAGTGATTGTCTTGCACTATGACTCATCCAACTCTGAAGTAATCTAATAAATATATGATTCAGGGCAATGTGATAGGAATCATGATTGATTTTGCATGCATGGGGTTCTGACATGTACACATGGAGAGGACTATTTCATAGATAATGATTTGATGCCTACAGAAAGCCAAAAACATAATTCATAACACCAGCCACTTTTCTTTGTAGGAGAGAATATTTTACTTTATGTAAAAGCTGTGTAGAAAACAGTATTTAACTTGTAATAAACTTTAATTAAATAAAACGTTAACTCTGAACTGGAGAAATAATGAACGTATAAATGTTTTCCGTAAGTTATTCTCTCAACTATTGGAATGAATTATTTTCAGCCATATCTTTTATGACTAATCACTTACTCGGATTTAATTAGCAGTTTTGCCAAGAAAAACACTAATTTTCAGCTTATGACTTGAAATATCGCAATACTAAATTATCAGATATGCTTTCTGAGTTCTAGCAAGCTAGCTATTTGAAAAAGGTCCATCAAATCACAGTGAAGAACCCATATTACTTTACCTCATAGTATGCTTGAAAGTTAAGTAATGCAATTCAACTGCCACATTGTAAACTGATAAAAATGAAGGTCTGTTTTTTTGCTTGTTTGCTTTGCCTCTTTGTTTGTCTTTTAATGAAGGTCTGTTTGGAAATTAGTGATATGCTTAAGGAAGTTGTGAACTTTTGATGGACAATTCACAACCATAAAAAACAATGGATATATTTGGCAGTTAGGCATATACAAAATGCATATTCAGCACTATCACAGAACAAAACCAAGCACAACTTTGTCTATTTCCATGCCTATGAATGAGCAGTCTCATTAGCAGTTAATACTAGAAAATCAGGAAGCTTTTTCATATGGAAACTCTTCCCTCTTCCCACCTTTGCTCTTCTCTGACCTACATTGACAACCATATCAAAACACTAGAAAACTTCAGATGAACAAGTTTTCAAAAAATGTTCATGAGTTTATGTCAATTTATTAAGCTATGTCGCATACAACTCAAATAATTTAACATTTTTTCATTTTTATCAGACATTGTTATATGACACAGTATTTTGAAACTTGGTGTAATTTTGATGAGGTTTGGGATCAAATGAAGGTTTTATTCAGCCTGAAATGAAGTGTTATTACTTCTTATTAATCTGCAGATACCATATATTATACGTATTATAGTATACGTGTGCATACATAATGTACATATCTATGTATGATTATATATATAAATGGTAAATTTCCCTACATTTTTGCTGTTTTTTTCAGAACAGTAAAAAAGCAAAACAGAATTTGTCCTCCACCCAAGGCTACACCTCACTGTGGCAATCCCCGCCCAATTCCTGTGGCCTTCTGGGAATGTGTACATTTCTAACAAGATGAGCATTGGAAACTGCTCCAAGCCCTTGCTGAGGTATTTCTAGTTCTCTCTTCTTTCATCCAGAAACCTTATGTTTTTCCTTATAGGTAATGTCTGTCAATTAGCATAAAAAAAAACAGCTAGATTAACCTCACTGAAGAAAAAAAAAAAAAAGATACAATAAGAATAGAATTTATAATAGAATTAGAAGTCATACATGCAGTGGCATAAAACCTACAGAATGTGAAATCATAGCTTAGTTACTGCACATAGCCACATTTCTAGCTTTTATTCCAAACTGCCAGTATCCGTTATAGTTTCAATTCATTTATTACTGCACCTTTCTTTCTTTCTGCCTGTAACCATTTATTAAGAAAAGCAAGCTTCTGTTGCACTGCTGTTGAGAACTTGAATGAAGGCTTTCATAGATATTAAACAAGCTTATTCTTTTATCACACAGTTATACTGTGAACCACATCTGCATTTAAACAAGTAGCCAACATGTACAGTCATATATCTTGTTCTAAATTAATTAAATTGTTGTAAAACTACATAGACTAGCTGTGTTCTCATACACTTAATTCTATACTTATTCCTCTTTGAAACTGTAATGTCACATTAAGTTAAATCACCTTACATTCTCAGTAAATGCTTTGTAACCTACAGCATAGTTCCAGAAATTGTGTTCCATGCTATTCATTTCCATTTATCTGTTCAACCAGTCTGCCTAAGTGATTTTATTTCCATGATTTCTCTTTAAATCTAATTTCATTAGGATTTAATGGTTTCTAAAGGTGTTCTTTCTCTCTCTCTCTCTCTCTTTTTCCCTCAGAAAACCAAGTTGTTGTTTGTTAGTTTGCCACTGTGTAATTTATAGGCCCTATCCACATCTGTCTTTATCACCAACATCCCTGTTTATATTATTGGCAGTTGTACATGTACAGAATTGTGTAATGCCCAAGTAACAGAGCTACAGAAGGAAATTGTCCGCTCTGATATCTCGAGGCTTCTTGATGAAAGGTGCAGACATTCAGGAATTCATTGCTGCCTGCGCCACCAATAGGATTCTGAAAAACACCAGAGAAAGAATTTTACCACCAAGACTTGATGAAACTCACAGAGTGCACCATTTCTGCATCTAAAACTAGTTACAGAGAAAGAAGTCTGAGGCCTGCTGGGTATTATACACATCATTTTATTCATAATCTTTCTCAGAAGTTTTGGGAAAGCTGAAAAGCTGACATTCCATCTCAAGAGTGTCAGATTTTAGTCAAGGCTCTGACACAATTACTACCTTAAAAGCAGGCAACAACATTGAAGAAAAGAGGAACAGTTGTGCAACACAATGAAAACTTACTAGATTCTTTTCTGTCGGTATCCACTGAAATCCTCAGTTCCTGGCCACTAATAGTTTTCTCTTTTTCTTTCCCCAGAACATTCACATATTTTAAAGAAGCTTTGGGGATGGAGACTGTCAGCCCCTGAGCTCACCTAGGGGAATTTGCACAATCCAGGATGCATCATAATTTTGAATATCCTGATGTGCATTGTGCTAGTGAGAATTTTAATTAAACTCAGTGGCAGATAGTCTGGAGCAGCTGAGCCCCATAGCTATTGTGTATGAAGGAAAAGCATTGAAGGAGTAGATGGATAATTATATTGAAATCAAGACACATTTTAGGCTCCCATATAATTATCTAGGTTACCAGGATGGTCCCTCAAAAACAGGAAATCCTTGTAATTCAGGCACACATATATATATATATTAGTTATAATATCAAGCTTGGGCAATATTATACATGCATAATATAATTTTAAACCACATATTTATCCTACAAACTATTTCTTGAAATACAAACTCCTGAAAAAAATAACCCCATCTTCCTCTGCATCTAGAAGTATCTAAAAGCCTATCCCACCCTACATCTGCATCACAAAAGCTATTTTTTTCAAAGCTGATACTGCATTTTCTGGAAAATGAAGCAGAAAATAAAGGTGAGAAGCTGAGACTTGCATAACTCCACAGCGTTATCAAAGAAGGAAATACTATTAGGAGGACCTTAGTTATCATTGCATCATGATTCCACAAAAAAATCCAAGACAAGTTCAGAACCAGCTATGGCACGACAGATGTCATAGAAATCTGTAAAAATGCATATTAAACAAGCAGGTAATTTTTTCAGTAAATGTAAATACTGAATGTTTTGGAAGTATTCTGCTTAGACTGAATGCATTGTAGTAAATTCAGAACTGAGATGAGAAGTTTGATAACTGCTACAATTAGGACTGAATCCTAAAAAGAAAATCCTTCTATCAAGCTCAGACTAGAATACCTGCCAAGTATGATAATTACTATCTCATCACCTCCGACTCCTTACTTTAAAACAAACAAAAACAACAAAACAATAAAAAAGTGAGTCTTCAAAAAGATTTGACTTTTTTCCTTTCTCACACAAAAATGTCTTTGAAATTACAAAAACACCTGCTTGTTCATTGGTTCTATATTGCTTTACAGTGAGGCTAAGGTTCATTTTACATCACGCCACCACAGTCAGCACCATTGAGGTGGTGACCATGGTGGTAATCACCAGGATGGACAACCCATCAGTGGGCCACTGGTTCCAATTCTGATTTCCTATTTAAAAGTATTCCAGAAGGTCACTGCCAGCAGGCAGGAGTATGCACTTTTATCTATTTTAATTTAAACTACAATTTTCTTGAAGTGCCACACAGTTTTATTCCTGCAGGCCTTGGTATCAAGGTTCTGCTTTCCCCTTTTCTGTCACCTCACTGGTTTTGTAAACTTCGCTCATATGGGATGTCTCCCCTCTCTCTTAGCTGATGAGTCCCTAACATTTTATTCTACATTTTATTCTCATAAGCCCACTGTTCCATCACCTCCGTCATTTTAATTGTCCTTTTTCCTTCTCCACTGTGTCCTTCTTGAGATGCAGAGACCAGAACAGCTCACCATGCTCAAAATGTAAGCACATCAAAGTCTTGTGTGGCATGCTGTCTGTCTCTGTCCTGTTCACAGTAGCCTTCCTGATGATGTTAAATTCTGCTGAGTTTTCTTTTTTATTTATTTTTAATTACCACTGCATGCCAAGGCAATAATTTCAGACAGTTGTCAGTGTAAGATCTGTTAATTGAGTTAAGGGCTATTTTCAAGTTCAGTACTGGAGAAAAGTAACATACAATGAAAAGTTAAATAATTTTCTCTCTGTCACTGTGTCTGAACCAGACATATTTCAAAGTGTCTCTCTTGTTTTCTGTTACATCATTAGGCAACTCTACATTCTTGTGAGTTAAGGATCAGCTCTTCCTTGTCTCTCCAGCTTTTCCTGTAATCTGTTTACTGACTTACCTCTCTTGATATACTGTAAGAAATAAGCAAGCAGTTGTAGAAAGATAGGGCTTGATGGTCATTCTCAGAAACTTGATTTACCAAGGCATAACTCACTGCCTCCACAGCTGAGACCCTGGCTTAGAACCAGCTATGCTTATGGTTTGTAGCTGCAAAGGGCAAAGCATCACAGATCTAAAACAAACAGATAACATGATATCACAGTGAGACAAAGTGTATTTAAAGAGAACATGAAACATTTAAAATATCCTTTGAAATCCTACTCTGAATACAGCAAACTTCAGAACACTGTTTACACACATGCCTTCAGAAAGCCCTACCAAACATGCTGTAAGTGAAAGGTTTTTTAAGCTCTCATCCACATCTAAAGTTGAGAAAAAAAATTAAACGCCTCAGCTTTCTCCTTGTCTCATGAGAGCCATCCCCTCTGACTAACAGCTCTGTGGTATCATAATGAAGTCTTTCCTCATTGGGCCTATTTTAAACTATTTCTATTGTTTTCTGCTATTCATGTTGTGTTAGCTAGGGAACTCCCTAGCCAGTTTGTGTTCTCATTTGAGGCGACAGCCTACCAGTAAATAAAAATGTTCAATTACCAAATGAGATCTGAAACTGCTGCCCTATCACTTCAGACACCATTTAAAAAAAAGGATACTGGAAAAGCAGAAAATAACACTGATTTAGGATTGATTTTTGAATAGCATTCACTAATTAACTATTCCAAACACATTAAGAGCCTAAGGAAATCTTCTTTGTCTCAGTGGTGGAGGTGTAGTTAGTAAAAACTTTTTATTTATAACAGCCACAAGAGTATTCAAACCAGGAGCTCTGTGCCTTCTAGTAAGGGAATTAAGCAGTACCTGAAGACACACTTCTGTGTCATGTCTTACAATAGTATTCTACATGATATACACATTAAACTAAGTTCTTTTTAAAGAAAAAAAAAATCAGTTTTACAAATTTTCCTTTGTAATAGACCAAGCTCCCCATAGGTTTTCCGCACATGCATAGGCAAAGCTCACTAGCTTTTTTGTTTCTCTCAACTGCTCAAATTAGGGTGATCTGCATTAAACATAACAGAATAATCTCAAAGTCAGGGAGGTTTTGATGACTAACACATATACTCTTATATTTTTAATGCTTCCTCCACATTCCTCCTTCAGCTTTTCTCTTCCCCTTCAATCAAACTCAAAGATACCCGTATTTAGTGCATTACCTTATCTTACTCCCACCCTGTTAGCCTGCTTATAGATATAATGGTCCAAACTCTTCCAGTTGCCTCAGTTTGCCTCTTTGAATCCTGACATAATTGTACCTCTATACTTTTACCTTTGTGTTGCGTTTATTGGAACCTGACAGGAGATCTTCATTTCTTTATTCAATATTCTTAGTATTACTCAGTAGTTCCCCGCACGGTCTCTAGAATTTCTGTTCTGACCATATGTTAGTAGATTCTGAATGGCTAAAAAAGTTCATTCACATCATTGAAACTCCAAGTTCAGCATCAAATTCATCTCAAATGCCTTTTGACTAATAAGAAAAGGAGATAGAGAAACAGACAATGTATTGTAGTTTTTCCATTAAAATAACTGGAGCTGAAGTTACTTTGATATGCATGTAGTGTTTGGAGACAGCTGCAGATACCAGTTATAATTTAGCCTTTCTGAAACTGTCAGTCATTTTAAGATCATGTCTGCTTAATACATCTAATAGTTTTAACACTGGAGTAATTTTACACACTAATTTTGGAATACATTTTTTTTTCAAAATAAGTGAAGAAACTTGAGCAGTACACTGCCTCAGCTACTTGACACTCAGCTCAGTTAGGCAATAACACACCTGCAAGTCAGAACAGCATCAGAATTGGCAGGTAGCAACGGTCTGAAAAGCAAATACAAGAACAATCTACACTGAGTGCTGTGGTCACTCTCTTCAGCTGCCATCTATTAAAAATATAAAGATATAAGATTTTTTTTTTTAGCTAGAAAGGTGTCAGCTCACATACTACTTCTCTGATGCTTGACATTATATGTTTGAAAACTATCCACTTCCTCATCATGGCAGCTGACAAAAATTTACCACTTTTATATTCAAAAATAGATTATTAACATACTCCCAGCAAAACAGAGAAGGAGCAAAAAAAAGGTACATATCTTCCAGTGGACTCATTCATTCTAGGTTTTTATAGTCTTATTTTATATTTGCTATTTTTTATTAAACTTCCTTAAATATTCCAACTTCTGTCACTTGCCCACTCAAACAAATGGTATGAATTTTAAGCAGATAATATGTAGCTACATCTTTATATTATTGTGGCTGTTAAATTTTATTTTGATAAGGAAATAATTCATAACCAAGTTTGGTGAAATGCCTGCCTTCATGGTGCTCAGATGTCCTTGCTTTGGACTGATGCAAGCATCTTTTTATTTTTGTTAAAACCTTTGTTGACTCTCCTCTGCATTCCTTTCCCCTATATTTCCCAGTTCTGAGAATAATTAGCAACACCCACTGGTGATAGCAGGGCTGCAGCAACCTAACAGTGATATCTTGCCAACACCAGCTGTGCTTCAGTATTTATTTATTAAGATCACAATATTTACACAGGACAAACTTGCTGAGATGGCAAAAAGATGAATACAGTTGCAGCAGCTGAATTTCAGCTTGACTTTTGAAATGAAATAAAACCCATACTGGGTAACATTTATCTCTAAGAGGAAATCCAAACCTTTAATTCCACTTTCAAGTTATGTTTTGCTGGCTCTTGAGTGTAGTCTGTGGGTGATGGAGGGAAATTTTGTACTGCAGGGTGTAGTGGCATGAAACTTCTTTGTGCCCTGCATTTAAATAGCAGACTGTAGAGACGCTGGACATGCAGGAAAAGGATTCATCACTGAGACTGGCATCCTGTTTGCATTGCTAAGGCCAAGCTTTGACTGAGCAAGCTGCAGGCTGGCTTTGTAAATCATGATATACTTGAATCCTCGTATCTTCTTGTCAGTACTGATGCTGTGCTGTTAAGCAATATGAAAACTAGTACCAATATATTCAGTAAGTCTACTGCTTTTTAATTCATCTGAGGTGGAAGGAAACATTAAGCAGGCTCATGACTTAATGTGTGTGTGCTTTACAGTAGAGTGAATACTTATGTAACTTAAAGAACCGGAGTCCTCCACTAGGAGTTCTTTGTAAGGAAAGCTGCTAAAGTGCAACACATAAGTTTACACTCAAAGACACTATATATTTGGAAGATTCCTGGCTGCTATAACCCCTTTCTAGAAAATGGTGTGTGTTTTCTCTTTGTCTACCTTGATTCAATCATATCCTGATGTAATCACATCCTTGCAATCACATCAATACACTGATGCAATCACATCATTGCATATGATCCAGTAATTAATTCCCTTAGATCTCGGAGTAAAAGAATTAGCATTGAAATGCAACCCTAAAATTAATGTCCAAACATTCAAGAAAAGTTTTGCTAAGCTTTTCATAATATAAGTAGGACTAGGTCCCTTAGTTCAAAAGTCATGTATTCCAAGGGAAAATGTGAACCCAGGGAATTTTTCTAGAAAATGCATAAGCCAAAGAGAGCACCTTTACACCGAGGATGTGCAGAAAATAAATGCCATGGAAAGATTTCAGAGTGAGAAGCTGCCTTCAGCTGTGAAGGCGGGATTTGCCAATGTAACCTTACTTCTACTAATCTTTGTGAGTCTGGTACTTGCTACTGCTGAAATACAGTATTTTTCCTCTTTAATTTTGGATATCTGGGTGTCAGGAAGCAGCGAGGCCTGGCTGCTCCCAAGGAGAAAGGCCAAGGGCCCTCAGCAATGGGGCACCATTCCATGGGGCATGAGCATGGCAGGCAGAGCTGGGTGCTTGTAACAGGGTCCATTGACAGCCCCAGACACGGCAAGCTCTGAACCACGACCAGGGAGTCCAGTGAGGAGGAGCAGGAGACAGGGCTGGAGACAAGACCCCAGCGTATGCCCAAGTGGACCCTCCAGGAGCTGGAGAGAGAGCTGGAGGCCAGCACCCTTACAGTATAGCTCAGACAGCGATTGAAGGCCCCAGGCTGAACAGAAATGGGGCTCCTGGGCCTATGGGCAGTGGGGTGGGAGGTTCCAGGTGGGGCTGGTCAGGGCCATTTGGGCCTATTTGTGCCCTGACATGGGGCCATCCTGAAATACCCTGCAATGATGTCACTCATACTTGGTTGAAGCAGTCCCAGGAAACAGTATGTAAAAAGTTAAGAGTGAAGAGCATTGACAAAATACTACTCTGTATTAGAACTGAGGACTTCTGATCACTTCAATGACAGTAAATATACAGTGATCTCCTTATATATGAAGGCAAACCTTCTCCTAAAAAAATAATGATCAGATAATAAAGGACTTTGACAATGCCTAAATGGAAGCGTANGGGGCTTTTCTACTTTTTGAGTGCTGAATTGTACAACTTGTATGAATTATAAATATATTCATGTGAAATTTGTATTGGACAAACATGCTAAGAACTCAAAAATGTGCAGACAATGGTTTTGTCTCACCTCCAGTTAACAATGGTTCATCTTCACGCAGCTGTTTTGCATGCATATTTAAAGCTTCTCAGGATATATTATTTTTCCAAAGTGGGCAGCTTCTCAGATTTTAATCAGTGTTGAGTGATTAGCATTCTTGAAGATACACGTGAGAAACATTCTTAAGTATGGTTCACCTGACCTCTCCAGCTATATTAAGGATGATGTTAGTTTTTATGAACCATGAATACACAATCATTGACTGCTAGGAGGTAGCTATAAACTCTGGAGTACATGATCAAAAGTAGTTATCTGTTAGTAACTGTTTTCTGGTCTGCATGAAATAAATTGACCTTATATCTTTTTTATCATTAGTGAGCATCAAAAACACAATAAGCATCACTAGGGAATGTCAGGAACTTTTCAGTCTAACAGCAGTCTCCATATTGAGGCCAAATAATGGCTCAAAATACTGACCTGTCTCCAGTCCCACAGGTGGAAAGGAGCCTGACTTGAGGGTCAGGTAAAATGCAAATGCTTTCTGTGTTCACAGACCTGTTTTTTGGATTAAGCTTTTTTATGATCAGCAAATGTCATGAAAGTGATAATTCTGTAAGAAAGCCTAGAGCTTCTCTTGGTTCATTCTGACTTTTCCCTCACACAGCCTGGATACCTGTACAAGACAACACTCCTAACTTGTCTAAAAGTCAGAAGTCTTATTTCTAAGCATTTAATTGAGATAGTTCCCTAGCTTTGGATTAATAAAACTATGAGCAATCTATATAGGAGCATATATTGATATAATATAGCTATATTATAATACAGAACAGCATATATTATTGGTGTTTTTTCACGTAACAATATTTCATTATTGTATGGATGCATAGGCCAATCCTTTAGGCAACTTAAGTAAGACTGAAGGATAAGACTTAGTTTGAGATGAGGACATCTCAGTGTAGCTGTTTGCATGCCAGTGAGGTATCCTGGCTATTCATTTAGTTCAGGATGGACTGGATCATTCTCTGTGTTCTGAACTGATCGGCTTTTCCTTGACTTCAAGAGTTAAGACACATCTGGACAGACAGACACCTACCTATAGATAAATAAATGAGAAGTCAAGTAGTCACCTTTTGTGTGTATACCTTAGTCTGGATCTGAATCCCAAATCTCTTAAATCCTATTTTTTATCCCCTACATGAACACCCATCTGAATGTAGTAGCTGTCCAAAGAACAGGGGAAGAAAGGAGATTTTAAATGGAAAATAAGTTTTCAAATGATTAAGTTGCAGTACATTATAAAACTTTAAAGGGACTAATACACCATATTTGATGTTTTTCTACATGTATATTATTTACTGCTGGATGAACAATGGATATCTAACTATGTTTAAAGAATTATGGTCTTCAAAAGGAAACAAGTACCTGTGGAAATGTTGAACTAAATTGTGCCTGTCCTTCTATTAAATACAGTCAGTTATCCATCACTCAAGAAAAAAAAAAAACTGTCTATTATCTGGTAATTATAAAGCAGTTTTAAAACTATTTATAACAAATAAATATATACATTTAAATTATTTTTATCAACACTATTGCTATCTCTGAATGTGTATATTTTTCTTCTCTCATATTCTCTCTTCTTGCATATGTGTATAGCTTTGCATAGATAAATAATTTCATTTTAATGATACAATATTTTTTTCTATCATAGGCATGATAGCAGTTTTACAAAATTATTTGTAGAAAATGCTGTACAAGGAATAACACATAAACATGTAACTGAAAGAAACTACCAGAATGATAGATTTCCTACCTTTAAATGTAAGAGAACACACATACACCAGGCCTAGACATTTACTTTTGAAAAAAGAAGTTTCTGATTACGATGAGTTAACAAAACATGATGAAGATAAAAGTCATTATGTGATCATAACTCTAGTTATTTTAGTATTTGGTGTCCCTTCTACAATAGTGTAGGTATTAGCTGAGTAAAAGACAATGCATAAGATATTTTTTAATTCAATAAAAAAAATGAATATAAACTTAAACACAAAATGGTTCTAACTATTATCAAGAATCTAACAATGCAGAATGAGTATCTGTAACATCATATAGGCTCTAGCATGTTAATTAACCCTCAGGCAAAATTTTCCTTTTTGACATTGAGGAGGTCATAAAATCTCTCAAATATTTTCTTAATTAAAATTCATATGCAAAACATCTGTCTTGGTACATGTTTACTTCTGCAATATTGTACTCATGTTAAATGATGTTTTTGAAGACCTTGTAGAGCTTAATAAGGACAAAACAGAGCTGTTTTGGAAGCTAAAAGACTTATTTAGAAATTGCGCTAGAAGTTGAGAGAATTTATAACTGGAAGTTATTTAATGAAAATCCTATAGAAAATCTAAAGTCATTCTTAGACTGCTGCTGGATTTTTTTTTTTTTTTTAATCAGTGAAATATCTGCAGGTCCAGTTACTCAACTGTCATTAGTTAATATTTACATTTTTTCTGAGTACACATGACTGTGGCATTGGAGACATAAGATGCAACTTTTTTTAAAGAGTGGAAATGTTACATAACTAAAAGGTCTGGAATGACAACTATGACATCATTTCTAAGAGATGATCTTTTCTTTCCACCATGAGGTAGTGGTGAAAAGCAATGTATCATTATTAGATAGGATTAAGCCTACTGTATTTCAAAGTCACAAATCAAATTTCACAGTGTTTTAACCTGTGGGATTTTAAATGAATGACAATTAGTAGTGAAAGAAACGAATAATGGCTGCAGTGAGGTTTTCCATTTTAATGAAATGTATGCATAGGAAATTGACTTCAAAACAAGAAGTGAATGTTTAAGGACTAAATAATGTGAATTGTAATTTGTTTTTGTTTTTGCTTTCCTTCTTCTTAAGAGTGATGGATAGTTACTGTTCCACCCATGCATAAGTACACACAAAAGCAAAAATAAAAGAGAACTTCTTGCATTTGTAAGAACCTAACGGGAAGTATCATACTTCAAAAAAGCAAAGTTCACTCCATAATCAATTGTTTTCAGTCATATCAGAAACTAAGTTTTGAGCTTAGTGAACATAGTGGATTTCCCCTTTTCCCCTTTTTCATGTGGCATGAAACCACACTGAAACCACAGTGCCTTTATTGTACTTTGACTATGTTAAATTAATGTACTCTGGTTATGCCTTTCACGTACATAAACTATGATTATAGAATAGATAAACACAATTTCACTTAATCACAGAGTAAGACTTCTTGTTGTAAAAGTATATGTAATCTTATAGAAAATAAATTGGTTAACTTTTAAAGTAATTATGCATTTCACCAATGCAGTTAATTTAAGCTTAATAAAACAATAACAGTATGATAGATATTAATTGACAGATCACTTTTGTGTTTCTGTAAGTGTAGACAAAATGAGAAAAGTTATCACAATAGGCATTAAAATAATACAAATAACAAATGCATCATTACAAAATTAAAATAGCAAATCCAACGATCATTTAGCAGATGCTATATGAAATACTGACCTTTGGAAATTAGTCTGGGATTTGTCATGGCATCTGGTGGGGGTCACGACAAATCAGGTTTTAGGAAACTCTTTTAATACTCATATTTAAAACTGTGTTTAACACTAATAAAAGATGTCATCATTTCCATCAGCTTCTCTCAATAAATTCTTAAATAATAAGCAATATAATAATCTTAAAAACTTATTTTTTGGTATTATAGTCTGTTTTACAGATGTGAAATCAAATGAGAAAAAAGTAACTTTGCTATCATAATTCTCAGTGTGCCAACTACCAGCTTTCACACATTTTTATAGTAGTATAGGCTTTAGATTTAGAATTAGCAATGTTAGGAAACGATCACTCTCCACACTATTATCAATATCAAATATCTTCATTTATCCTTTTCCTCTTGTATATGTTGCATTTTGGTTAAGATTAAAATAGGAAATTCACCTATAAAGATTTATTTTTCATTAGTGCTGTAGTATTGAATGTAACCAATTCATTAAGCTAAATCAATTTTTGTAGGCCAGATCTTTGATCTATCATATATATGTCTGACATATCTGCAGTTCATGGTTGCTTGACTGGTCAAATATAAAAATCTGCTAAAATAAATTAAGTCTGACTGAGGCAGAATATCAAGCCTCCAAGGCCTAAGTGACCTTAAATGAGCTAGATTCATTTAAGTGCTATTTTAGCACTTAAATGCTGCCTCAGCTATTGATGCACTCTTCACCAGACTTAGACGAGGACAAAACAGGGAGAGCAGCCTGTAATGTCCTGGAACACCAGAGACCACTTTCCCACTTCAGTGCCCACAACACTAAGCTACTTCAGCTACATCACCTTCTTTCCAGCACACGAATATCCCTTTTTTGTTTGTTTGTTTGTTTTGTTTTGTTTTTGTTTTTTAATGTATTTTGGCTGAGCCACTGAGGTTCTGCCTTGAAAGAGCTGGAAAGCATTCACTGGAAAAGCTTGGTGGAGAGGGTATTCATCTGAGAAGTGAGATGTGGGTTTCAGTCTGTTTAGATGTGGTGAATGCTCCAGCCACATGCCATTGCTGTTAGCTGTTGCAACTTATCCTACTGTGGCTGACATTTAAAAAGAGCAGCTTCCACGACATTTGTGAGGATCCTGGATACCTGTGCTATTGCTATGGGTTAAGTATTCTCATAGATTTACCCTCCAGCAGTTGACCTCCTCTCAAACAGCAATCTGCAGGCTGTGCTTCTGACATCCACGTTTCTAGTATTTTTTAAGAATAACCTTTTTTTTTCTTTTTTTCTTTTTTTTTCAGAATTTAATCAGGAGAAGGGCATTGGTACCCCCTTAAAATGTGCATGGAATCACATCCTCATATCTCTCCAACACTATGCTGATAATACTCTACAGACACTCAGATAGAAAAGGGAAATTCAAGTGGGAGATCATAAATGAGAACTGTGAGTGGTTACTTTAGTTCTTACTGAACAAAATCTGCATTGTATGTTGTATGCAACTGGATATGGATCTGATTTTAAGATTATGGATGTCTGTCTGAAGAGTGATAGGAATATGCTATCGTTTCTCTACTGATAAAGACATGCAACAAAACATTTATGAGATAAACATGCAATTTCGATTACAGATCAAAATGATTGTGTATGCATAGAATTATGCCAAGGGTTGACCAGAAGTATTTTCCTTATACAGGAAAAAGGTGCAGTTTTATCCCTGTACACATACTATGTAAACCATGTACTGAAATAATTACAACTTCGGCAATTTTAGCAAACTTTGATAGGACAAGGGTAGTGGCTTTAAACTAAAAGAGGGTAAATTTAGATTAGATATAAGGAAGAAATTCTTCACTATGAGGGTAGTGAGGCACTGGAACAGGCTGCCCAGAGAAGCTGTGGGTGCCCCATCACTGAAATTGTTCAAGGCCAGGTTGGATGGAGCTTTGAGCAACCTGATCTAGTGGGTGGCATCCCTGCCCGTGGCAGGGGGGGTGGAACTGGGTAATCTTTAAGGTCCCATCCAACCGAAACCATTCTATGATTTTGTGATTCTATGATTCTATGATTCCATGTTGATATTCTTTAATCAGTTTGAGTCACAGTACATCAGTATACAGAATTTAGGTTGAGTATCACATTTTTTTTTGTATCTGAAATACCTTAAATTGTTATAAAAGCCTGTTTGCACATCTAAGGCACTTCAAATATTTATTGCACTTTTTCATTAAATTTAAATTTTGACACATTCTACTACTTTAACAATATCATTAGCTTCTTTACTTGAAGTGAATGATCTTCAGAAAGTAATACATTATTCTTTAAGTATCTGATAACATGTTGAGACAAAGATGTAAGGATCAATAGTAAAGTTCAAGGAAATCTGTACTAACAATCACGTTTTAAAAATTAAAATATATTCAACATTTCTGTTTTTAAACATTTTACATTTTAGTTACATGAGAACTCATTTGGCTAAGAGGAAATGGATGTGCACAGAATTAACCATGGTTCTTCATCTTATTCTACCATCCATAAAAAAAATATCTAATTTACAGAAATCTTAAAATTAGACAGTCAGGGCAAGATTGTAAAAGAAGAGATAAATGCAGAAATGACTTATTTTCAACTTATAAGTGTAAGGACATTGCAAGTATTATTTAGTAGTTTCTGCACTATAAAAAGAAAGCATATAATATTTTATGGAACACACAAAGAGAAAGTTGGTATTGAGTTATATTGAGCCGAAAGGTTAGATTCGGGTAACATAAAACAACTTTATTATCTTTAAAACAACCTCTTGGGATTAGAGAGCATTTAATCAGACCTTTGCTACCTAGTTGCTGCTTCTTAGGTAGTGGCTGATCAGCCCCAAGATACTTCCTCATGGCTAATAGCTACTTCAGAGGAGTTGCTTGGTGGAAGTGAAAGTCTTACTGCAAATTTACTGCAATCTTACTGCAAATCTTACTGCAAACACTGTACTCCAAGTATTGGACGCAGCAAGAAAAGCACATGTCATGGGAAAACAATGTAGTGTCTGATCTGTCCATGGAGTCCCCCTGCAAGCATTTCCCAGCCTTTCACTAAGCTAAGAACAATCCAATCTGTTCTATAAAACAAAAACAAAACAGACAATACCACCCACAAGGTTTAATTTCGTAACCAAATGGAGAGGAACTGAAGATATTGAAAGGATGGTTTTCTGAGCTGTGAGAAAGGCCTGAAAAAGCTGCGTTCTTTATCTCATCCGTATTTCCTCTGAAGTGACAACTAAACCCCTACCTCTGTCTTTTTCCGCTTGTATTCTAGTTGTGCACTTTTTACTCGCCCCAATTTGAAAAACAGAGTAGATACTGTCTATCAGTAATGGTCTACCTACAGATAGAGAGTGTAGACATTTCTCTTTGAGATGGTTATCTACACTCCCTTTGGAGTCAATTAGAAGAAAAGGCTCCCAGGTTTGTCTGAACCTGAGGTATATGTCTAAAATAAAATAGATGAATTGGATCAACCAGCTCCCTTTTTATGAAGTAAGAACCATGCTACAATTCTCAGGAATGTTGTGAAGATACAAGTTGTACAATATCACCTAATACCTCTATAAAATATTTAATCAGTTGACTGCAAACATTTAAGAAACCAGTTCTGTGGTTTTACCCTCTGTTTTCTTTGGGAAAACAGACTTTGGACAAGAGGAACTCATTTACCCAAGACAGCTGCAAAGGCGAGGGACCCAGCCAGGCCCACAACAGCTTGGAGTATCTTTGCCACTGGTCAACACTGAGGGTTTTGGAGAAGATGCCAGATATGAGTTTGTAGAGGAACTAATTCCAGTAAGTGTATCCATAGCTTTTGAGAACTTGTATTTGAAAACTTAATTTTGACTGAGTGGGGGGTTGGGTTTTAAGCATTTTATCACCCCAAAACACCTTTTTACCTCAAGTTATTTTCACTTGAGATATTGTAGAATTTAATTTTAAATGCAAAGATATATTCTGACAAATACAAAAACATTTGGAAGAAAGTAGGACCAATTCTTTCCTCTAAAGATAGTATTTTTTCTTGAAGCCTACAGAAATCAGCTATCTGAATTGCTCCAGGGAGGATCTGAACATGAGAAAATGTAGAGTCACTGCTAATGAAGTTCTCATTGTAGTTCTCCTGGAAGTGATTGTATAGAACCAGTGTGTCAGAGAAACTAGCAGTCAGCTTCCCCAAAAGAAGTGACAGCCTTGAGGAGATGTGCCAAAACCTGTTTCGGCTTTGCATCGAGGCAAAGCCCAGCACCCATGTGGGTTGCGCCCACCAAAGCAGCCTGCTCCAGTTGTCTGACAAACGTTATGGTTTTCACTGGGGATTCTCTGCTGTCCAGCCAAACAAACATTTACAGGCCGGATCTGTGCTTGAGATCCCCTTGAAAACTACTGCCTATGTCCCATTGAGTAACCATTTGAGTTCTCTTCTGGTTGTGCCCCTTAGTTGACACAATTGGAAGCCCTCTGTGTTTACTGTCTGAAGTCTGACATCCAGTTGCGTTAGTATCTGAATCAGTATTTCAAATTCAGTTATAAAAAGTGTATCTGTGACAAAGATTATGTAAGTACACCAAGGCTACATCAAATGGTATGCTGCACATATAGGTCTCATGACTGAGACAGCGCTGAGGACCAGATATCTATACTGAAGAAATTTTGATTTCAGGGGGGCTGAATGTCACGTACTACTATTTGAAGAAGTCTTGTCCCCCAAACTGACTGCCCAATAATGATTGTGGTACATTAGAAGCACTCCTAGAATGTGTGTTGCAATTTGACTTTATTTGTAGGAAATCCAGCTTGCATACTCTGAACCACTCCACACTGTAAACTAAGGCATGGAAAGCAGAGAAAACCAGGAAATTTGCTTCAAATGTGCATTTCTGATTCAAATTAAAAAGGTAGTATAAACATAGTGCACAAATAAGACATCATGGATTTCATTTCAATATGACTCCTCTTTGACTTGACCCAAAGATCCACATTTTCATTATTATTATTACCTAACAGTCAAGCTCTTCCATCTAAAATATGCTTCCACTACCTTCAAAAACCATGGCTGATTTTCCTGAGGACAATTAAGGCTTATAGTCAGTATTAAATATTGCCAATAAAGCACTAGAAATGTTTCTAAAGTACACAAACAACAACAAAAATATTTTCTTCGTCATAGACAGAAGTCTAGTTTTACTTTGAAAAGTAAAGTTTGGGGAAAACTTTCCTTTCCTAAACTCCATAGGAGACTGCTATTGCTTTCATTTTTAGAGAGAACTCTGATCCCCTCTCTGATTATTCAGACTTCACAGAGATAAGATGTACTACAAAGTAATTCACAAGAAAATTAAATGCATTATTCTTTCCATAATAATCACTTCTACAAACCACAGTATAAATAAGTGCAGCTTGAATGGCAGCTTAATTTATATACAATGCTAGATTTCAATTTTTTTCACTCCTGAAGTTTTCTCTGCTTCAGCTTTTGATCTTCCTATAATCTTGATACTCTCAGTCAGAGAAGGATGAACTTTAGGTGTTGCTAAAAATAAAACATAAAAAATTGTTTCAGCTGACAATATTCAAGATTCCTTGTATTCCTAGAACAAAGAGTATGAGTGCACTGGGGACCACTTAAAGGTCATTTTTACAGTATCAGGTAATGTTAGAACTAAGAAAACAAACAGAATGTTCTTCTGTTTCATTCTGAAATGAGTCAGAAAATTTTCAAGTATACAGTATAAGCCATTAAGACTTGTCTTTGGCATATGATCACTCAAAACAATGACTTTCACCAAAAAAAAAAGAGGTGATTTAATTGCCTAACCTTCATTATCTTACATAATAACACAGTAAGCTTTCTTAGTGCACTCTTCCCTTAAAGTATTTTATCCATTGTGTCAAATTCTACTATTCTTTTCAGCTGCACCACAATGGTTTAGGCAACAGGGCTTCACTAACCTTACTAAGAGTGCAATCTAACCTATTTTGTGCCCTGATATAATAGGCTTAGTGGTTGATCCTGAAAAGACTAATGCCTGTCTTAACTTCTGTGCTGCAACCAGCTCCATTGGCATCAATGAAGCTCCTTAGTGTACAAAGAGTGTACACACTCATTAATCTTTGCAGAAAAAGAGGCCTAAATTCTGTGTGAATGAAACAGGACCAGTCTGTATGCTATAAAGTAACATTTTACAATGGAGAACACTATGACGTGGCAACTACAGCTGCATGATTCTTCAGAACATTTTTCTGAAATTTTTGAAGTTCAGTTTTAACTTTTTTGTACTTCAGAAAGTATCTCTTAAAGGTTTGCTTTTTTTTCCCTCATGTGATGACTTAAAGAAATGTGCCATTTTGCACGTTTCTACTCTAAAAAAACAAACCCTCCTGACTTGAGAGTAGAATGGAAAATTACAGAAAAATAAAATATTCCTTTCTTTCAGTTGTTTCAGATTGAAGTATGAACACTTTATACATAAATAAATAAATATATTTTGGTTTACAGCCAAATTTCTATGGTAGAAGCAGGTTTTGTTGGATAGTTTTTTGTTGTCTGTTATTTTCAACTCAGACTATATGCAAATCAAGATAGAATGGTGATCCTGAGGATTTACTGCACATATCTTAAGTTCAGAAATCAACAGGTATGTATGTGACTTAGTTTGACCTTAAATTCTAAGGAACTGGAGACTGAACAAGTCTTTTTTCTACTGAAATCTTGTCACAGGTGTAACTTGGAAAGAATGGTAAGTCTGTAATTTATAATACATGTTTTCATAAGTGAAGCCACATCACTGAATTTGATTTTAGCAGGAAGAGAGTAAGTCTGTTCCAGTCTGTTCCATATTAAGACTACCATGTTTCATTTGCCTTCAGCTGGTGTTTCATGACCTATTCCTTGTGCATAACTCTCCCATGCAACTCTTTCACATAGCTGCCATTACAGCAACTTTTTGAGCAGATGATCGAAGGCTGTTGTATTATCTGATAGGTGGACTTTCTTATTCTTGGCACACTAGAGCATATGTGGATTTGTGGACAGCAAAGTATGACAAATGAGTACAAAGACATCTTGTTACTAGGTAGATGACTAGTGGTTCTTCTTGTTCTTTGGTTAATGTATATCAAAGGATGCCAGTGGAAGATTTCATACTACCAGAACTTTATTTAAATAAGACAGGGAAAATTTTCAAATAAGACATGAATTTGAGATAACTAATTAACCTTTAGTACTAAAAACACATACGCTTGTGCTTGACTTTCTGTTACTAACCTCTGTGAGATTGATAAAGTCTGTAAGGCTCAACACAACAAAATATCCTTACCTTGTCTGAAAATATACATTGAAGAAGCATGGAAGAAGCATGGAAGAACATACAAATATTTGAAATTTACTAATTTCAAATTAGTAAAGAGGAGGACTGGGGAGCACTTGAGCTGTACTCAGGGAGCTAAAAGAATGAAGCTAAACAAGAATAAAATTGCATTTGTTTGCTGGTTTCCCGAGGAAGTGCTTTAATAGAACTGGGTATGACAGAAGAGGTCTGAGAAAGAAAATTGTTCTGAGCAGCCCCACCCTGACAGGAGAGGTGAGTGGCTGGTGCATATGCTACAAACAAGTGGCCATCTCAGAAGTAGCTTGTGCCCTTGCTCTTCCCAAGGAAAGGACCCACCTGCAGAGTTAAGATCATTTACTGAACAGAATTCTTAATGCAGGATTCTCCATAGGGTCCTTCTTTGCTTTGAATAGTCCGCACTGTAAGGAAAAGAGTAACTGCCAGTTTTATTATGTGATTCTGAGTGTAGATGTGTATTTTCAGCTCATTCCAGTACATTCTTGCCTGCCTCAAGTGGACTTCTGATAAAGAAGTCCAGAACACCAGAGTAAGTAAAGTAAAGGAGAAAAAAAATGTAGCTGCTCTTAAATATTTATTAAATAATATGATTTCTCCTTGCCTTTTACACCATAGACTATTAGGGCTGTGCAGAAAAGTGTTTTAATAACAAATGAGGTGGTTTGTACTTCCATTAGTTTGAATATTAGATCCCTAACATTAGCTACCTGTCATTAGATCCGTGTTCTTGATATCTACAGGTGAGAAATACAGACAAAAGATTCAAGAGTTGTATGCTCCTCTCATCTTTGTTTTCTGTCCTCAGTTCTTATTGATTGCACTGGATTTACACATTGGTTATACTAAACAATAGATAAAGTTTTTGGTTTTGTTTTTCTGTAGTTTCTTGTTTGTTTGTTTTCCCCCAGAATATCATAAGCATTAATGTTTATAAAGATATTAGAAACTGTCTTGCACACAGGGGTTGCTGTGTAAAGTATTACTTATTTTAAGAAAATTTCTTATGAATAGGTAAATAATTACTCATACAGTTTCAACAGGATACATATGTCTTAAAGTTTAAATCCAGGGAAAGGACCTCATGATGGTCTTGATGTTCAAACTTCTTAGGCTGCTGTTCAAAGTACCTGCACTTCTTTAACTGCTGTCTTTTAAGAAAAAATCTTATAACACAAATCCACTCCAAAATGTCACTTTTAATGACTCTGCTAAAGTTTTAAGGTAGCACTCCATCATAGCCAAGAAAAACGGTTCCTGTAATACACAAGTTTTCTGATAACCATGACATATAAATTGTCTGCAGAAGGAAATCAGAAGAGTGTATATCTTGAATTCAGCTTATCTGTCAAAAGCTTAAAGATAATTTCTGACCACAGTGTTATAGGAACAGTTCTGAAAAACCTGCTTTGGACTGCTAGCAAATGACAGCTCTCAGAAAGATAAAAGCACTAGCTTGGAAAATGGGAACTCCTTTAAGTTTCACTTTATGGAGCCTATTTCTGAGTAGTTACACACCATGAAGTCTTGATTTTGCTATTTAAAAACCTTAAAATGAAAAGGGCACCACGAAGAGAAGGGTTAGGATTGAGACAGCAAGATTATCTTTCGAGATAATACAGATACATGGCAGTAATAATAACCCCACAGATTATTTGCAAAGTGTGCCATGAAATCATGAACCTGGTGGGTAACCTCATTAAATTTTCTGAAGGCAGACTATAGAGCAGATAAGAATTTAATGCCTTTATAAATATTTAAGGAATTCTGAATAGAAGTTTCTGTTCTATTAAGAGGAAAGAAGAGGACATATCTAGATCACTAAACCAGAAGTGTATACATGTAGTTAAATCTTTCTAAAGATCAACCAGCCATTGGTAGAAAGAGACTGATTTACCCAAATGGGCAAAGCACTTGCACACAGACCTACTGGATAACCATGAGTAAGATTTGACATTGTTATTGTTCAGAACAGTATGGCTGAAGTGGTGTGATGATGCAATGAGAGTTTAATGCATTTACATACTTCTGTCAATGTCCAAAAATAGAATTCTATTGTGCAGGCTGCTGCCAGCTTGGGGTTTCCAGCTGTGCTTGTGGGACTGGATACTGTCTGGGTTTTATATCTGATTAAGATATAGACACTTAATCAGAGCCTAATTATGGAAATCTGGATCCATCTACCATAACTTCCTTAGCTCCTCTAGACCTGTCCACCTGATATCTCACTTTTCCTGTTAGGCTTTCGAGAGAAAACTTTCTGTTTAGCTGTTGAATATGCTGGAGCCTCTTCTCTTCCAGACCCATATTAATCTTCTCTAGGGACATCCGTCAGAATCTGAGGATGAAAAAAACAGGTCTTCAAACAGAAAATGTCCATATGAAGGAGATCACTGGAGAATGCCAACTCCCAAAACAGCATTCATGCCAATAAACATACACATACACACATACTAGCAAAAAAGCAAAAAGCAGTAGATTTGAATACAGTAAAGATTATTGTTTTAAACTCTGAAAAGGGACTGATGGTGCTATCTATTATGACTTTCTATTTTGTACCTCACAAAGGAGTTTCCTGCATTAATTTCTCTTTTAAACTGAACTACAGCTTAATATTTAAAAGTAAATAAATAAATAAAATTAATATACCTTTCAGACTTCATTTAAACATATTCAATGATAGAAATAATCTTTCCCAGACCATGACAAGTTGTTCTGCTAGTTAATTATATTTGCTACAGAAAATGTTTGCCTTGCGTCTTGTTTCTGAACACATCTAGCTTCTGATTACAGCTCACCGGGTCTTTTTATATTGTTGGTTTTCCTTATAGGAATGTATAATTTAGAATTTGTCTTTGTTAGCTTGTCAAAATTATTCTTTGGCATTTTTCTCTTCATAAAATAAATAGTAATAAAAAAACAGGTCTTTTGGCTTTCTACTTAGATACAGCACATGGTGCTTTTCTATATTCAATCAATTTTTTTAAGTATATTTCCTATATTAATATAAGAAAGGAACACAGAATTCCAGAAGTATATGTGCCATTATCAACATCAGAAGGCATATTGTGTCTGTCTTCTCTTACTCTCTTTATATACATCAGGACTATGTTAGCCCCTTTGGTCTTTTTATAATTCTGAGAACTTGTGTTCAGTTTCATCACTTCTGCAATTTCCTGAAGTAAAGTTCTTCTTGAAGAAATATAGACTTCATCTTTTGTTGCTACGTGCAGGATGTTACATATTAATAAATTGCATGTTTTTTACCAGGCTAACAAACTGATTTAGATCACAACTACTGACCGCTACTCCTGTGCTTGTATTGGCTACACCTGTGTCAGCAGTAATTCAATACCATTTTCCTACTTTCTCCATATAAAAGTTACAGCACAGGGTCATGAATCATTCCCTGTGGGAACTATTAAAATGCAATAATATCCATTTATAATTACACTTAAAAGGTGTTAGTTTTTAGTCATTTCATTTGCTGAAATTCCCATTTTCAATTTTATTTTCTAAGAGTTATTTTTTAATAAAAGTTCAGGTTGTATTGAAAAAAAAGAAATGCAAAGAAGTTAAAACGAATAAGTATCAAGAAAGAAAATAGGATGTGTTAGTTTCTCAAAGTGTCAAAGTGTCTTGTGATTTTTATACCAAACTCATGATATTTATATGGCAGGAGGAGAGAAGAGTGCCAAGACTTACTTTCAGTTAAACAACGATGACATATTTACAGTATTTGTCCAGTAAATAGAAACAAGCTGTATATTTTCAATCTTTAAATGAAGAAGGGAAGGTTGAAAAAAAAAAAAAAAAAAAAAGGAAATAAAGCACAATTCACAGTTTAAGGATCTATGACTTTTTTTTCTTTTCTAAGAGTTCTAAAAGAGATTTTAGAAATAGTTCAGAAATGACTATCAGAAAAATCCAAATAAATACTCTAAGAATTGGAAAAATGGTTTATTTCTAATTCAGAATAGCCTACTATCTTTTTTACAGACAGAAGTAATATAGACAAATGATTAAGGAATTCTTTGTTTAAACCATCCCCATTTACAGCAAGATGAGTAATCAGTACGTTATTTTGGGTGCACTTAGTCATAGCTATCAATTTAACTCTGATTTACCATCCTACTGTTTTTAATATTGGTCTCCAGATTTTATGAATGTCTAACAACCCAGGCCAGAAATGCAAAAATCCTTAAGAAATGTCAATTACACTTCCGTAAAGCAAGTATATGTTGTGTGAAGATTTTATATATATATATAGTATATAAATATAATAATAATAATAATAATAATAATAATAATAATAATAGTAGTATATATATATATAATCTGTCACATACACATGAATGGGTTTCATGAATCACGGACATGAATTTTTCAGCCATTAAATGCTGGCAGGTGTAAATAGAGCAAATATATATTTGAAGATTTCATGTGTTAGGTAATTTTGAATAGAAGTAGTAGACATTTTAATAAAGTATGTAACTTGATGTTGAGTAGATGACTTGTGATTGTGGGTCAGAATGTACTTCCATTTAGAAGCATCAAGGAGCAAACTGCGTTTTCCACATAGTCATAGAGAACTTGTGTTACTGCTTTTTTTATGAAATGCTGGAGCACTACCGTCCCCCAATTTACAACTATAACAATAGAACGCATTGTTTCCATAGAAACCAAAGAATTTCAAATGAGGGGGAAAAGTAGACTGCAGCACAGTTCTGCCCCTTCATACAGGCAGAAAAGATAGTAAGCAGTCAGGCAGTATGAAAAAAAAATACTTGATCTCCTCTCCTCTCCTCTCCTCTCCTCTCCTCTCCTCTCTTTTCTTCTCTTCTCATTTTTTGGGAAGTCTTATAGAGTGCATGAATGGCAGTGATAAGAGCATCCCACGCAAAAAGAAAATAAAAACTGATGGTGCTGCACTCTGTCATATGTTTCCCATGTATGGATTTGCAGTATGCTAGCAACCAGAAAAAAAAAAAAATTAAAATAAATAAATCAGTATCTTTACTTACAAACTATTGAGAAGGCTTCCTTGAAGTGCCTATTGTGGTTTGCCCTACATTTGGTATGACAAATCTTTGGCACAATTCCTGAAGTCTGAAGCTTTTCAACATGCTTTGACTGCCAGTGTATATCCTTTCAGAGGTGTAACATTTGTATGACCAAACTCCAAAATGACCTTGAAATTATTGGCTTCAAATTAGTGTTGAACTGCTGTGTGGGAAACGGAAATGAAGAATAAGAATCTAACCCCTTCTTTGAGCAGCAGTACAGCTTATGTACTAAGCAAAACTCCTATTTTCTTGCTAGTCTATTATTTTTAAAAAATGTTATTTTTTTTTCCGAGTCTTCAGGGGATACTTTAAATAAAGCACCACCAGTAATTTCATACCTGAATATATGCATGGAATTCACTGACCTTCTCCAGCATAGCAACCCTAAAACAATGAAAAACAACAACTTAATCTGTAGAAAGAACATTTTATAACTGTGAAGAACCTAAGGAAATAAATAAATAAATATTTGCATTCTGTTGTTGTTTACCAAAGCCGTGTTTCTAACCATCTTAGATGGTTATCTAACCAATTGCCATTTCTGAAGTTCCAGAGCTGTCTAGGAGATTTTGGCAACCTATGGAGCATTGCAGGTTCCTGTAAATAATAGGACATGCTTGGTAAGCAGCCTCAGGCATTTGTTCATATATCTTTAAATTGGTCCAATTAGAACTTCAATGTTTTATACCATTAACTGCATAATCGTCATGATTTTGGCTAGGATAGTGTTAATTTTCTTTGTAGAGGCTTGTATGATGCTATGGTTTGGATTTTTGATGAAAATAGTGGTGATAACACACCAATGTTTTTAGTTGTTGCAGAGCAGCGCTTACACAGAGCCCAGGACTTTTCTGCTTCTTGTGCTGCCCTGCCAGCGAGGAGGCTGGGGGTGAACCAGCAGCTGGGAGTGAGCACAGGTGANAGGGTGATGGTGTTTGTCCTCCCAAGAAACTGTTACATGTGATGAGCCCTCCTTTCCTGCTGAACACCTGCCTGCCCATGGGAAGTAGCGAATGAATTCCTTGTTTTGCCTTGGTTGTGTTCGCAGCTTTTGCTTCACCTAGACAACTGTCTTTATCTCAACCCAAGAGTTCTCGCACTTTTACCTCTCAAATTTTTTACCCCATCCCACCTGGAGAGAGTCAGAGAGTGGCTGTGTGGCACTTAGCTGCTTGCCAGATTTAAACCACAAAAATAATTTTGATTGGAAATCTAAATATGTACTCCAACTATCTTGACCTTCAAAGCATACAGATCAGAATTCAGTGAAAAAAAAAAAATGCTTGTGCTTTACCTGTTCAGATGAGATTAGTGACTGCCTTGAGGGCAATGTGTGCCAAATTCTTGTCCTAGACATTGCTGCCCCATTGAAAGGACTTGTTCACATAGGAGTCAACAAATGCTATCTTGTCTCCGAACGCACAAGGTATCCCAAAAGAAGTTGCTAACAGTATTTATGGGAATAAGGAAGTATTTTTGCTACAGACTCTGGGCTTGGAAAAAAAGGCTGACCAAAGGGACAACACATCTCTTATAAATACATAATAGGGTTATGAGATACCGTCCAAAATGGAGACATAAAGAGTTTTCCAACATAACTTCCAAAATAAAATAAAAAACTTTACACATAAAACTATGTTCAATTTGGAGGAATTTGCATTTATTTATAGTGCAAGTTTTCATGTAAAATAGGGTAAATACCATGTATACTGATTAAAGTGTGCTGGCGATTGCAGTAAGGAGATACTGTTTTAACAACAAGAAAACCTACTAGGTTTTGAGTGTGCCTACAAGCTGAGCTGGGGAGATAACTGGGTTATTTGTGAGTGTTAGCAAAAGATTGTCAGGCTTCGCATGTTAGGAAATAGTTACAGCTGAAAATATTGCTTTTTCTCTGTTGCACTTCTTCAAGCATGGTTCAATTCACATTTTAGCACCAGGGGGACATGAAAATGGAGGAAAGCTAGATATAAAATACTGATACACTTGTATCGGCAGAGTCAGGGTCAGAATTCTTCTGTTGAATTCTGGATTCAAAACCATCAAAGGAGCAAGCACCCTGACTATCTTAAGGGTGTGATAATCCTTTTCTGTCTGTAGTGGTGAGACAACTGATTCCTTTGGCTTCCAAGATGAAGCCATTCACACTTTCAGTGCTGATGAGGGTAGTTTTCTTCTACTCTATAATTGTGTTTGGTTGTTGGCTGCCTTATTGCTAGTTGTTCAGATCATCATTTTACTGAGAGAAATTCAGGCAAAATTCCTTGGGAAGTTTGTGATAGGAAGCAAAGGAGGTGTGCAACTGTGGCATGAGGGAGACATCACCATGTTTGGGTATGTCAGCACTGTGCAAAGGACCATTGCACTTGCAGTTGCACTCCAAGGGTTTTTCCCCTCTGCAGCTTCTGCCCAGCATCGGGCAGAGTGCATAGCAGGTAGAACAGAGCCGTGACAAGATACTTACTTGGTCTACAAGGCAGTATTGTCCTGCACTTTTAGCACTGCCTCTAATGAGTACATGTATCACCACAGCAACATGTCTGTACTGCTTGCAGGTTCAACGTTACTGCAAATCAGGTGTCTCTCCACTTCTTCTGAGGGGCACATGTATGATGTCAGACAATTCCTGAATCATGTATTTCTAGGCTTATATCACTGTGCATTCTGTTTGAAATTATGTAAACTCCTGGAGGTGTATGCAGAATCTAAGATTATGCTACCACAGTGAAAAATTATATGTATGCTGATATTAAGCAATAAATGAGGAATATTGTTTAAACTGACAATTTGGTTAGCAAAACTAAAGCAGCAGATGCTGTAGGAAAGATGTATAGACCCTGTACACTTGCAACAGACACTCACTTCTTATATTAAAATTTACTGAATCATCTGCATGTCTCTATTAAGAAAAAACACATAAATCACTCTAATATCTGCCCCAAAAGTACTGCAGCTGGAAAATTGGCATGCTTGAATGCAGGTCAGTGCTTCCAGCTGCTCAGGTTACCTCAGAGATATCCAACTACTGCCAGATCCTTCATTCCCTACACTGAGGCCAGGAGTGGATTCATTCCCTACAGAAATCAGAGAAGACCTTGGCAAATGTGTGCATCTTGCTTCAAGAATAGCGTTACATATCAAGTAATGCAAACAACGTAAAACCTGATTCAATTACATCTTATTAAATATGTATTTACCAGTTGTCATGTCGGGAGGCCAAAGAGATCTTATTGTGGCTATGTCAGAGCAGTCACTCAGGCTAAGGTGGCTATGATGATATCTGTAGATCCCAGACAGGTACATAGGTAGAGTAGCTAAAAAGTATTTCAGTACAATAGTTTTCTAAAGTGACTAGCAGTAGTGGGGAAGGGGTCTGGCTCCTTTCTGGGGATTCAGTTAAAGAAACATCATAACAAAATGATGTTCCACCCCAGTGTGAACCAGGCTGCTCAAATCTAAACATCTGAAACCACTAGTCACTTTTGAAAATCTTGGTCAATCTTTATTTATTTTTATTTTTATTTTTATTTTTATTTTTATTTTTATTTTATTTACTTTTTATTTTATTTTTAATTTTTTCCCTCCTACACCTGGTGGTGTGCACATAGGTAACTTGCTATTGATGAGATATTTGAACATAAATAGCCATTGAAGTTATAAGAAGACAACATTCTAAATGGAGGAATGCAATGGAAAAAAAAACTAATACCTGCCATGTCAGGTGTAAAGTTGGAAATACTATACAATGATCGCAATTTCTTTGATATATATACACATTAGATAATTTTGTCGCATACTCAATAGAACAGTACGTCATAAAAACTGATCAGGTCACGTTATAGAGCAGGAACAGTAAATATAAATCTGAGCTCAGAAATGGGAATTAAAACATCTAAATTTTGTTCTTATTTGCTGATTTCCCAAAATGAGCTTTTCCAACTGACTCGCATCCATCATTTTAGAGCCACAGAACACAGAAGAGCTTCCATTTGGGGATGAACAAAAGGTTCAACAACCCATAAATATACCCAGGTGTCTGAGAAAATCAGGTTCGAGACCATCTAATGAACCTGAAAGTACACAAGTCCATTGGACCAGATGAGATGCATCCAAGGTCCTGAGGGAAATGGCAGATGAAGTTGCTAAGCCACTATACACCATACTTGAGAAGTCGTGGCAGTCCAGTGAAGTTACCACTGACTGAAAGAGGGGAAGCATAACCCCCATTTTTAAAAAGGGAAAAAAGGAAGACCTGGGGAACTACAGGCCAGTCAGTCTCACCTCTGTGCCCAGCAAGATCACGAAGCAGATCCTCCTTGGAATTATGATGAGGCAGATGGAAAATAAAGAGGTGATTGGTGACAGCAAACATGGCTTCACTAAGGGCAAATCGCACCTGACAAAGTTGATGGCCTTCTACGATGGGGTTACAGCATTAGTGGATAGGGGAAAAGTAACTAATGTCCTCTACTTGGACTTCCGCAGAGCGTTTGACACTGTCTTGCATGACATCCTTGTCTCTAAATTGGAGAGACATGGATTTGATGCAGGGACCACTAGTGGGTAAGAAATTGGCTGGATATTCACACTCAAAGAGTTGCAGTCAATGGCTCAATGTCCAGGAGGAGTCCAGTGATGAGTGGCATTCCTCAGGGGTTGGTACTGGGACTTGCTATGTTTAACATCTTTGTCAGCGACAAGGACAGCAGGATCAAGTGCACCCTCAGCAAATTTGCTGATGACAGCAAGTTGTGTGGTGCAGTTGACATGCTAGAGGAAAGAGATGCGATCCAGAGGGACCTTGACAGGGTTGAGAGATGGGCCCGTGCAAATCTCATGAGGTTCAACAAAGCCAAGTGCAAGGTCCTGTACGTGGGTCAGGGCAATCCCAAGCACAAATACAGGCTGGGCAGAAAATGGATTGAGAAGCAGCCCTGAGGAGAAGGACTTGGGGGTGTTGGTTGATGAGCCAGAAATGTGTGCTTGCAGCTCAGAAAGCCAACCGTATCCTGGGCTGCATCAAAAGAAGTGTGACCAGCAGGTCAAGGGAGGTGATTCTGCCCCTCTACTCTGCTCCCTGGAGACCCCACCTGGAGTGCTATGTTGGGGGCTGATCGTTGGGTCCCCAGCACAAGTAGGGCATGGACCTGTTGGAGCAAGTCCAGAGGAGGGCCACAAGGATGATCAGAGTGCTGGAACATACAAAGACAGGCTGAGACAGTTGGGGTTGTTCAGCCTGGAGAAAAGAAGGCTCAGGAGAGACCTTATAGCAGCCTTCCAGTACTTAAAGGGGGCCTACAAGAAAGCTGGAGAGGGACTCTTTATCAGGGAGTGTAGTGATAGGACAAGGGTAGTGGCTTTAAACTAAAAGAGGGTAAATTTAGATTAGATATAAGGAAGAAATTCTTCACTATGAGGGTAGTGAGGCACTGGAACAGGCTGCCCAGAGAAGCTGCGGGTGCCCCATCACTGAAATTGTTCAAGGCCAGGTTGGATGAGGCTTTGAGCAACCTGATCTGGTGGAAGGTGTCCCTGCCCATTGCAGGGGGGATGGAACTAGGTGATCTTCAAGGTCCCTTCCAACCCAAACCATTCTATGATTCTATGATTCTAACATGAGTTCCCAATTGAGACTGCCAAAATGAAAGCTTAGCCTGAAGATTTCTTTCTCTTCTTACCTCAAAGGTAGGGATAATGATTAATCCATCTGGCAAGGTTGTTTTTTTATGAAATAATTAGTGTTTGAAAGGACTGGTGAATATGAAAAATAAACAATGTAAAATGGTATGTTTCATTATTAAAAGAAAATTGGCAACAGCTCTAGAGCTCTCTGGAAGCTTTAATAGTCATTGTTGAACTCAAGTACATATCCATAGTCAGTCATTATCCTTAAGAGAATGCTAGCTTTAAAGGGAAAAGTACAGATTTTAAACGCTGCTTTACACATTACCATTTCAATAAAAGTTAAGAGGCCTCACTACATAATAAATCCTGAGAACAAGAAAAGTAACAATTGTAATATTAACACTGCTAATGATTATTGATGACAAATGGTAGGAAAGCTTATTATTTCAAGCAATTGTCCATGACTACTTAACCAAATTTTTAGACAAATGTGTTTGGCTCTGCTTGTATCTCTTTCCACTCATGCTGATCTGGCATAAATGTTAACGGAGAGTAAATGTTAAACTCTGTACAAAGAGTCATGGAAACTGAATGTGAAGGGCCTAATTCTCTCATGATGCAACTGTGGAATTATGCCAATGCAGAAATTTGGCTCTGCACACGTGCACACACAAGCAATTGGCTGCCAGTTTTTGTGCATACAGCCAAATGCAGAACAGAAACAATAAGATGTAACTTAGCTAGGCTCATACAAGTAACCAACACATTCTGATTACAAAAAGCAAATAGTCACATAGATGCATAATTAATACAGTGTAAAATTCAGTCACATTCCAAAAATACTTTTGTGAAACAAAGACATTAAAGAAATCTAAATTTGTCAGATTAATTTTTCATTGTGCAGTAGTCCTTCATGTGTAGTGGTGGGATTAGCAATAAAGCAAGGAGAGCCACAGTATACAACAGCAATGCAGAACAGTTCTTCAGCAAAACATGCAAAAATAATGGTAAGGTAAACAAAGAGAACAATGGAAAAGCAGGGCGCCATTGAAGATGTAAGCAGAGCTTAGTCCAAATACAGCAGAACCTGGAAAGCAGGGACATCTTATGAAACCAAAATGTAGCTGAGAATATGATGCAGCTGTTGAAATCTATTTTCATGGAGAATTTTAATATATTTTTTAAAGCAGGAATAAAAGGTATTTCAAGCATACCCTGGACTCGTGCAGGATTCTGTTAGTCTCTGTCACAGCTGGAGAACTATTGGGAAAGAAACTATTAAAAATCCAACAGGGCAGCATGCTAGGCTTCCAAATAAATTTGAGTTATGCTACTCACAAAAAGTGAAACAGCTGTACAACAGAGACTTGGTCATTCCTCTTGTGTCACAGTTGGGAATCCATGGATGCATTAAGGTGCCTTGAGAGGGTTAATGTGTGTTTGCACTTTGGTCCTAGGTGTTCTGCCTTTTCTGTTTCTGATTAGTGGACTGGTGTTGGATGAGTCATTGAGCCTATGTTGATGGTATTAATACATCAGAGGTACAAGGCTGAAACACTCTGCAGCAATTTGGGGTTCAGATATGCCTTTGTTACTCTTTAGTTACCTAAATTTGTCTCCTGCGGGTGACCTCCTTTGTTTACACAGACAACCACTTCACAGTATTACCATCAGCAAGGTGAATTAGCTTGCCTGTTTGAAATTTATACATACAAAGAGATCCCATTTATCTTCGAAAGCCATAGAAGAAGGAATCTTTCAAGAATATGTTCCTTGTGGAAGACCACTTCCTGGCACTTGATGTCTGTGAGACTCCTCTTCTCATTTCCTTCTCTTCTTTCATCCTCCCTTGTATTTTCTAGAACAGGATGCTGTCTAGTTTTACACATGTATTATTTCATCAAGTTAACATCAATGTTGGAGCAGAATGCCACAGTGGAGATTATGCTGTTTTATTGTATTTTACAGTTTAGTCAATTCTGAACAGAAAAGATAATAAATTAGCAACGTTATACTGTACCAGCTAGAGCTGTCTGAGATTGAGCAGACACACAGAATCATTTCCTGGAGCAACTCAGTCATACAAAGCTAAGCAGCCTTTGGTCACTGCCGTGTATTCTGTTTTTCCCAAAAGAATTTTTCCCAACATTTTTTAGCCAAAAAATTGTTTTTCCCAAATCCCCCCATTAATGCCTAATGCAGTGGAGCCAAGGCTTACTGTGTTCTTTCCTTCCTGCATGGTAGCTGTATTCCTCCAGGAGCAAAGAAAACAATCTCTTCTGACCTCTTTGCATTGTACTCATTTAAGAAGAAATACAATTCATTTTTCTGTATTACACTTTCAGATTACCTTATCATCTGATCATCTACCAAAGATATTTCTGTTCTACAAGATCAATAGGAAGGTTTTGGAAGTTTTACTTCCTGAAGTGACTTTCAGTTATCCTTCTCTTGTCAAATTGCACATTACTCGCCAGTGATAATCGGCTATATTGTTGCTCAACATGTATAACAAGAGAAGGGAGTGATAAGTAATGATGAATTTGCATCAGTTTGATAGACCACACTGAATTCCTTAGGCTTAGTGAACAATAAGCTCTTTTTCAGCCAGTGTCATATATCTAAAAGCAGAAAATGAAATCTTCCTTTAAAGAATGTCAGCTATTGCCTATAGTCAAGAGACTTTTAAACCAAAGCTTTTGTTATAAAGCAAATGTGAACTTCCATGGTGAGATAGTGTTACTTCCGAAAATGAAATTACTGAGGTTATTATTAGAAACATTTATGCAGCTATTAAATGTTTGAGTAATCTGAAGGTTTGTTTCAAAACAGAGAAATTAGAACAAAATGCAGAAATTATGAATAAATTCAGAATAAATGTGGCTCAAAATTCAACAGAGCTTGGCAAAAAATTACAGAACTGAAATAAGACATGACTTCAAGGGTAAAAATTAAACAAACAAATCTATTCTATTTGCCCCTCAAAAAAGTTTATCTCAAAAGAGGTTTTAGAGTAAGAGAGAGTTCTTTCATATGAAATAAAAAGGCAAAATAAGAGCAGATTTTCACACATACATACAATCAAACTGAGTAGAAAGACACATATTTTTCCACCTTGAAGATAATTAAATTCTGGCATAATCTATCAAAGATGTGATGGAATCCTTAACACTTTAAATCAGAACTATGCAGTCCTTGCTAAAAATATTTTTTTTCTCAAGTAATAGACATGTTTCAAAATTTATTCAGTAAAGTTCTCCATCTGATATTGTACTAAAAATGAGACTCACTTCATTAATGATCTTTTCAGGCCTTTATGTTTATAAATATTAGGTATAAATTACTTTACATTTACTGTGTACTAACCGATATGATATAACAGATTCTGACAAATAACCATGTAAAGCATTCATTTATAAATTTAGTAGTATTACCTTATATATATAAATGTACAAGCAGTTAGTAAGATATTTCAGATGTGGTAAAAGTACATCAATTTAACAATCCCTTATCACATTCTGTATAGGGTCATGCTATAGAAATTAACTGTTTCAAGGAACAGCTATTTGAATTACCTTGGACATTGACATACATCTAGTATTCATTAAAATACATCCTTCCAACATATTTTGAAGCATGTTTTCTGAAGTATTCGGTGAATTATACTGGTAACTCTCCTGATCTTTCAAGACTGTTTAGTTCTTAGAAGTTAATTATTCTTGCAATCATAAAGAGTCCTTTAGTCCTGTATTTCCAAAATTCCCTCTTAGCTTTCATAGCTCTTCATAAGGTATTGAAATGATCAGTACATCTTCAATTTACAAGCTTGAAATAATACATCTGTTATAGTTGTGATAGCATAAAGATACAGGCAAGACAGAATTTGACCAGGGAGTCTGTATCTCCTTCAGACCATTGATATTTTTAGAAAAAAATAAAATAAAATAAAATAAAATAAAATAAAATAAAATAAAATAAAATAAACATGGGGATGTACATTATAACTCCAGTTAGACAATGAAATATAGGGCATGGTTTGGTTGCTTAAATAGGTGTTTGGTGCCATTTGAAACACCCTTAGACTTGCCATGAGATCTCTAGTAGTTGTACCAGAAAAAAGATATGCAGGATATAGCCCTTTAGGTCCTGTGTCATACATGCCAGGCCCATGTAGATGTCTCATACAACCCAGCATGTTTCAAATGGCACTGAATGTTTATGTTAAGGCAGCTGAACTGAAATGATAGTAAAGAAAAACAAGGCATGCATTCAATATCTCAGTTTCTTCCAAACATTCAAGAATTATAACCATAAGACATTGGTCAGACTCCTCCAGGGTGCCATGAGATGGGCTTCTTTTGAAAAATGGAGTCTGCCTAGAGTGTCTCCAAATACTTTGTTTCTTCCTTACCTGGTCATACAATTGAAAATGTTACCTTTTATATATATATATAAGACCACACAAAGATGACAAAACAAAAACAAAACAAAACAAAAAAAACTCCCCACTTCTCTCTTCTGCCAGACTTTAAGATATCTGTTGCTAGATTCTTCTGGACTCACCAGCCCTCAGAGAATTCCCTGTCAGAAGGTTCCCAAATGAGCATCATTAGGAGATCAAAGTTTTTCAGCAGTTGATCTGTTGCTTAGTTACCAACTCCCTGGAGTTATGACTTTGGAGTTATAACTGCTTTGTCCTGAACAGGAGTCAACATTCTGTCCAAAGGGGCTTCCACCTGGAAAGAGGATCATCAATGTTTATCCCTCTGATCACCCTCCTTTGAAACTGCAACAAGGAAAAACACTCCAAAAAAAAAAAAAAAAAAGTGAAAATATAATAGAGAGGGACACCAGTCCCACATACAAAATGCATTTTACAGACTTAACACATGAACTCATGGAGTATCTCCAGTATCAAACAGAAATTGAAAGTTCTGCACAGACAGGTTCCCAAACTGTCATATCACATTTGGATATGAAAATTATAATTCAGCCTCCCAAAGCTCTAACTGTGAAGGACAGCCAAGTCAAAGGTTCTGGCAAAGTCTTATCTAAAATTTAATAGAGAGCTGTTTAATTTAAATTGTTAACATTAAAAATATCTGGATGACACCCAGGACATTATAAAGCTATGATTTTCCAAATATTCATCACTTTGTACATCCTTTAAAACCATCTTTCCCATACAAATAATTAAGCATTTCATTTTTTTAAAATGTCTTGGGAATTAGCTTTAAGTCAATTCTCTGTTCCAAATTCTGAATGCAAATATGAAAAGAAAGTACCGAGTACAAAGGCCCCATATAGTTTTTCCACAGAAAGGTTGGAGAGGACAAAGGGCTTTTGGTGTCAATATCACATTTATTTCCTACTCAATCTTCACCTTGCAGGAAGTGATACATTTTATTACTTTTAATAATGAAAACCTATTATTTCTGCAAGCAATTCTTGACTGATAGCAAATCCCCTACATAGTTTGAGTACATTTGATATCTGGGCATTTATCATCCTTTTAAGAATGAAATAAATTAAATTTAAAATAAAGTATAATATCTCTGTCCAGTTTTATTTCTCAAAAGAATGATCCTCTAATTCATTAGGAAAATCACCAAGAAAACAAACGCACCTTTGTACCCATATATACATGGACCATAACAGACTATATAATAAATTTGTGTTATGGATCTACACTTGGGCCATAAAAGAAAAAAACATACCAAATATTGTACACAGACACAGATATACATATATAGGGACATACACGTACTCATTCATTTATACGTATGTATACATACACATACATATATCCATGTATATACCATGAATACATTAGTGTATATGTATACATAATATACATATAATGCTACGTATTCTAGCATTACAGACTTGTCTATGTCCTAAAAGAGTAATTCTCAATAAATAAATAAATAAATAAATAAAAACATCAGTTTCTCCCTTCCTTTTTTTTTTTTTTTCTCAAAACCTGACCACAGCAAAAGAATTGTTATTTTTCTAATCCTTCACACAATACCAGAGATTTCCAAAAGCATGTAACTCTGGACAATTTACCATAATATTGCAAATCCTAGATAGTTGTTTAAAAAAAAAGGAAAAAAGGCAGAAACATTTATTGAAGTTCAGAAGTCATAAGAGGCCTTTTTCTGCAGTCCTGGGATGCATTTGGCTCATATGCTTTCCTACTTAAGAAAGAGAGTCTCCTCACAGAAACAATAACCTCATTTGCAGGGCTGAATAAAGGGATATGCCTGAACTATGCGTCAGAGGCTTAGAGTGAAACTAGCAAAAGAACTATAATAAAATATCGAAATAACACTAAAATTTATTCATAAGAAATCTGTCATGTGACAAATCTATTAAAAATGGCAGTTTTATCTCGAGATCAGTCAACGTGTGATGAAGCTATCTGTCTCTCTTTACACTCATCTCTGCCAAGAGTTCAACAGGCTGCAGTTGTATGGCCTCAGACTTCATTGCAAGAAATGAACATTTACTTGACTAAAGACAAGGTTTTATCAGAGAGGAGAAGATGATGCATTACACGGCTCCACATTCAGCAATCAGTGTCTTCTGAAAGCCTCTCTAATCGATGGCACTTCAGTGGAGAAATGTGAAATGTTAATAGACTCCCATTTGCAGTTTCACTCATAGCTAAACCTCTGTTTGACAGTAGATAATTTAGGTATGGGGCCAGTCAGCAACAGCTAGACTTGCCAAGCCTGATGCTCGGCCTTAATCTGTTGCCACGGGTAGATAGCTGCACGTCCTGTGGATCGCGGACCTTCAGAGAACTCAGTGGCGCAGGATATCATTTGCAGAGGGAGCTTGACTGGCGGAGCATATTCATGGACTGCTGTGGAGCCACTCCTCAGCAGGAGGGAGGGATTTTCCATCCCAGAACAAAGCGCCTGGTTGCAGAGCCGAGATGACGCCACGACAGTGTGGCCATGATGGGCTTCGGCAAGCCGCCAAGGCCACATTCTCATGCAGATTTGGGGCTGTCAGTGTGCAATGAACCTGAAATCGGTACAAGGAGAGCAAATGTGGGCCCCTTTTCGGAACAACTAGCATCATCCATTCAACTGTTTGGAGAAATTAACTCTGAACTTTGATCATATTTCGTAGTGAAGAAAAAACTGATTAACAGTCCCCTCTGCTGGGGTAAAAACCAAAAAGGTCTGATACAGCCTCAGAAGACAGCACAATCCATGCCACACACTCTTGTACATACATGTTACTTGTGTAAAGGCTTTCTGTGAAAGCACACCTGCACATTTCAAAACTATTTTATCTGCTTTGTTGAGAAGGGAATTTTTAACAAGTGCCTCTAGTAGAAACAGAGTACTGCAAGGAGATGATTCAGCCAAAGGTGATCTAGGGATGAGACAGTGAATCCCACATTCCCACCATGGTTTTGATAAATTGGAAGTGCCATCCCTTGGGGAAGAGCTGGAAGCAGAAACACAGTGTTTCAGATAAAGACCTCCACAACACCAGTGGTACGTGTGTTATAGTGCATCCCCACGCTCAAATCTGGCAATCTTTACACAAATTGTTGGAGTAACTCTGCAAGGTTTGAGCTGATGAAGATTCCAGAAATAGAAAGGCGTATTACAGGGAGAAAAATCCCATCTTGAATATAATTTTGTAGCAGACTCTTCTGCACAGTATTTTCAAAACCTGCACAATTGGATATGGTTCATGGAGCTGGACATGGTTCATTACACAAGTGTTCATAATGGCCTCCTGTTACATCTGCTGAAAGTAAAATGCTTTGATCTTGCATCCAGGAGCAGATTTTGAGACTGCCTACAATATCATGCATGCTGATGGTAATTTACCCTTAATTTTCCCATTCAGTTTGCACTGCAAAACAGCAGGGCAGTTGGCTTAATTCTAAATGCTGTAGTGTCAAAAGAATCAGCAGGAGCCACTGCCAACATTCATGTGAAATTCTTCTCCCCAGATTTGAAACAGAAAGATCATATATTTCTTTATTAATATTCCATAGCTAAGCAGATAGTCACCTATCCTATCAGCTTCCATGAGACTCCCAGACATTTATTAAAAACAATTGACTGGTTTATTCATCTTCAGCACTCAACTGTATATGCCTATATCTGCTAACTCAAATTACATATTAATTGAACACTATATTAATTCGTTATAACTTACATAAGTATATTGCTAATATTTATTGACAAGACACTTCATTTTTTTGCTTTTAATGAAGCTGCTGATGTACGACCAATGTTTCATTGTTTTGGGTTGTTTTGTTGTTGTTTTGTATTTTGTTTTGTTTCTTTTAAGAGTATAAATTTGGTTTGCTGGAAACAAACCATTTGTTTCCAAATACCTACGATGGTCTAGAATCAGAAAACCCAGGAGGGTTTTGTTGTCGTTGCTATTATAAAGCAGACTTTTTCATGCACCTGGTGTATTGCATGTTCAAAATAGGAAACAAATTAAGCGTTGGTCCAAAAGGTCTCAAGACACAGTGAATCTGATTTAATAAATTTCTTCAATAAACAAATGTGGTAAAAAAAAAAAAAAAAAAAGTATTAATTGATCCAGAAGACTTTTCTGCTTGGGAACTGACATTCCCAAGGAGTAATATTAACTGTAAATAAATGGCACTTTTATTGTTTGCTTCATCACAATGAGGATGTCACACTCTTTTCATGGCATCCGAACCATATTTCAAACTTCAGCTCAGCCACAGGCTGCTGCTTCTGCTCCACAGCAACAGATTCTCTCAACAATTCCTGTTTGCAGAGGGGATTCAGCTACATATTTTCTCCTCTCTTCTCACTGGGATGAACTGTGAATGATTTATGCATACAGAAATGTGACAGCCACTTAAAAATATATACAAAAAAACCGACCTCAACAGTAAATTATTAGCCAGACCCTGCTCCAGAGCAAAGGGTAGGTGGCATAGTTTTACTAAATGAGTCAAAGTATATTCTGTAAAATATATCTTTGAAGTGGCAAGTACTGCAACATATAAACCTAAAGCATTCTTTTGAATTTTTCATGATGGTTTGATGAAAAATAAATTGAAATAGAAAGAATAACAAAATCCTTTAAAAAAGCCCTTCAGGTATTTTTTTCACTGGATTGTCTTGTTTTCCTATGCAACCCTTAAGTAAAAATCTGAACAGTCGAAGACCTGTTTTTTTGTTTGTTTGTTTTTTTGAGGATAACACTGCTTTTCATAAATTGATTCTTAGACTACCAATTATACCCTTCTATTTTATGTCTACACATTGTGTCTTCTTATTGACATAAAAAAAAAAAAAAAGACTACCAACATTAATGTATCAAATTTTAATGAGGTAAAAAATCTGTCTAATGACACACATCATTACTCCTGTGACGCATTGCACAAACACAAAAAGTGAACATTTAAGTATGTTTAAAAATGAAATCCAGGATTTGGGAAAGATCGCTCAGCACATGACCAATGTCATTCATTTCAGTACTGCTGGAAGGTATTCACAAACTAAAATGATGGATAGAAGCTATGAACTTGTGATAGCAACATAGCAGGTGCCCAGATCTTACTTTTAAATGCTTTTAAATTCCCCCTGAGGTTATGAGCTCTTAGGGTATCAACAGATGTTTTTGGATGCATCTCACTTCATGTAGGTATCTAAAAGTTAGTACTCTGCATATAATCTAGTTGTCCAAGGACCTCTTCATCAAATTCCTCCTTTCTTGGGAATAAAGCTACATTTCCAAAAGGCAATTGATCTCATGCAAAGATAGATGTTTAAGACAGGTGAGATGCCTTGTCATCTCTAAATGTCTTTCCACAGGCTGGAAAGGGTGGATAGCTTAAACTTCAGGTGTTTATTTTTCAACATTTAAAGTGAGATGAATTCTTCTGTCACAGAATATGCACTACTACTTAAAAAGTCCTTAGGCGTGAGCTTAGGTAATACCATTGCAAATATATAATTACAGTGGAATGGAATACTTTGACCTTAAGGGGATTCTTACCAAAATATTATTCTTTTCCAACCCAAAATGTTTTGCAGAACTATATCAGGTTTCTACTTCTGACTAATTATGTAGTTGCTATTATATGTTACATAAGTATATAGACAGTCCTTCACCAGTGGCTGATTTTCAAAGGACCACCTCTCCTGTAGCTCAGTCGAGGTCTGATCCTTCCCAGACTAACTAAGATAATAAAACAATACCTCCAGAGACCTGAATCACTGTCTAGAAATGTCACATCTTTTCATTGGCTATTAAGTAAGGTGGATAAGGCACAAGCTGGGGGTCATCCAGGCTCCTAATTGGGTTTAGTGGAATGTTTGAACTTGGATGGAGTGGGTCCCAGCCAGTGTCCTGCCTCAGGAATCAGACAAGGAAAATAAATAAAAGCCAGCTACTGCAGTATATAAGATAGTAATGTTGTTAAATGAGACCTCCATAAACCAGGCCTTTAAAAAATGATGTTATCACTTAACTACAGTGCAAGTTATGAAAATTCAATTACATTCCTGTCACTGTCTTGAATTTTGCTTAAAAAAGCCCACTGCTGTTTTCACTTGCCTGAGTTGTGTACATGTTATGCAACTGTACTCCACAGAGAATGTGAATCTATGACAGCTCTCACTATGAGACCTGAACTCTAACAAAAAAATCTTAGCTGGGAGATCAGTAGTGTTAAGTCAGGATAATTTCCTAAATGCATGCAATGTGTGACCCTGCAGATGTGATGTGCTGATATCAGTGCTGATGAGGTCAGCGTTAAGCCTATCTGCTTGAGAATAAGATTGATGGAGTTAGAACCTGTACCTGTTTTTGGCAGCTGTGAAAGTCAGGTTGCCAGTTTTACAGAGAAATGAAAGGTAGTATGGAATCAAAATCATTTCAGACACACTGAGGTTACAGGAAACATGATTATAAAAACATAAAACAATGAGAAGAGCAATCAGCTGCAGGTACAATTCTTGAAAATGCTTCTAACACACCTATTAACACTAAATATCATGTTTTCTGCTACATCTAGCCTATTAATAAAGATAAATTTATGTTAATATGCAGAAAAGTAATATAATTCAAAGTGTTTCTGTGACTTCTGATAGAAAAAAAAAATAGTGTAGTTTTGCAATTTTGCAACTTAAATGCTGTAGCATTGTGGTATAAAATTCACAGACACAACCTGAACAGTGGATGATATTTAATAACCTGGTTTTACTGTATAAAACACAACACTCAGTGTAAGTGATAATAATCAACCTACTTTTTAAGTAGTTATTTCAATTTTAGTTGGCAAGTTCCCACTAATGTTCTAGTTCTACTCTGTCACTTTATTTTGGCTGGATCACTAGGTAATGTTTGAGGTTTTGGAAAGGTTACAGTTAAACAAGTTATAGCTGATCCTTTTAATAAGCTAAACTAGATGGAAGAAGCTTGTTGCTTCATTTCCATATGTCTGCTGAATTTCTCCCTGCAGAAACATAATGACATTGATAAAGACTTTTCTTTCCATTTTGTTTCAAACTTTAAAACACACGTGTATTTAACCAAGCACTAACCATATTTCAAAAGGCCTGAAGATGTTCAATTTCTCATTATTACCACCACTATTTACTGGTCATAATAATGTGTTGTGTTTTTATAGGCTAGTTAGAAGAACACAGCTATAAAAATTCATTATACTTATGAGCAGTGTCATATTTGTAAGGTTTAGTCATCTGGATGATTAGACAAGACAAAAGGAGCTCAGCGTGTAATTTATACTCCTGGGTATATGTTCAGATGATGAACTCTTAGACTGGATTATCTTGATTTCTCATTCAGAATTCTCCATACTACTTTCTGAACACTTAGAGGAAAACGGGAGGCAAAGATGTCTTGCCTGAACCTGATAAATAGAAAGGTTAGTATTTTCTAGTGTCTGGATTTATTTTTTTAAAGAAAAGAATACCAAGATTTTCAGGAGTAACTAATTGTTTTGGATGCCCAGTAAAATCTTTACTTAATAACGATGACACACTGGCTGATTAGTTTCAGTTCTTTGACTTGTCAGGATTTTAATCCATATTCAAATTGTGCTGGAATAACTCGGGGAAATTAAATCATTTTCAATGCTAAAACAAGAGGATGAAATTCAAATCCACCATTTTCTTCAACACCATTCCAAAGTGCTGTAACTGTAATTCTGAATGTCGTAGCATTTGTTTTTCAACAAGTAGAAAGTCCATGCACCTTGCATATGTCCATATGCAAAACAAGATTTGAGCATTAAAATACATTATTTGTATATTCGGCTTTATTTTTTTTTTTTCTAGCCAGAACTTGTCTCAAATTTACATCTTTTACAGTATTATAAAACCGAGCACACAAGTAAATAGAAAACTGGAAGCATGCCTCTTTATTTTTTTTTTCCTTTGTCATTGGTAGGACACTGTCCTACTTTGCCAAGTTTCTGAAATGAACCTTGTCCTGCTGGTTCACTGCATGTTCCCAAATGAATAGAGTTACAGGATAAAAATGGAATTCCTGAATATGCCACAATGCTAAAGAATACATCTCCTTTTTAAGTTCTTGTAATGAATTTTCTAAAAATAAAAGACAATGAACACAATTTTCTGAACAGTGAGAGATTTGTATCAGATCTACAATTTGAGCTATTGTAGGTTTTTGTCACATTTTTCTGAGGTTTGTTACTTTTTAAACTGATTTGCATGTAGCATGAAAGTTACCCAGCTGTTCAGATGAATACATTACTTTTGGCTTTCAAACACACAAAAAAATAGAAGCAAGACTATACTCTGTGTGTGTGTGTAGGGAAGGAAAGGGGGAATAGACTTAATTATATATTATGCTTCACATATAAAAGAATGATATACATACAAGGAAAACAAAAATAAATTTTAAAAATAAAAAAAAAAATAGATATGCCATATAAATGAGTAGTAAATGCTTTTCTGCACTGCGAAATTTTGGTAAAGATTAATAAGACCAGGGAAATGGGAGAGGACACTCTAGGAAAGGAAGAAAGCTTCAACAAAGAAGACAGAAGGTGAACATGAAGGTCTTCTAACATGTATCGAACAGTGCTTACTGTCTAACACCAAGCTAGAAAACAAAAATAACATCATACAGTACTACCTGTTGCATTGTTTCTCTAAAATTTCCAAATAATTTTGCTATTCTGTTCCCAGAATTTATGAACTACTAGTTCTGCATTCTAAAAACCTCTTGAGAAATAGCTTGTTTATAAAATTCAGATGGAGTAAAGTTTAGATTGTAACTGTTTTTCTAGCTGGCATCAAAGCCTCATATAAACCTGTACAGGTCCTACCAAGTGTCAAGGTCTTGTTTAAAACAGACTCCTTCGGACAGTATTCACAGAATCATAGCATCACAGAATCATTTAGGTTGGAAGAGACCTCCAAGATCACCTAGTCCAACCTATGACCTAACACTAACAAGTCCTCCACTAAACCATATCACTAAGCTCTACATCTAAATGTCTTTTGAATACCTCCCTTTTGATGGCCTCCAGGCTTCTCTCAGCAATTTCATCACTGCCAGCCTGAACTATCAGTAGAGGATCAGAGGGGCAAACCAGTTTGGAAGGCTCGCACCTCACACACGGGGAGTCTCTGCCACCCTCCAATGGCAGCAACAGGCTCAGGCACTCCCTGCAGTCAGAGACCTGAACAGCCGCATTTTTGAGCAGGCAGCATTGTATCACACAACCACAGAATAGGTGAGCCACTGCAGATCATGTAGTTCAAACCCTGCTTAAAGGTTGCTCAGGGCCATGTCTAGTTGGATTTTGAGTATCTACAAGGTTGGAGACTCCAAAACCTCTCTGGGCAACCTCTCAGTTGAAAAAAAAAAAAAAAAAAGTCTACAGGGAATTTCCTTTATTTCATTTTATGTCTATTGCTTCTTGTCTTGTCATTGGCCACTGCTGAGAAGAGTGTGGCTCTGTCTTCTTTACTCCCCCCAGTCAGGTATTATATTGACACATCGATAAGACCCCCCTAAGCCTTTTCTTCTCCAAGCTGAACAGCACCAGCTCTCTCAGCCTTGGTTTGTATGACAGATGCTCCAGTCCCTTAATCAATGTTGTTGCCTTTTGCTGGACTTGCTCCAACATGTCCATGTCTTTCTTGCACAGGACAGCCCAGAACCACATCCAGAACTCCATATGTGCCTCACCAAAAGCTGAGCAGAGGGGAACAATCATTTCCCTTGGTCTGCTGTTAAGATTCCTCTTAAAGAAGTCCATGAGGCTGCTGACCTTCTTTGCTGCAAGGGTACATGGCTAGGTCTTGGTCAATTTAGTGTCCAGTATCACCCCTTGTCCTGTTCTGCAAAGCTGCTTTCCAGCCAGATGGCCCCCAGCTTCTAGTTGTGTATGGGACTATCCCTCTTCAGGGGCAGGACTTTGCATTTCCCCTTGTTGACTTCATGAAGTTCCTGTTGGCCCATTTCTCCAACCTGCTCAGGTCCCACTGAGTGGAGGTACACCCATCTGATGTACCAGCCACTCCTCCCAGTTGTATATTATCTGCAAACTTGTTGAGGGTACATTCTCTCCCATCATCCAAGTCTCTCCTTAAGATGCTGAACAGCATTTGCCCACTGTGGACCCTTGGAGCACACCATTAACCTCCAGCTGGGTGTTGTGCCACTGACTGTAAAACTTTGAGCCTGCCAGTTCAGGCAATTTTCAATGCATCTCACTGTCCACTTATCTAGTCTGTACTTCATCAGTTTGTCTGTGAGAATATTATGGGAGGCAATGTTGAAAGCATTGCTAAAATCAAGATAAACAATATCAGATACTCTCGCTCTGTCCACAGAGCTAGTCACTTCATCAAAGAGGGCTGTTAATCTGGTCAAGCATATTTACCCTTCAAAAATTCATACAGACTACTCCCAGTTTCCTTCTTGTGCTTCATATTTTTGGCAATAGCTTCCAGGAATACTTCCTCTATCACCTTCCCAGGGATTTAAGTGAGGCTGACTAGCCTGCAGTTCCCTTCAAACCAACCTTTCAAAGATAATCCACTGTGACCTTGCAATGACAATGGCTAACTTCCTCATTGCTCGTGGGTGCATCCCATCAGATCCCATGGATTCGTATATGTCCAGTTTATTTAAGTGTTCCCTGAACTAATCCTCCTCCAGTGAGGGTAAGTCTTCCTTGCTCTAGACTTTCCCACTGGTATCAGGGGCCTGAGAGTGCTGAAGGCAAGACTAAGGTGAAAAAGGTGTTAAGTACCTTGTTCTTCTCAGTGTACTTTTAGTATAAGTATGAAATACTTTCTATGGAACCTAGACAGGTTGCTTTCAAATTCTACCAGGTTTCTACTGTCAATTCCCATCTGACCATCCTTCTCCTACCCCCATGAGAAAGGGCTGGTTTTCTTCTCTGATATTATGGAAGAATTAATTCTGCGGTAGATTCAAACCTCAGCAGACCAGATACAACTTTTGTATGATTGTCTCTCTTTGCTTTTCTTGGTCACTAATAATACTCTTTCAGTAAGCCCGGGTGTAGTACTTAGTATAAGATACCATAAATCCTTTAGAGAAAGAATAAGTAATGAGTATGAGCATCAATTTACCATATGAGTCACTATTACACGCAGCTTCGATATATTTGCTTTTGTTAGGCTAAGCAGAAATTACAGCAGACTCAGGGCCTTCCAAGGGCAAAAGATTAGAATTAGTCTGAGTAGCCAACATAGTTATTCCCTTATTCAGACTCTGACAAAATCTTAAAATCATAGTCAGTTACCTTACCTGTAGTAAGATGAGGCACAGGTTCCCATCTACAGATGTCTGAATCCTTATTAAACTTCATTGCTCAACTTCAGTAAAATAATAACCCTAACAGAATAACCCTGATAGAGTTTCTTTTAATTTTACTTTTGATATTACATATCTATGTTTCACATCTGATAGCAGTTTGTAATTTCATTCTGTATCTACACAATCAGCATTTTTGGTTTACATACATTGTCTCATTGCCATGACTTGCCATGTATATCTGTTCTGCACAGTTTGTCATTTAGTTTTTGTAATGCATGTTTTAGCTGTTAAAGTACAATTTTTTCATCTGTGATCGTGAAAGATTTGGGCTTCTTCCACTCTTTATGGTGGGTACCTTGAATTATTGTGATTTGTCAACTCATATCTGAGGAAGTCAAGGTGAACAGTGCATAACCCAGATTTGTCAACAGGACTTTTTGTTTTCTAACACTTACTTAGTTAGGGTATAAAGCTTCATTTGGAACTTCATGCATGAGGTTTCAGCTTCACATGTGGTAAGCTTAACAGAAGAAGCAGCTGTCAATAGTTGTGTCAGTGAGTTATTTGAGCCTTTGACCTCAGAATATTTGCCCCCAAAACCTCGAGAGGAAGAAATTTAATGTAAAAATAAAAATGGGCAAGAAAAAGTTTTTCCAGACTGTGATTACAGAAGTTTCCCTTTTTCTCACTGGGACAAAGATGACCTTTTGAAGTTTTCAATGAAGTAACAGCCACAAATCCAAAATAAACAATGCTGCAATAGCAACATACTCAACTGTAATATTATGCCTTGTTGGCAGCTGAATTTGAAAACTCATGTCCTGCAAACCACCGTAGTGATTTTATCATCAAATAGCAGGTTATTTTAGAAAGCCTAAAAGAAGAAGACAGAAGGATAGTGGGAATGGGAAGGAGCAATTGGACAAGAATGACCATTTTGTATAGATTCCCAAACTGCAAATAAGGGTAGGTATTCTAGAAAGAGAACTCAGAGTGGTAACAAAGTCATCTGTGTTATCAATAATTGAGTGTGGTTTCTCTGATTATGGCTGAATGTTCTGAGCAATCCCCAGTTCTCCAGCCAGGGGATCAAGAAAAGGATGCTGTGGTTCCCTGCATACTGAGAGAACCTGGGTTGTAGAGGAAATTAATATGTGAGGGGGAAAAAAAAAAAAAAAAAAAAAAACAAAACAAAAAAAACAAAAAACAAAAAACAAAAAACATTGGGATGGTGTATAAATAGGTGTAATTATAAAAATTGCATTACAGATACATCTTGATTTAAAAAAAAAAAAGAAAAGAAAAGACAAGAATTTGGAATTAGTAAATCAACTATTACAGTTGAGGGGAGAATGAAAGAATCATCATGCCATACTTGATCTAAAACCTGAAATTAAGTTCCTAGTATGATGGGGGTGGGGGCGGGGGTATGGTGGGGAGGGGACTGCGGAATAGGAGGTCTCATGAGAAAACATTAGGGAGACCAGAGGCTATTCTAATATTCTATCCCTGTCCAGAAGAAAGAGAAGAACCAGGTGCACCCATATAAAAAAAAATATATATATATGTAGTTTTAGAAGGCTCCCCAATTCAAATGATGTTTCAATTTACATTAGTATAATTAAACCTCAAATAAGATGAGATAAGAAAGAAAAAAATAATTTTAGACAAAGCAATAGAAAGAATTTCAATAACTCACTAAGGCCAAACTGAAAAAGATGAGGGTATAGACCCTTTATGAGGTACATACTATCCCCCATGGAAGCATTACCCAAAATTATAATTGTTGTGTTTATCTTTGCTTTTTCAAATTTATTTTAACATTATGTAATCAAGAACATCATATTTTATTTTGCTAGAATAAATGTGTATCATATTCATCACTAACTTTGCCTGGTAACGAGCACTTACAGGGAGATCTGACAGGAACTGAGTATTTTGTTCCTAATGGTGAGACAAATACGTGGAGCTATGTTCAGACATAGCCTTCCCAGTGGCCCCTCAACCCAAAACGTCATTTGATAATCTCAGGATTCAGGCCACATTTTCTTAGTGTGTTTCACAGCAAGTGAGCCTGAGGACCAGTAATGCCTCAGGTAATGCCTAGCACAGGTAGTGCTAGGCTGCTAGACAGAAATTCTTCTGACAGACTTAACCATTACCTATACTGCAAACTGCAGCTAGTGAACAAATAGCTTTTGTGTTCAGGAATGCCTATAAGCACCTCTGCAGTGAAAAAAGTAGAAGGCAGGAAAAAAATATAAAAAAACACAAAAAGATGAGAAGCAGCAGGACAGGAAGAATGAAAACTCACAGGGCACTGAAATCCATACTCAAATACCTGGAATTTACCAGATAAATACTATGAAGAAACTAATATTGGGAAGACTGAAGAACTGAGGGGGTCTTGACTTTTTCCATTTATCTGTGATTGTCTCTTTATGGTAAAGGAAAGAGCTGAGACAGTCTGGGGTTTATTAAAATCTTCATTCAATTTTCCTTTGTTAATTAAGAAAAATCAAGGAAGAGATATACAGGCTCTATTTGATTAGAAGTATTTATGCAACTTTGTGTCCTGACAGATTGCATTTCAAAGTCATCCACAAAGTCACAAGTGCTTTAAAGTAGCTCTCTTCTGATCTTTTAGATTCAATTATTCAGACATTTTTTTCTGGTTATGCTAACATCACATCACATGCAGAGTCTGTCTCATACAGAGTCTGTCTCATATTTGTCCAACACAGTTTATAAGACAAGGCTTTAACCCGGGACACTTAAGCAGTTGTGCTGTGCTTTTATGCAGCAGCCAGACACTCAGGCTGTCATCTTCATTAGCATCAATTCTCTTGTGTTCCTGAATCTCAACATCTCTTTCAGCAGTATGTGCACCTCCCAGTGTCCTCCACAGATGAACAACTTTCCATTAGATAAACAGGCAGATTAGTGCTTTCAGGACTAGATCCTACTCAATATCCTCTATACCCTTCACTCCCTTTGTCATATTAAAACATATGTGGGTAATTCTTCCTCTGTATATAACAGGTGACCAAAGCACCACATAGAGAAACATGTATGTCCTATAAATAAAGGATACGAACCTGCATAAAAGGTAAAAGATCTGCTTTTCACAGCCTAAATTTTAAAATCATGTCTAGCATTTATGCCTGCTCCCTTCTTCTCTTGCAAACACCTCCTCTGTCACTATAATTATTTTTTCCATTATATTAATTTCTTCACAGTTCATTGTTAGTTTGCATTATATTCTTCAGTGCCATGTGTACCACTGTTGTGATTTTAGGATGTCCAGTAGATTAGGTTTGGGGAGATAACTTTTTCCCTTTAATGAGACATATAAATTAGTAATGAACTGCATTGACACACTCACAGTAATTTATTTCTATTTCTTCTATTTATTTATTCAGTTAAGTATGTATTCAGAGCAGTAGGTCCAAACTTTGACTTAGGTATAACTGAGGGCAGAATTTAACCTACAGGTAAATTGGTTTTAACATTCGAATTCCTCTGTGATAGTTATGATGGTTTTTTTTTGTTTGTTTGTTTGTTTTTTTTTCTTTAAGAGGCATCCATCTCAGATGCCTGTGGGATAATTAATACTGAGTAATTACTTTAGAATGACAAAAGTCACAGAGCTTTCTCTCTCTTTTTTTTTTTTTTTTCACTTTTAAGATAAAAACACCAGCCATGGGCTAACTTGGGTATTGTTAACTACGTTCCTTTACTGTATAAAATGAAAATAAAAAGTAACAAGACCTTGCAACACAACCCTGAGCCTGGCAACAAACACTATACTGAGATCTTTCTAGTGTAAATTAGCATAACTCTCTCTTTGTTTACTTAAACTTGCTGACATTTGTGCCTCCAGCTTTTTAATGTTCCAGAGGTGATTCTCAGAGCTGCAGCATATCTCAGCCTTTACCAGTGCACCTGGGTTAAAGTCAATTAGAGAGGAGAAAGTCAGCAGCTCTTTAAATCAGACCTATGTATTAGAGCCATTCAGGAGTATGTATCCTTTTATCTCAAGGCTGGATTGAGATATAAATATTTCATTT